>JAAGEH010000417.1:14114429-14132874 GCA_011751065.1 Lasiurus cinereus | reverse complement strand
CTCTCCTTAAAATCAATCAATTAAAAAAAAAAGGTCTTAACTCTTGATAAAAAATCTATTTGTAAGCATTACCTTTTTTGCTATGGTGTATTATATGTATTTCTGTATTATTTTTCTTTTATATTTTGTAGAGAAGAGGAGGTATCTTGCAGTGGGCCTCTGTCCCAAAAACAAGCGGAGTTTTTTCTTTCTCAACAGGTATATTAATTCTCTAATTTATCATGATCTTAAAAAAATCATCTGACATAGTTTGTCATGGCATATGCCTGTTATGTTGGTGAGTTTATTGGTAATTCTAAATTATCCCTTATCCTTGGCCTTCTTTACTTCACTAACAGTGCTGTTACTTCCTATTTTATAGTTTTATTTTTTGATTAAAGTTATAATGCCAGTTCATTTAATAATGGTACATGACTAACACAGTAAAAAATGTGACTTAGAAGACATACTTCTCTTTCCCCATCATTTTATTATGAACATTTTTAAACAAACAACAAAATTGAAAAGC
This sequence comes from Lasiurus cinereus, assembly GCA_011751065.1. NCBI lineage: Eukaryota > Metazoa > Chordata > Mammalia > Chiroptera > Vespertilionidae > Lasiurus > Lasiurus cinereus. The sequence continues at coordinate 14,132,366 of JAAGEH010000417.1, read as the reverse complement.
ATTTTAGAGTGAATATCCATATACCCTTCCTCTGTATCCTACAGGTAATATTTTTCTCTGTTCAATACATATCTACCCATCCTCTATCCGGCCACCATTTCTTTTATTTATTTTTTTTATGCATTTCAAGTTGCAGATACCAGTGCACTTCATCCCAAACATTTATATGTGTGTGTGTGTGTGTATGTGTGTGTGTGTGTGTGTGTGTGTGTGTGTGTATATGTATATATATATATATATAAACATTTTTTTTAATTGATTTCAGAGAGGAAGGGAGAGGGAGAGAGATAGAAACTTCAATGATGAAAGAGAATCATTGATCGGCTGCCTCCTGCATGCTCCCTACTGGGGATTGAGCCCACAAGCCAGGCATGTGTCCTGATCGGGAATCAAACCCTGACCTCCTGATTCACTGGTTGACGCTCAACTCCTGGTTCCAAACATTTTTTGTTAGTGGTTTTAAGTCATACTCTCATTTTCTCAGTAACATAAGCTAAACATTTCCTCCCATGTTATCTTCAAGCAGGTTTTTTATTTTTTGCTAGATTTTGATAGTTTTCCCTAATTTTGTTCTTAAATCTCTTTCTGCAGAAAAATGTAATGATCTAGCTAAAAGTGATAGGAACACACCTGTAGATGAGTTTTAAACAAATTAGAAAAACTTGTCTAGCTATCAAGGAGAAAATACAGCTGGATCCTCACCTTGTCCTCATACCTTATTACATAACAGGTGGATTAAAGGGGCTAATGTAAATAATTAAAGCTGTAATTAAACTAGAAGGATCTATAATATTAACTTTTAACTGGTTTATGGATACGGAAAGACTTTCTAAACATAAAAGCTGTGGAAGTAATATGTAGGAGAAGATCATTTGATTTTTTAGTATAAAAATAAAAAATGTCTGCATGTCAGAACACATTTTAACAAGATTAAAGGCAAACAACAAAATGGGGAAAGTACTTGCAATAAATAGGACAATCAAAGGGTTAATAGCTTTGATTTAAAAATCATATTTGTAAAGACTACTTGATGAGACAAAGTTTGTAATATATCATTAAATGAAAAGAACATGAAGTAAAACTATGTATTTTAACTTTATTAAAAATATGGTTGAGTGTATATATATACAGACACACATATATACATACATAGAAAAATATGCACTGAGGTAAGATACACTGAGGAATTAATAATAGTGTTCTTTCTGGGTGGAAGAATTACAGATGACTTGTTTTCTGTATGCTTTTCAATAGTTTTAGAATCTTCTGTAATGTAACAAATTAAAATGGAATTAGAAATTATTATTACTTACAAAGAAAAATTTGTCTAGGTAGAATTGAGTTAAGTGTCTTTAACCCAGTTAGGTACTAATATTTAATTTGAAACTAGTTTTCTACATATCTTATATAATTGTTGCTTAATTTCATTCTTATGAAACAGTTAACCGACGTAGTGCACCTGAGTGCCATAAGGCCCTCTGCAGTGCTGGAGATGCACACTGCCTGCTGTGAAGGTGCTCCCCATCTGGATTGATGCCACACTGGCACTTTTAATACGTCTTGAACTACAAGAAGGGTTAGAACAGGGGTTCTTATAGGACCTTACCTGGTCTAGGCGGTGATAGAAGCAGGTGGCTGGTGCCTGAAGCCTGAATTGGGGGTGGAAGGATGAGCAGGAATTTGCATGGGAGGAGTGTGTGAATGGGGAATGTGTGGATGGGGTGTGTGTGGATGGGGAGGCTTCAGGAAGAGGGAACATGTTTGGTAGGGCCAAGAGAAGAGAGTAGCTGAGGAAAAGAAAATAACCAGCTGATGCTGTTGAACTATAACATTTCCATATATTTCTTTCTACTGAATTGTCATGTTTCCATTTCAGGCCTCTTTGTTAAAGAATGACGAGACTAAGGCCCTTCCTCCAGCTTCTTTGCAGAAAGAATTGAACAACTTGTTGAAATTTAATCCTGATTTTGCTGAAGCAGTGAGTCTTTTCCAAAATTTGTTCCTGAGTTGAAAAAATAATGGCAAAGCTACTGTTATGTTGACTAGCCACAAAGATGAGGATCCATCCATGCTCTTTGAGAAATGTTGGCAAGTGAGCAATCCCCAGCTTAGGTGGTAAAACTGCCCTTCTCACTCACCAAGCAAAACTGCCCTTCACACTCATTCAGTTGATTGATGTTCTTTTTCCTTCATCATCTCTCTGATGTTGTGAATTATGGGCAGATATATTAGTAGAGATAGAGTAGACTGAGTTTTTATTTATTTTATTATATTTTTTTAGAGAAAGGAAGGGAAACAGAGAGAGAGAAACATCAGTGTTAAGAGCAAAACATCAGCCCTAGCTGGTTTGACTCAGTGGATAAAGAGTCAGCCTGTGAACTGAAAGGTCCCAGGTTCGATTCCAGTCAAGGGCACATGCCCGGGTTGTGGGTCGATCCCCAGTGGGGAATTTGCAGGAGGCAGCCGATTCATGATTCTCTCTCATCATGGATGTTTCTATCTCTCTCTCCCTCTTTCTTCCTCTCTCTTTTTTAAAAAAATTTAATAAATCTTTATTGTTCAGATTGTTACAATTGTTCCTCTCCCCCTCCCTCCCCCCCCCACATAGCTCCTCTCCACCCAGTTTCCACCCCACCCTCTGCTCTTACCTCCACCCCATTGTTCTCATCCATAGGTGTGTGATTTTTGTCCAGTCTCTTCCCGAACTCCCCCCACTCCTTTCCCCCTGAGAATTGTCAGTCCATTCCCTTTTCTATGCCCCTGATTCTATTCACCAGTTTATTCTGATCATTAGATTTTTAATTCACTTGATTTTTAGATTCACTTATTGATAGATACGTATTTGTTGTTCATAATTTTTATCTATCTTTTTCTTCCCTTTTTTTTTTGAAATATATTTTATTGATTTTTTACAGAGAGGAAGGGAGAGAGATAGAAAGTCAGAAACATCGATGAGAGAGAGACATCGATCAGCTGCCTCCTGCATGCCCCACTGTGGAGATGTGTCCGCAAGCAAGGTACATCCCCCAAACCGGAATCGAACCCGGGACCCTTCAGTCCGCAAGCTGACGCTCTATCCACTGAGCCAAACCGGTCTCGGCTACCTTTTTCTTCTTAAAGAGTACCTTTCAGCATTTCATATAATACTTGTTTGGTGTTGATGAACTCCTTTAGATTTTTCTTATCTCTGAAGCTCTTTATCTGACCTTCAATTCTGAATGATAGCTTTGCTGGGTAGAGTAATCTTGATTGTAGATTCTTGATATTCATCTACTCTGAATATTTCTTGCCACTCCTGTCTGGCCTGCATAGTTTCTGTTGAGAAATCAGCTGACAATCATATGGGTGCTCCCTTGTAGGTAATTAACTGTTTTTCTCTTGCTGCTTTTAATATTCTCTCTTTGTCTTTTGCTCTTGGCATTTTAATGATGATGTGTCTTGGTGTGGTCCTCTTTGGATTCCTTTTATATGGGGTTCTGTGTGCTTCCTGGACTTGTAAGTCTATTTCTTTCACCAGGTGGGGGAAGTTTTCAGTCATTATTTCTTCAAATAGGTTTTCAGTATCTTGCTCTCTCTCTTTTTCTGGCACCCCCATAATTCTGATGTTGCTACACTTGAAGTTGTCCAGAGGCTCCTTACACTATCTTCACATTTTTGGATTCTTCTTTTCTTTTTGCTTTTCCAGTTGAGTGTTTTCTGCTTCTTTGTATTTCAAATCTTTGACTTGATTCTTGCGTTTCTCTAGTCTGCTATTAGGTCTCTGCATAATATTTTTTATTTCAGTCAGTGTGTATTTCATTTCTAGTTGGTCCTTTTTCATATTCTTGAGGGTCTCGTTAAATTTATTGATCTTTTCTAGGAAATTCTTGAAAAACCTTATAACCCTGGTTTTAAACTCTATATCTAGTTGTTTGTTTTCCTCCATTTCTTTCATTTGTGATCTGTTTCTTTGTCTCCACATTTTCGCTGCTTTCCTGAGTTGGTAGAGTAGCTTTGTTTGCTAGGTGTCCTATATGGCCCAGTGGCTCAGCCTCCCCAGTTACCTGTGGTGGACTCTCTTGGTACACCCCTTTGTGGGCTTGTGTGTACACCCTTGTTGTAGTTAAGTCTTGATTGTTGCTGGTATCACTGGGGGGAATTGACCTCCAGGCCAATTGGCTGTGAGGATCAGCTGTGTCTACACCGGGAGAACTTCTGTGCTGGAAGTCAGCCTTATGAGACAAGACTTGCAAAATTGCAAAAGCCTCTGTGCTTGTCTTGGATGGGGTGGAGTCTCATGGCTGAGCAGACATCCTTGGCTTCCTGATAGCCCTGCCCTATGAGGGCCCTGGGTCTCAGTGTCCCTTGGTAATTGCTACAGCCCTTTTTGTGCGCATGTGCGCGTGCCTTCAGCCCTCTGCCTTTCGCATCTCCCCTAAGTTTCTGTGCAGTCTGGGGATCAGTATGAGTCTGGGTCCCTAGGGTCTCACCTGAAACTGGGGTTCAATGCAGTCGGAACTGGAGTTCAGCGCAATTGGAAGGTTCTATCTTCCTCCCACTAGAGAAAGCCAGCAGCACAATCAGCAGTCAGTCCTCTGCAAGCACTCACATGTGCGCCTCCAGACCTCTGCCTTTAGTGGCTCCCCTAAGTTTCAGTGTACTCCTTCCTTTTCACAACAGTCCAGACCTCCCCTGTATGAGTCTTGCCCGGAACTGGGGTTCAGTGCAGTTGGGAGTTTCCATCTCCTCCCGCTAGAGGAAGCCAGCCAGGAACTCAGCCACCCATCCTCTCCACGCACATGTCTCCGTACCTCAGCTTTTTGCAGCTCCTTTGAGTCTCTGTGAGCCCCTCTCTTTCCTTCTAGTTATAGAATTTCCACTCAGCAAGCTTTCCTGTGGTTCTGGATGATGCCCATTTTGTCTTTTAGCTGTAGTTTTGAAATTGATGTGCGAGGCAGCAGTTTAGGTGTTCACCTATGCAGCTATCTTGGTTTCTCCTCTCTTCCTTCCTCTCTGAAGTCAATAAAAATATATTAAAAGCAGCCAAAATCGGTTTGGCTCAGTGGATAAAGCGTTGGCCTGCGGACTGAAAGGTCCCAGGTTCGATTCCAGTCAAGGGCACGTACATTGGTTGTGGGCACATTCCCAGTAGGGGGCGTGCAGGAGGCGGCTGATGGATGTCTCTTTCTCATCAATGTCTCTAACTTTCTATCCTTCTCCCTTCCTCTCTGTGGAAAATCAATAAAATATATTTTTTATATATATATATATATTAAAAGCAAAACAAAACAAAACATCAATTGGCTGCCTCCCGTACACCCCCTACTGGGGATTGAGCCCACAATGGGCATATGCCCTGCTGGTAACCAAACTGGTAACCTTTCGGTGCATGGGACCACGCCCAGCCAAGTGAACCACATTAGCCAGGGCAGAGTAGACTGAGTTTTAAAAACTTGGGTGCCTGTCTTGGCCGGGTGGCTTGTTAGGTTAGAGCCATGGTTGGCAAACTGCAGCTTGCGAGCCACATGTGACTCTTTGGTCCCTTAAGTGTGGCTCTTCCACAAAATACCACGGCCTGGGCGAGTCTATTTTGAAGTAGTGGCGTTAGAAGTTTAAGTTTAAAAAATTTGGCTCTCAAAAGAAATTTTAATTGTTGTACTGTTGATATTTGGCTCTGTTGACTGATGAGTTTGCCGACCACGTTTAGAGTATTGTTCCAATACACTAAGGTTGTGGGTTCAATCTCTGGTCAGGGCACATGTCCAGGTTGCAGGCTTGATCCCCAACGGGAGGTGTGCAGGAGTCAGCTGATGGATGTCTCTCAATGTTTCTATGTCTTTATCCTTCTCCCCTCCTTTCTCTCTAAAAAAAAATCAATAAAATATACATTTTTTTAAAAAAGAATCATCCAATGAATGCATAAATAAGAGGAACAAGAAATTGTTATTTCTGTCTCTTTTTCTCTCTCTTCCTAAAATCAGTTAAAAAAATTGAGAGCTAAAAATTTGTTCCTTTCCCCACTTTTGTCAGTGTGTGTTGTTTTTTTTGAGTTTGAAAATCATACCATTCCTTAATGGATTTTTACCCTCAAACCTAGATTTGACATCTGACTTTATCCACATGTAAAAAAATGTATGTTTGGTTCCCTAGTAACTGGGATCTGTCTGAAGGGAAGTTTGTTTATTTATTTATTTATTTAAAAATTTTTCTGAAACTTTTTTGGTTAGTTCTCACCTGAAGATATTTTTCCATTGATCTTTTAGTGAGAGTGGAAGAGAGAGGGAAAGACAGAGAGAAACATAGGTGTGAGAGAAACACATAGATTTGTTGCCTCCTGCATGCGCTCTGACCAGGGCCCAGTCCCGGGAGGTGCCTGCAACAAAGGTATAAGCCCTTGACCGGAATTGAACCCAGGACCCTTTGGGCCACAGACCAATGCTCTATCCACTGAGCCAAACTGGCCAGGGCTAGAGGGAGATTTAATTCAGTGAACCAAACAAAATGAAAACAGTTTCAGAATAGAATATAATTCGCTCAGTAAACTTTTTAAATACCTGAACTAAGTGAGTTCTCCCCTCCACCCTCACATGGGTCCTAATATAACCAGTGACATAGTGGATGTATATTTAGGATAAAATGCTGACACAAGTGCTAATGAACTCCAGTTTTTTCACTTGGGGCCCCTCCTCGTGAGAAACCAATGTATCTTGAACCTGCTGTATTCTGCCTTTGAACTATGACTATCTTGTTAGAAGGGTGGGGGATACATGGATGTTTGCAGCCTGTAGAACTCCTGAATTAGTCTTATACAAGAGGAAGCAGAACATTTACACTATATGGATTGTTTCCTGTTGTAGCATTATCTCAGCTACTTAAACAACCTCCGAGTCCAAGATGTGTTTAGTTCTACACACAGCCTCCTGCATTACTTTGACCGCCTGATTCTCACGGGAGCCGAGAGCAAAAGTAACGGGGAAGAGGGCTACGGCCGGAGCTTGAGATACGCAGCTCTGAACCTGGCCGCCCTTCACTGCCGCTTCGGACACTAGTAAGTTTATAGAGTTTTATCCATGCAGAAATGGAAGACACGAACTTCCAGATGTTAATTAAGATGAATTTTTTAAATGCTGTTTTAAAAGAAGGATAAAAAGGAAAGAAAGAAAGGAAGCTATTTTACTAGACTTGTCAGTAACTCCCAAAAGGGAAGCTTTTTCACTGGACAAGAGAAGCTAATGAAACCTTCTCCTTAAACAGACTGCCCCCTGGTGTCACTATTTAACATTACTGTCTTAGTACATGGCCTCTTGCATTTTTTCTAGGAATGACATCCATTGAATTAAAAGATAATTAGGTCATTAGGCCAGAGCTTCCCAAAAGATTTTTTTGAAGATAATAATAAGGATACAAAAGCTATTTTCAGTATTTCAAAAAGCCAAAAGAAAGTTGTGTCTTTACTGTATAAAAGACTGTTCTGACTTATTAAGTCATGTTTGTGCTTTTGGATAAAATTCATGTAGCTCAGTGAGATGACACTTGGCTTATGTCGTTGCTAAGATATGCCTATGATTTTGATTAATAAAAATAGGAAAACTGTCCAGCAGATGTGGTTTAGTGGTTGAGTGTTGACCTATGAACCAGGAAGTCACAGTTCAAGTCCCGGTCAGGCTCTATCCCCAATAGGAGGAGTGCAGGAGGCAGCCTCTCTGAAATTAAAAAAAAAAAATTATTTTGTAAATGGAGTTAAGTGGATAAAATCTTTCAAATCATGAAGGCTATTTTGGAAATAATGAAATAATGTGAATAATGGTGAGAAGGTAGGAAGTTACTAATTGAAAGAGTCTCAGTGCCCCCTGTGGCTTTTTCCCATCTGGAAGAAACCTGGTTTCTGCCCCTGGCATCTTTGTCTAGAGACCCTAGAGTGTATTAATGGAAGCAATGTCCAGAGTTCAAGAATTGAGAGTTCTGCACTTGCTGTATGGGCCAGGCAACACCCCAAAAATTCTATTAACTTCTGGTTGTTGCATTTTAAAAGGGACGTAGACTGGAGCTTGTGTGTGGGACAGTCTTTGAATACCTCCTAGGAGCATTCAAAGCCATGTCATATACATCATATGGCAATGTTCTCTTATTGAAAATTTTTACCAGAGGTTTTTCTGCCTAGCAGCAGTGGAAAGCCATAAGGTCCTTTGAGGATTTTGCCTGACTTTATGTTTCTGTGTTAGTAATCTACCTTTGCTTCCTACCTGAGAAAAATAATCTCTCTTTAGTCATTTTAGTATACAGTTCTCCCAGAAGCCATTTCTCTAAACATACCATTATTTGTTTGGTCATCACACATTCAATAAAGTTAAATGAACCGATATTTATTGGGGGCCTGTGTGTGAAGACATGCTTCCTGCCCGCAAATAGCATATGTTCTGCTTATTTCATTACTAAAGGGATGTAAAGGATGTCTAAACTAGGTAAGAATATATCTGGGTTTTGTATTCAAACAAGTAGTTACTATGGAACAGTCCAGTTCTCCCCAATTAAAATGAATTGTGTGAGGCTATTGCACTGGTGTTGAAAGAAAATTCCTTATATAAATTTTTCTCTAAAGAAATGAAACCCATAAATTGATTTTGAGATATTCAGTGACCCAGCATTGATAAGATTTCTATTCTGTCACTTGCCACTGAGAAGCCCAAAGTTTAAGACTAGTTGAAAAAACCAGTTGAATAAACTAGTTGAAAAAAATAGTTAACACTGATTAAATAAATAGATGGTGATACACAATAGTATTTAACTATGCACTGCAAGCTGGGGTACAGATAGCATTTATGTGGGAATTTTCACAAGTGTGATTTCAGTGGGGCCAAGAATATTTGACTGAATTTCTACAGAAGTTTTGAAAAAGTATAAAAGCATCAAATGCTATAGTAAAATTTTTTTAATTTTTAATTTTTTAATTTTAATTTTTATATTTTATTGATTTTTTACAGAGAGGAAGGGAGAAGGATAGAGAGCTAGAAACATTCATGAGAGAAAAACATTGATCAGCTGCCTCCAGCACACCTACTGGGGATGTGCCCGCAACCAAGGCACATGTCCCTGACCGGAATTGAACCTGGAACCTTTCAGTCCAAAGGTTGACCGCTCTATCGACTGAGCCAAACCGGTTTCGGCTAAAATTTTTTTAAATAATGCAGAAGGGAATGGAATGAAAAATAAAATATTATATTTTCTCTGTGCCTCTTTCCTGGCCCATAGAGAACTAAAATAAAACGCTTAGCAGCTGAGATCAAGAAAAGCTATTCCTTGATGTCCCTTTTAGTAGAAATCCACCTTAGAAGGGGTGGGTTCTATATGTCCACTGTTAATGTTTCTTGCTGCTGGGGCAAGGGAGTGCCTCTGAGGGAATAAGCCCATAGCTACAGCTTCCAAAGCAGAGACCTGGTCTTGGATGAATTATAGTACCGATGTCTTCCTGCTTCCGTTACTTGTGCATGTTTGTGATTTTTAATGAGATATTAATGTTAAGTCTGTCGTTAGTCAACAGGCGGAGCTTGCCCTGCAGGAGGCAATTAGGATCGCCCAGGAGTCCAACGATCACGTGTGTCTCCAGCATTGCCTGGTAAGGCCATCCTCCTGCCTTGGGAATTCTGCCCACGGGTTGAGTTGGCCTTTGGAAGGCTGATTTGAATCATATTGTTTTGTAGTCAGAGCAGAGGTTCTTAGCAGTGATGGGAAACTAGTTAGGAAGTCGTGGTAATTCAGGAAAGGCAGCCCATATTTGTTTATTTCTTAATTCATGACATTTGTTTGGCTTTGGTGGTGATTATTTTTTTAAAAATATGTTTGTATTGATTTTTAAAGAGAGAGAGAGAGAAGAAGGGAGAGGAAGAGAGATAGGAATATCAGTGATAAGAGAGAATTATTGATCAGCTGCCTCCTGCACACCCCTTACTAGGGATCAAGCCTGTAGTCCAGGCATGTGCCCTGACCGGGAATCGAACCAGTGACCTCTTGGTTCATGGTTCAATGCTCAACCACGGAGCCAAACCAGCCAGGCTTGATCTTATCTACAACTTGTAGTACAATGTGCCATGCATAACCACTATGAAAAACTATCACATTAAACATTGACATTAACCTTGTAACTGGATGAGATGTTATCCTGTGAAAGCATAACCACCAAGCACAAGCAGAACACAGAATTTATTTAACCATCACGTTGAGACTCACTTTTCCAATTAAAGGCCATAGGGGGGCTTCATGCTTCTTTTCTAGAAGCTTGCTACTCACTGCTTTCAAAGGTGAAGAAAATCATTGGCCTGTATGATAGTTTTCATGTGTTTGATGGGCTTCATTTTGGGTCATGCTTCATGAAAGAGTATATTGTTCTTTTTAGTTCTTTCTTACAACCATGCTGATAGTTCAATAGAACATTACCCCTGATCATTGTTAGGATATATTTCAATGATTTCTTTTATCAGAGCTGGCTCTACGTGCTGGGGCAGAAGAGATCCGATAGCTATGTTCTATTAGAGCATTCTGTGAAGAAAGCAGTGCATTTTGGGTTACCGGTAAGGCTCATCTTTCTGTGAGATTGTTTAAATAAATGGTGTGGTTTTATTCTTGGTAGTTTCGTATGACCTTAATTATTAAACACTAAATTCCTTTTGATAAGTTTCTCTCTATTCCTTTTATCCTAATAACAACTGTGAAAATTCCATTTATCAATTTGATGAGATTGTTTTTAGTTTCTTGATCCATATTAACTTCCCATATTTACTTAGAAATTTTTCTGGAAAGGCTTACTTTTAAAACAGGGATTGGTTTAAATGTTACAGCCCTAGAGCCCAATCTGGCTGCTTCCTGCTCATATGTGGCCCTCGGGCTAGGAATGGGTTTTACATTTTTAAATAGTTGGGGGGAAAACTAAAAAGAAGAATATGCAACAGACACCAGATGTAGTCTGCAAAACCCGAGTTATTTACTGTCTGGCCCTTAAGAGAACAAGTTGCTGATCCTTGTTTTATTAATAAACAAAGCTAGGAACCAGCAAACCTGGTAGGCAGATTTGTCCTTTCTCATTTTGAATGACAGGCAAGTACCTGAATTATAGTCCTCAAGGATAGATACTCAGGGACATTGAAAGGGCAGAGTCTCCACGCATGAAGTAGTAATGGCTTTTAGCATCTAGATTAATGTTACTCAAAGAACTTTATTCCATCTCAAAAACCATCTACTGAAACCTGGGCTGTAGGCAGTACAACTGCTTAAGCACCTGTCTCATATAGTTTGCAACAAATTCCAGGAAAATTGGAATTAATCATGTGCAGTCATTTAAAGTATATGCTTTTCAAATCTGCAAATTGTACATTTGACTCATTTCTGGGGAAGGAAAGTTACATGTATAGAATTGATGATAAGGACAAAAGTAAGTGGTAAGTGTCTCCTTAAAATAAATGAGACCTTTTTTAAATATAGTTTTTATTATGGATTTATGCTATATCTTAGTTGAGCTTTCATCCTTGAAAATCATGCCAGAAGTTATTAAAAATAAATTATGCTCATAATAGGCACCCTCTTTTAATCTACTGCTACATAATGTGCCCAACACTGTTTGACATGTTATCTCGTTTTAATCCTCACAGAAATTCTTTATGATAGCTGGGATGCCTATTTTACAGACAACGAAGTTGAGGCGTGGTTCAAACACTAAGTGACTGGCCCCAAGTCACATAGAAAGTAGTAGGGCGGTATTTAAGTGCAGGTCCATTTAATGTCAAAGCCCTGGCTCTTCTCGGTGTATCGTCAGCCTTTCTTCCTGCCTGTTTTTCAAGAACATATTTTATATGGCACAGGGCCAGGCTGTAGGTACTTCCCTTTTAAATAGTGTTGTCACTGTGCATGTGCTAAAGTGTGAAATATGCCAAATTTCTGAAGAGCAAAACAAATTCAGTCATGTAATCTCTCTTGGGTCATGGGTATATCTGTTTGTCCCCTTAGTACCTTGCCTCCCTGGGCATACAGTCCCTAGTTCAGCAGAGGGCTTTTGCTGGGAAGACTGCAAATAAACTGATGGATGCTCTAAAGGATTCTGACCTCCTGCACTGGAAACACAGCCTGTCAGAGCTCATTGACATCAGCATCGCCCAGAAAACGGCCATCTGGAGGCTCTATGGCCGCAGGTCAGTCTTCAGGCAGACGGTCAAGGCCATAGGGGCGTGGGTCCTTTTAGAGATGAGTGGAGGCTAGGAGTCTGCCTTGTAGGATACATAAACCAAAGTTCACACATCTCTCTGATCTACCCAAGACCACAAGTGTAGTTAATAAGTGACAGAGCCACTTATGAGTCACGTTGTCCTCTGACTCCAAGCACAATGCCTTTGTGCTCTGAGACGGGCAATGCCTCTTTCTGTTCGCAGGAGGCATGGGCCATGGTCACTCAAGTTGAGCATCCTTTGAACCTCCAGATGTGTTCTCTGGAATATCTCCAGCCTTGTATTTAAGTTCCATTTTGTGTCTTTAGCTTGGAAGTAAACTTCTGAATGAGAATTTTAATCCTGGAATCCTGTCACTACCTCACCTCTCATCCAAACAAACTGTTATTTTTAGGAATCCAATAATGAAAGGAAGTGCCTATATGGCCAGTTTTGTTTTTGTATGTGAGGTAATTGTTTGGCACGATGTAGTCTGAAACAACTGCAGACACTGACCACTGAGTATATTGCCAGAGCAGCTGGTACCAGGATGGCATCGGGTCTGAATTTACCCATGAAAACGAGTGAATACACCGTGACGACAGGCAATGGGGAGGAGAGTGTCTGTCGCTCAGAGCTCCTGTTGTGCCATGACCACTACATTTCCTCTGGGGTTGCACATCTGGGGTGCTTTCCCGCTTCCCTTGGAGGCAGCTGTTCCCACAAAGATGAACTTACAGTGAGGCTTAACTTCCTTCCATTTGTACTCAAGAGAAGTGGCGGAGGGCAGCCTGGGTCCCTTGATAGATGGGAGTCCCTATTTGTCCCCTCACCCAGCACCATGGCGCTGCAACAAGCCCAGATGTTGCTGAGCATGAACAGCCTAGAGTCGGTGAACGCGGGCGTGCAGCAGAACAACACGGAGTCATTTGCGGTCGCGCTCTGCCACCTCGCAGAGCTGCACGCGGAGCAGGTAGGGGGTGGCCAGGTCGGTGGGCTTCTGGGGCAAGGGAGGCTCTGCCAGTTCTTTCCTGTAGTGCTTGAGAAGGGCACCGGGCACGTCAGGGACAAGTCTGGTTGACCACACCAAGAAAGGTGAATTCTGTCTGCACCCTGCTTGTGGTGCAGCAGGTGTGGCTGCACGGGTGTGCTCATTACATCCTCTCTTTCTGTTTAGGGCTGTTTCGCTGCAGCTTCCGAAGTGTTAAAGCACCTGAAGGAAAGATTCCCACCAAATAGTCAGCATGCCCAGGTAACCTGCCCTTTGTGTGACCTCGGATTTATTTATGAAAAGATAGTTTTTACTGTATTGTTGTCAAAGTGGGCTCATGTACCGTCTCCCCTCATGTTTCTCATGTCAGTTCTTTTCTGTTCTGACCCATGCATTGAGGTCAACATGGGTAATTACTTAGGAGACTCTGAACTCTCTTCATAAGCCGGAGAAATAAACTCTGAGAAAAGATTTAAAGCAGGGTACTTCCCCCTGTCTTGTCTTCAAGGTTTTAAATTAGTATTCTTAATATCTCTAACTGTACAGGAATAAGAAAAGAAATTATCAATGTCCTTCAATAGATCAAGAATTGGGTCTCAGTTTTGTTATTTTGTCTTGTACTTGGGAACTCTAATCTTTTCCTCCCAGAACTGAATAACCTTGTGGGAAGATGTTGTGCCCAGAGGGAATGACCTTTATAAAGCAGTCCTAGGCCTTCTGTTTCTTACTGAACTGACTTTCATCTCTGAAGGGGCTGAAAAAACTGTTACAGGGCCTTCTTTCTCTTCCTTCCCTTACCATGTTTAGTCTTCAGGGATTGAGGCCTGGGAATCTCCCACTCCTGGTCCCTGGGGTGGTCATTGACGCAGGTGGTTAGATAAGGTGTAAGCACCTTTCTGCATGTGAGCTGTGCTGAGATGTGGACTCAGAGCACTCATAGGGGAAACAAGACAGAAGATAGCACCTAAGAATGAAGTGTGGTTCCATGGCAGTGCTAATAGGGTGAAATAATTGCTATTGCAGTTCTAGCTGCAAGAAGGTGTGCAGTAAAATAAAGGTACAATTTAATTTACAGTTTACAGGAAAAAATACTCTATGGCAGATAGATAGATTACAAAACGCTCAACCTGGCCAGTGGTCAGGGAACTACAAATTAAAACTATAATGAGATATTTCATATCCATCACATTGGCCAAAAGTAAAATGCCTGACAGTACCAACTGTCGGTGAGAATGTGGAGCAGGGAGTAATGTCATAGACTCCTGGTAGGGGCTGTAAACTAGTACAGTCCATTTAAAGAACAAATGGCTTCTATATTAAAGTGAAGCGCATATATACTACAACCCAGCATTTCCTCTGCTTGCTGTATACCTGAGAGAAAAGTGTACAAGGAGAGGTATGTGAAAATGTTTATTGCAGCATTTTTCAGAAGAATGAGAAATTGATACCACCTGCCTGCCCATCAACCGGAGAATATATAAGCTGTCGCATAGTCATATAATTGAAAACTATTAGCGAAAAGGAATGAACTATAATTTATTTATTAATATGTGTAAACCCCCTAAATAATGTTGAGCTTAAAAGCAAGTTGTCAAAGGATGTATGCAATGTGATATATTTATTTATACAAAATTAAAAACGTGCAAGATCATACTACATACTGTCTAAGGATAAGTATGTGTGTTATAAAAGTATAAGAACATAAGTGGGAATGATAGATACCAAATCAAGTGCTTACTTTGGAAAAATAGAGAAGGGAGTAGAAATTGTAAAGTACTTCAGTAGTCTTAATATCTGAAGGAAAGAAAGCAAAATGTGATTTGACAAAGTTGATGATTCACACATGTGTTTGTTTTTTATTAATGCTTGTTCACATACTTGAAATATTTTATAAAATATATTTTATTGATTTTCAGAGAGTGAGAGAGAGAGAGAGAAACATCAATGTGAGATCGAAACATCTATCAACTGCCTCCTGCATGCCCCCTCCCAGAGATTGAGCCTACAACTCGGCATGTGCCCTGATTGGGAATAGATCCAGCAGTCTTTCAGTGCATGGGATGATGGCTGACCAACTGAGCTACACTGACCAGGACCATACTTGAGATATTTTTTAAATAGCAAAAATTAAAAATGTTTAAATTGTAAGGATATTTGCTAAGCAAGCCCGAATACTTTTCTATCTCTGTTGAATAATTAGGTGAACACTTGCCACTTGTCCCTAATTATATTTTTTCTTATTAGTTATGGATGCTATGTGATCAGAAAATACAGTTTGACAGAGCAATGCATGATGGCAAATATCACTTGGCTGATTCACTTGTTACAGGAATCACAGCTCTTCATAGCACTGAGGGTGTATATAGGTAAGAAACATGGAGAACTCCAATTCTCAAATGGCTTTATTCTTATATGTTTTGTGTGTGAATTAATTTATCAACTTTAGCTTAGGAAAAACCTTTTTTCTTTTTTAAAAATTTCTCATCTCACCAAGGATATATTTAGAGAGAGGGGAAGGGGTGTGGTAGCGGACAAAAAGAGAGAGAGAAAGACATCAATGTAAGAGAGAAACATTGGTTGCCTCCCATACATGCCCCAACCTGGGACCAAATCCGCAACCTATGAGTATACAGGGTGATGCTCCAAACTATTGAGCCACTCAGCCAGAGCAGGAAAAAAAACCTTTTTTCTATTTATTATATATTTATTATAGGAAATGAGAAAATACAGATAAGCAGAATGGAGAAAATCAGTACCACCCAGAGATAATCACCAACATTGTGATATCTATGGTTCCAAACTTTGTTCGTGTGTGTGTGTGTGTACACATCTGTGCTTATAAACACAATCTTTTTCCTCTATAACAAAAATTATATTAGGCACAGTTCTTCCCTTTGGGGGTTCAATTACATTGTAATTGAGGAAATAGGCATTCTGATCTTGAAAGTGACTTACTTATAACCCTTGCAAAACATCAATGTAACCACTTATGTTTATTTTGTTTGTGCAGAAAAGCAATTGTACTACAGGCTCAGAATCAAATGACAGAGGCACACAAGCTTTTACAAAAATTATTGATTCATTGTCAGAAAATCAGGAACACGGAAATGGTGATCAGGTAAGAGGGGGTCTCTCGTGCATCTCACAGATGGTGCCTTGTGGTGGAAATTCTCATCCATGTCCTTCTGTTTGCGGGCAGTGTCCTGCTGTCTGTGGCAGAGCTGTATTGGCGATCTTCCTCCCCTACCATTGCACTGCCCGTGCTCCTGCAGGCACTGGCCCTCTCCAAGGAGTACCGACTACAGTACTTGGCCTCTGAAACAGTGTTGAATTTGGCTTTTGCCCAGGTAAGCTGATCTCTGTGTTTTGTTTTGATTTGTTTTAGCACATATTTGTACTCAAGAACTGGCAAATCTGGTACTACTTTTTGGTTTTGAAAAGGATAATAATGAGCTTTCACGTCTCACTATGGAAGTCTCCATGGCAGGCCCTTCACGGAAATCTGGAGCTGTGACTTGGTGACAGGCTGACACCTCTCCGTGGCACTGGCTGCGTATTTAGTCAAGGGGACTCGCCTCTTCATTGAGGACATGTACAACATATCAATGGCTAGCTGGCCCAGAGCTATGCTTGATTTAACAAGGGGATGAGTAGAATAAAGAAGTGAGGGAGTCATATGTTCATTGAAAGGTTTTGTAAATGAAAATTTTTTTAATGTTTGTTTTCTAACTCCTTTTGTAGAATGGAAAGGCTATGAGAGAAGGACACTTGTTTTTTCCCTGCTGTATACCATGGTACCTGATAGGACCGACACATATAGTAGGCTTTTAATATTTATAGACTGAATAATTTTTTCTTAAAGTTTATGCCCAGCTGCTATGGCTTAGTAGTTGAGTGTCGATCTAAGAACCAGGACAACTCTGTCTGTCTGTCTCAATGAATTTGCTTATTTTGTGTATTTCATATAATGGAATCATATAATATCTGGCCTTTTGTGTCTGGCTTCTTGATTTAGTGTAATCTTTTCAGGGTTCATTCATGTTGTAGCATGTACTACATCCCTTTGAACAGCTGAATCATATTCTATTGGATGTATACATGTTTCATTTATCTACTCATCAGTTGATGGACCATTAGGTTGTTTTACCATTTGGCTATTAAGAATAGCTGATCTCAACATTTATGTACAAGTTTTTGTGTGGATATTGTTTTATTTCTCTTGGGTATACTTAAGAGTAGAATTGCTAACATATAATAGTTCAGTTTAACTTGATTGATTTTTTTATGTTGAGCTATTGTTGGATTTCTGGGGAAAATCCCTGATGGTGGTGGTGTACAATTCTTTTAATATGCTGCTGGATTTGGTTTGCTAATATTTGTTGAGGATTTTTTCTCCTGTAATCATAAGATTACATGCTTTTTAATCTATTCTGTCAGTATTTTAGTTGAAAAGTTTAATTCATTTAGTTTTACAATTATATATGAGAATGGACTTATTCTATTCTGCTAATTTTTTCCTATATGTCTTACATCTTTTTTGTTCCTCAAATCCGCCATTACTGCTTTCTTTTGTGTTAAGTAGATGTTTTCTAGCATATCATTTTAATTCTTGTTGTTTCTTTTATTATATACTTTTGAGATATTTTCTTACTGTTTCCTCTTCCTCCAGTGATCTTTATACAGCTAATTCAACCCTTTGAAATCACCAGTCTAAAGGATTTTGGTGTTGATTCTTTTTATAAAGATAAAACTTTCCCATAGTGTGAATAACTACTCCCT
>JAAGEH010000417.1:14097601-14114419 GCA_011751065.1 Lasiurus cinereus | reverse complement strand
CTTTTTATAAAGATAAAACTTTCCCATAGTGTGAATAACTACTCCCTACTGTATCTATCGTCATCTGAAATCAGATCATCACACCTTATGTTTTCTAAGAGGATGGTGCACATTAAATGTAGTACATGTCAGGGAGAAGCTAAGCCAGACATGGCCTCAGGAGAGAAGGACCAGAAAGGAAGCCCTTCCTGGAGTGGGAAGTGCCTGTGAATGCGTACAGTGCCACGATGTTTCTTTTTCAGCTCATCCTTGGAATCCCGGAACAGGCCTTAAGTCTTCTCCACATGGCCATTGAGCCCATCTTGGCTGATGGAGCTGTCCTGGACAAAGGCCGGGCCATGTTCTTGGTGGCCAAGTGCCAGGTGGCTTCAGCAGCTTCCTATGATCCACCGAACAAAGCAGAAGGTAGGAAGCCGTTCAAAGGTTGTTAGGCAGTGCTATTGCAGGAAACTTCTAAAATACAGGACTTGGAAAAAGAAAAGACATTAAATTTGGGACAGTATTTAAGTTCTGAGTGTTTACAACTTTATGTTAAAATTTCAGGCAGCATTTAAAGCGCTTTCACATGCAAGTTTGTCATGAAGGCTGAAGGCAAATGAGTGGTTATGTACCCTGTAGAATTAGGCACCAGGCAGGAAGTCAAGACTAAAGACTCTTTATAAAACCTGACTCTAGTGGATTTTTTCCTCCTAAAGAGTTGAATATAGAAGTATCTGTACAGGATAGGGAACATAGTCACTGATACTGAGATAACTATGTATGGTGCCAAGTGGGTACTGGAAATATCAGGGGTAATATGTTGTAAAGTAGATGATTGTCTAATCACTATGCTGTACACCTGAAACCAATACAAAATAATACTGAAAGTAAACTGTTATTGAAAAATTAAAATATAAATATGTGTTTAAGAGCTAATAAACACAAAATTTAACATTTTTTAAAGTGTCTGGTACTTGTTAAATCAATAGAAGTAGATATTAAATTTTGGAAACTATGTGAAGTGTTGAATTAAATAGGTGTGGTATTTCCCCCCTTTTCCATCAGCTCTGGAGGCTGCCATTGAGAACCTCAATGAAGCTAAGAACTATTTTGCAAAGGTCGACTGCAAGGAGAGAATCAGAGATGTCGTTTACTTCCAGGCCCGACTCTACCACACTCTGGGAAAGACCCAGGAGAGAAACCGCTGTGCGATGCTCTTCCGGCAACTGCATCAGGAACTGCCCTCTCATGGAGTGCCTTTGATAAATCATCTCTAGTGAGAATGTCCCTGTGGGGCCATGATGCAGATTACAAGATTTTGGACTTGTTTACACTCACTCCACATAAATGTTTGTGTGTGTGTGTGTGTGTGTGTGTGTGTGTTTTAATATATATACATATTTTATTTCAGAGGGAGAAAGAGAGAGAGAGAGAGAGAGAGAAACATCAGTGATGAGAGAATCATTGATCAGCGGCCTCCTGCACTCACCACACTGGGGATCGAGCCCACAACCTGGGCATGCGCCCTGACTGGGAATTGAACCATGACCATAGGTTGATGGTCAACCACTGAGCCATGCTGGTTGGGCTAACTGATGTTTTTTATATCTGTTTTGTCAATAGACTGCATTTGGGCTCGTTTGTCTTATTTTGCTGCTAAAATATACATATTTGTTTTGTTCTCCCTTTTCCTTCTAGGCAGAATTGCCAATATCTTATTAGAAATTGTGTTATCTCTCCATCATTATGTACATTTGTTTACACATATGCTCAGGCAAACCCCTTTTTGGATACTGGTAGATCTCGTAAGGAGGTCAACACAGGTGTTTCTGTTGCTTGAATTTCTTTCTGAAGTATCCCTGCTTTGTAGGATCGAATGGTGCTTTTGTGGACCCCTATGTGCTCCTGAGTACATGTTGGTCTCTGACTGGAATTAGGAAGGAAAAGATGTGTTTATAGTTTTTGGACCAATGACAAGCATATTTCATTCACTCTCTTCTGTCTGGGTATATTTTTTCTCTCTTATCTAATAAAGAGGGAATATGCTAATTGACCCTCATACTGTCTCAAAGATGACAGTGCCCACAGCCAATAAGGAGGGAATATGGTAATTGACTGCCACATCCTCAAAGATGGCAGCACCCTGTCCCTTCAGCTCCCCAGCCATTTAGGACCAGTCAAAGGCGCAAGCAAGTCTTGAATGGCCGCTGCCCAGCTGCCCACAGCTGCCCGAGGCTCAGGTAACCAGGGTTGGTCCAGGTTTGCACTGCCAGCAGTGACAGCAGCAGAGGTGTGATGGGGCATTGCCTTCCCCTTATTGCCGGGTTGCCTCCCAACCCTGAGGGCTCCCGGACTGTGAGAGGGGGTAGGCTGGGCTGAGGGACCCCCACTCCAGTGCATGATTTTCATGCACCAGGCCTTTAGTAACTATATATGAGGGCTGGTGAGAACTTAAGTCTAGGAATTCATCATGCATAAGGTGATTATAAGTTAAGAAAGCGTCTGAAGCTCAGAGCTGTGTAGATGCCATCACTCAAACACACAGTGCATCTAATTTACTCAACCCTGCAATTAAGCAGACGCTGGTCATTGCTCTTTCTGATCATGAACTTGCTATCCTTGAGTGTTCACAGGAAAACCCGTTTCAAGTCCAAAACAGCAACAAGACACCAATCGAATTTTGCAGCTTCTATCATTGGTTCTTTCTGTTTTCAATTTAAATCTTCTGATGGGAAATAATTTATCTCCAAAGCTCTCTGAAGCAGAGTAAAATGGCTCCCATTCACTAGAGTATGTTTGCTGGCCTAAGATGGCTGCTCTAGAAACAAGAGATTCAATGTGGAGATAGAGACATTAATTGGTATATTGATGTTTAAAAATCTTTCCTTAAATTTGAAGAATTCCTCCTTCCTAGAGGTTACCATAACTGTATCAGTTTATTTTTATTTTTCCAAATATATTCAATGTATTTAAACACTGATTAGAACCTTCCAATCTAAGAAGTGATCTTAATCCCTCTGCCTCAGTGTAAGAAGGTCCAAGAGGTGGGGCAAGGTTGCTCAGCTGACCCTTCAGGTTCAGCCAACCTGACCAGGACTGTGCTACATCATTTGTGGGGGCCCAGTGAAAAGTAAAAATACAAGGCCTATATATTAAGCAGAGCCTTCATACACAATGCAAAGGGCTCTTAATGCAAAGAGCCCTGTGCAAATGCAGTTCGCATGCCCAGCTCTGCTCTCAGATTGCTTGTTCATCCTGGCAGGATGGAACCCAAAGCTAATACCAAGAGGCCATGGCTCCCTGTCATCTGTGACTTAGATTTGTTGTCAGGGTCTATAGTGGGTTAAAAGGAAAGTTGGAAGCATCAGTGATCCCCAAACTCAGAACATGTCTGGGTTACAGCTAATTGGTTTTGTGTTTTTTTCCCTAGTGGGGGAAGTAAGAGTCAGACAGGTATAATTAGGGGTATAAAAGTTGATGATTTGGTTAAATGGGGGAAAGGATTTGGTGAGGAGGAAATTGCAGTAAGGGAGCCAGTGGCATTTGGTTTATAGGAGATCTTAGGATGTATTCTCAAAGAGGAGGAGAAGAAAGGTGTGTGACCAGACCCAGTGGGTTGGCATGGTGAGATTTCTACCCAGCAGATTTGGTGTTGAGTGTTTCTAGCCCTGGGGCAGTGGGGACAAGGCAGCTTGACACTTACAGAGCGCCCTATTGTACGTTACTTATGTATATCACTACATTTAATCTTCACTGCAATCCTGAAAGGTAAGCAATAGCATTAGTCCCAGTTAACAGATATAGACTGAGGCATAAGGAGGTTAAATCAGTGGCTCCCCTAAGGTCACACAGCTAGTAGGTTCCAGAGCTGCGAATCCATCCAACCTAGTGGGGGCATTAACCTAGAGCTGCCTGTTCCCAGGGTTTGGAGAAGTATTGCACTGATTCTGTGAATATTCTTTATCAATTTGTTGAATACATAATTGATAGTATCAGTTATTGTTCATCTAGTACTCAGTGTAGGCCAGACCTTTGTATTCACCTTCATATCCTGAACATTCCTACTGGTTCAAAGTGTCTTAAAATTTGTCCTAATGTTTTTAGTGGTTACACTGATTTTGTTCTTTCTCATAGTACACCTATGACAAATGAAGAACGTATCTATGCCTCCTCCCTTTTATACTGTTGTTTGTGTCTGGGACTAACAAACATACCAACCTCACTGCCTGCTGGGTTTAAACTTCTCAGGATCTTTTTTTTTTTTTTTTGGCTAGCATTTTTCTATTGTCCTGTTGACTGGGAAAGAATTCAGTGAATAATGGTGTGATCAATCCTGATGCCTCTACCTGGATGTTCAAGGTTTGGGAGGTGGAACCTTCAGTGAACAACACAATTAGAATACCAAACAGTTTAGCTTTGGCAGGAGCTCTGTCCTAATGGGTGAGATACTTTTAAAGTCTTACTTTTCATCCCCTCCTCTGTAACTATCCAAGTTTTCTTAAGAAGATTCGGATGCTTTGATTACTTTCTTGGCACTCTCTTGTCAAGACAACAAGCTCTGTTTGCCTAGCATAGTTTTTTTTCTGGTGTTCTGGAGGGGAAGCCTCAGAAAGCAAAGCCAATCCTTATTCTCCTGTTGCTGAGAAGAGTATGATTTTTGAGTGGGATGATTCTTATCACAAGAGGGGCTTAATGTCAATGAAAGACCCTTGTGATGTTCTCTGCCAGTTGTTCTAATTCATTTTAATAAGAAAGGCATATGGTTGATAGGGCTTTTGCTCTCTGCCAAATGCTTTTGAGTGTTTATATGCCAGGCACTGAGCTATGATCTTTACGCACACAATTGTATTTGCACCCCAAGCCCAGCCTGCACCCTAGGTTTATTATCCCCATTTGATAACTGATGAAACCAAAGTCACATGTCCAGCGCCACAGAGCTGATAACTACCAAAGCTGGGATCTGAACTAGGTCTGCATGACTCCACACTTTTCAGCCACAAAGCTGAATATAAACAAATGAATCAGCTGTAGTACCTATTTATATTCCAGGAATTTATAGCTCTATTGGCAAGCCAGGATGCATTAGTGAAAAGTAAACAGTAGCCCAAGACAGCATGGCTCAGTGGTTGAGCGTCGACCTATGAACCAGGAGGTCACAGTTCAATTCCCAGTCAGGGCACATGCCTTGGTTGTAGGCTCGATCCCCAGTGGGAGACATGCAGGAGGCAGCTGATCAATGATTCCCTCTCATCATTGATGTTTCTATCTCTCCCTGTCCCTCTCTGAAATCAATATATATATATATATATATATATATATTTTTTTTTTTTAAAGTAAAGAGTCATGATAGGGTAGTTGAGCATCAAATAAATGGTACAGTCCTTGCTATAGGAGATCAGAGAGGAGAAGAGGACAAAGAAGCCTGGGTCACAGCACTTAAGGAACTTCTTCCAGAAAGAAGTTGATTTTGGGCTAGAGTTTAGATTTGAATGGACTCTTTTTTAGCTTTCTCACATAACTGGCTTCTAACTTTCACAGCTGTACGTACTAATATAACTAAGTTTCTGCCTGTTTGCTAGTTTAATAAAACACAGGCAATTCAGTAACATGATGTAAACATACATAATTATATATTTTAACATGTAACAGGAAAAGGCATCGACCAGTATCTATTTTGGTTTCTTTAGTAAAGCAGGGGTTGCCAAACTATTGCCCATAGGCCAAATCTGGCATGCAACAAGTTTTCATGGGGCCTATTAGCTCAGAAGGGTTTATACATTTTAAGAGTTTGAAGAAAAAAACAAAACAATATTTTGTGATCTGAAAATTATGTGAAATTCAACTTTCAGTGTTGTAAATCAAGTTTCACTGGAACACAGCCACACACATTCATTTTCTTTTGTCTAGGGCTGCTAGAATGGCTGAGTTTTTGCCAACAGACACATGGTCTGCAAAGCCTAAAATATTTGCTGGCCCTTTACAGAAAAAGTTTGCTGACTTCTGTCACAAAGTTAGACATATTCAGAATATTCCCTGTCAGCCTCAATACATATTTTGGGGGAAGAAAACAAGCTCTGTTTTCAGAACTATGCATTCACCATTCAGAGTTGACAACATTTTGCTATTTGCTTCAAATCCATTTATAAGTAAAAGGCATAAAACGTTACAACATTCATCAAATGGCTATGACAGGTTTCATTGATCTCTTCCCCTGATGATCAGTTAGGATGGTTATTCCCAGGTGCCTCCCTCCCCCTTTCTCTCTCTCTCTCT
This sequence comes from Lasiurus cinereus, assembly GCA_011751065.1. Taxonomy (NCBI): domain Eukaryota; kingdom Metazoa; phylum Chordata; class Mammalia; order Chiroptera; family Vespertilionidae; genus Lasiurus; species Lasiurus cinereus. The sequence goes on along the minus strand of JAAGEH010000417.1, from coordinate 14,108,167 downwards.
CTCTCTCTCATGACAGGGTAGCTGAGCATCATATGTTACATATATATGAAATCAATATATATGTATATATTTCAGAGATGAGAGGGAGAGATAGAAACATCAATGAGAGAAATATCAATGATAGGCTGCCTCCTGCACGCCCCCCACTGGGGATCCAGTATATGCCTTGACACATGCCCTGAAGGGCAGCCCAGTCTTGACCTCCTAGTTCATAGGTCCACCACTGAGCCACACTCGCTGGGCCCCAGGTCTTTTCCATTCCCAACAAATGCCTGCATGCCCAATAGCATCAGGAGGGGTGCTCATCTAATTGGGACGCTTAGATTGTTTGTAAGCGCCCGGGGAGCCTGGAAATGCCAGACAAGCTAAACGTCCTGCAAATCCACTCAGTTGACAAGAGGACTTTGAACCTTTCATTAATTTGGCCCGACTCCCTTTTAAACTCTTGATTCCCCTTTTGGTTGCTTGGCGGGGTCCGTGAGACACGCCCTCGGTAACTCTCGGTTCAGGACTGGGTTTCCCCCACCACCCAAGGCGGGCAGGTCTGGCCGTCCTGGAGGTCTTTCCCTCCCCTCCCCCAGCAGCGCCGATACCCAGCTGGGACCCTGAACACACACTTCTTAAGGCTCAGGAAAGGAGGACACTGAGAGGGGTGGCCGTTTGGGAAGAATGCTCTCCATACAAAGCATCTGAGCAGTCTCCGGGAAAAGCCAGTCTTCCTTGGTTTCGTGCAGTTTGGTACATCCAAGTAGAGTGGGGGTGGGGGTGGGGAAGGTACACGACCCCCCAGCATTTAGCGCGGGCCTTGAGCAGGGGGACGGAGGGTGGAGGGGAGATGGGTGTGGAAGGGGGTGCCCCCAAATGGGTGTCCCGCAGCCTCGGGAAACTTTCCGGGGGCTCAGCCGCCGCCCTGCAGTTCCCGCGTGGGGGCCAAACAAAACTGAACCAACCTCCCGGAGGGTGCCGCGGCCGCCACGGGGAGAACCGGGGCAGGTGCGCGCGGAGGGCGGGGCCTAAGTTGCAGCGTCGCCTCCCGCGCTCGTGCCCTCGGTGGGTTTCTCCCACCCCGGCTGGTGCGCGGCCTCCTCCCACCCCTTTCCGGCCCGGCCGCCACCCCCTGCTCCTCCCGCCTCTTCTTATTCTTTCCGCCTCGCTGCTACTCTCCCCTCCGCGGGCTCCCGCCTCCTCGCCCTCCCCCGCGCCCGGCCAAACAGCGGGGACGCGCCGAGAGCGGCGGGCGCGGGCGGGTTTCCAGCGGCCCCGGCCAATCCCCGCGCAGCCCGGGGCGGCGTCGCGCCCGTGCAGGGACCGGGGCGTCTCCTCCCGCCCCCGCCCCCCGCGCGCCGGCTGGAGCCGCGCAGAGCGGAGCGGAGCCCAGCCGAGCCCGGGGTGCAGAGCGCGGGAGGCGGCGGCGGCCTGGCGGCGGCGGCGGCGCGGAGCCCAGGTGAGCTGGCGGGAGCCGGGAGCGAGCGGGGCGCGCGGCCACCGCACCCCGGCCCCCTCGGGCTCGGGGCGGGGCGACCACTGGCAGGATGGCAAACAAAGCCCGGAGGGCGGCCCCAGGTCCCCTCCAGTGAGGGGATCCCACGTGCGCCGTCTCCCGCCCCGCCACGTGGGGGCGAGGTCCCCGGCGCCCCTTCCTCCGCATCCTCCGAGTGCCGGGGCCTCGGGGCGGCCTCTCGGCGGCGGGACAGCGCCCTGCCCTGGGTGGCAGGGGCGGTCCCGGAGTTTGGAACCGAGGTCACCGGGGCCCGAGGCAGCCTAGGCCCACCGCCTCGCGTTGGACAGGTGGGGGTAGCTGGAGCGCGCAGGGAAGGAGAGGGCCCCCGGAATTGGAGCGCCCCACCCCCGCACCCCGCCAGTCCCGGGGGCAGACGCCGGCCCTGGGAAGTTGGACACCTGGCCGCACGACCCTAGGCTAGCCGGGGTGCGGCCGGCACCGTTGCCTCTCTGTTGGGCCCTTTGTCCCCGCCCCCCCATCTCCCCAAGTCTCTGGGCTGGAACCTCGCAGCCTTGGTCCTTTTGACCTAAATTCACCTCGGGACCGCAGCACGCCAGCTGTGCGCGCAGAGAGGTGCCTTCACCGGCAGCCTCTGCCTGACTCCGAGGACGCGGCGATGCCGGGCTCAGCCCACGACACTGAGTCTTGATGCCTGGGTTGCCACCCGCTCCTGCCTTGACCTTTTCCTGACTCCCCATGTCCAGCACTGCCTAGAGTGGGAAGTAGGGTGTTTTCACATCTTTGCCAGCCACCCTGGGCTGCTCTCAGTTGGTGCTGAAGAGGATGCTCTTCAGCCCCGCCTATGTCCCCCATAAGGTTGGGGCAGGGGGTGGAGTTTGGGTGGGCAACACAGGAGCATTGCTGGCCTCAGGGTGGGACATGCCGTGTCCACCTCCTTGGAGGCAACTTTTGCCTTCCTCAGCCAGGTAGTGCCCACAGTCCTAGGGATAGAAACTTCTTATGCCCTAGAGCGGTGCAGTCAATTACTACTCTCCTGGCTATGCTTGCCCTCCAGCGAAGAAGAGGAGATAGCTCTGTGTCCTCACAGGCATCCTTGTTCCTAGAGGGAGGCAGGGCCATAGGAAGGGGAGGGCTTTGGGAGAGCTACACCCCTTCTCCAAGCCACCCCGCAAAAACATGCAATTTAAGAATAAACAGTGTAGGAGCTATGCAAATACAGCTTCTTGCTGAGCCTGGACCCTCCATTTAGATTGCTCTCGTAAACCCTTTCTACATAGAAAGCAGCCATTTGCAGAGAGCACACGACACATTTTAAAATAAAAACCGGCCACCATTTGATGAGCTCCTAAGTACTCTGCTGTGTGTTATTTACATTATCTCATTTAACGTCTAAAAATACCCTATGAGACTTGGGATTTTTATCCCCATTGTAGAGGTGAGAAGATTGAGGCTTGCAATAATCCTGCAGTGTTGCTAGGAGTGTATGGAGGGGCTCAGAGAGGTTAAGGAACTTGCCCAGGGTTACATACACAGTGAACCCAGATACATCAGGGCCTAGAGCCTTTGTACTTGATCTCCTGACTTCTGCAAGGCCACCCTCAGCTTCTTGAGGAGTCCAGATTTGTTGACCAAACCAGCCTGTGAGGATACCGATCCAAGCAGGCCTGGTGGTGATGCTGATCCGCTTAGGCTTGTCTTCCCCCCTGCCCCCCTGCCCAGGTTGTTAATGGTCGGGTAGCCAAATATATTTACTAATAACTGCAGGTCTCATCAAGGGTGGTCCCAACTTCCCAGCCAGTGTTTGGGAAAGTGTGGGGCGACTTTTGGTTTCAATATGATGCTGAGCACGCCGGCTTTGGGGAGCAGGAGCCAGGGATGCCAAATGTCCTCCAGGCAGAGGCCAGATCTTGGGCACACATGAAGAACTGCCCTGTCTTAAATGCCTGTTGAGAAATTCCTGGAGGAGTAAGTGGTGTGGGAATGAAGGGAGCAGAGGGCAGTGAGGGTTCTGGAGAAATCCCTTCTGCCTGGGGGCTCCCTGAAGGAGGTGTCATTTGTACAGACCCTCGAAGCACAGGCTAAGGAGTGGAGTTTGGATGGGAGGAGGAGGGGAGGGAGATAGGACGGCACGACCTCGCCCCTAGGAAAACTTTCTGCCGGCTCCTTCATGGGCTGGTGCGGGGGAGGCACCTCCCTCAGGAGGAAGGGATGTGCCAGGTGGGGTGGGCCAAGCCTATTTTCTTGGCATGTGAACTCAAATTTTAACATGGACCACGCAGTTTCCCGTATTCCACCGCAAACCCATTTTATGGAGGGGTTCAGTGAAGCTCAGTAATTTGTTTGGGGTTGGGGTGACCTTCTCCCTGGCATGCCCTCTTCCTGTGGCTCTGGGTAGCATATGGTTCCCATTTCCCTTCCCGATCCTGGAGATTTGGGGCAAACGCTATTTCAGATTTTCCTTTGGGTCAGAGGGCCTTGAACTGCTATTTTTTGCAGATGTTTCGCTTTCCCAATAGCTCCTCTTCGAACCGGGTGAGAGGCCTGATTCCACAGGCTGCAGGAGCCTTTGCCTGCGTTTCTGTGCCTTCCTTTCTGGAAGCTGAGAACATTTCCTTATGGAATGGGCTTTTCTTCTTTTGGGCTGTGCTAGTTACCTCACTGACCTGGTAATAATATGGGCCTTTTATGTCTGGCTTCTTTCACGGAGCATATTTTCAAGGTTCCTACCAGTCGTAGAATATATCAGTGCTTTCTCTTTATGGCTGAGCAATACTTCTGTGTGTGGAGAGACCACATTTTGTTTGTCCATTCATCTGTGGCTGGACACTTTTGTTTTTTTCCTACCAGGAGGGCTTCTTAAGGCCACTTTATTCCTCTGCCTCCGCAGCCCCCAATTAATAAACCTCTGGGCAGAGGACAGTCACCCTCTCTCTGTCCTTCCATTTGCAGAGAGAGGGTGATAGAAGAAAGATTTTCTAAAATAAATTGGGGATCAGCTTCCTGGAACCAGGTTTTTGGGACTACCTTAATTTCATTTCCACCTGCTCTTCCTCAGGAATCCTAGCTCCCTTCTAAGCCCATCACCCCCAGGGGCAGTGTACAAGTATTAAATAAGTATGATTTTTAGGGTTTCCTTTTTTTTAAAAAAAATTTCTTTTTATTGATTTTTGGAGAGTTAAGGGAGAGGGGGTGAGAGATACAAACATCAGTGATGAGAGAGAATCATTGATCAGCTAGCTGCCTTCTACATGCCCCCTACTGGGGATTGAGCCCACAACCGGGGCATGTACCCTGACCAGGAATTGAACCTCGACCTCCTGGTTCGTAAGTCAATGCTCAACCACTGAGCATGTCAGCCGAGCTTCAGGGAGTCTCAATGTCATGTAGGTCCATTCTTTTCAGCCACCATGATATGTCAAGGGTAGGCCTCCAAGTAATTTCACTAGTACGTATTTTGGGACATTTTTTTCCAGGTAAGTAAATACACAAAGAAAGATCTGGGCAGATTTTCCTTTGGTAGACTTTGCCCTCAGCGGCCAGGGGTAGAGTCACCTCAGTCTCTCTTGATGCCCATTCAAGCAGCTGAGCATCCTGAAAACTGAGCTGGAAAAGCCCAGAAAAGCCCAGCCCCTCCACCCCTCCCACTCTTTGGGGCCTTGACGATGAGCCAAACTGGATGCTGGGCACTTTCATATAGAACAGGTGGGGGGGACCCTTTTTCTGCCAAGGACCATTTGGATATTTATAACGTCATTTGCGGGTCAGACAAAATTATCTACTTAAAAGGTAGTCTGCTATATTTGGTGGGACATTTAATTTACTCACCCCCATGCCTTGGCAGGGCCAGACCACAGGGTTTGCGGGGCCGGACGTTCCCCACGCCTGCTATAGAACATCGACTGGACAGCTACCCTCAAGGTAGGCCATGCTCGCTCCATTTTACAGGTGAGAAAATCAAGGCTCAGGTCCCCGGGGATCATCTGTGTGGTTTCCTGACAGGCTCTCTTGACCTGGTCATGCTGGCAAAGGTTGCCCATTTTCTCACGGAGCGGACGTCGCCTCCTCCAGGAACTTAGGCAGAGAAATAATTTCCGAATGGTTTTCCTCTCTGAAAAAATAAGAGTTTGAATGAGTAGTTTTTTCCCCTTCTTCCCTGATTGGATCCCTTCCTCAACAAAACGAAGGGGGGGGGAAAGAGGCATATTTAAAGGAGGTGAATGGGTGAGTCTTCGCAAGGAAGACCCACCCCCTGCTCTGGCATTCCCTGCTGGGTGAATGACCAAAATGAGGAAGGAATGATTTTCGCCGCTGATGTTTTCAGTTTCACCGTGTTTGTGTTTGTAGAGTTGCCAGTGAGTTTTTTTGTATTCAATGATGAGACATTTTAAGCACAGAGAGAAAAGCCAGAGTTTTGTGTTGGTTGACTGGCTTGTGTTTTTGGAAGACTGGAAGGCGGCTCGGGAGTTGATGGAAAGAGGGCAGAACAGGGTGCTGGCGCCGAAACTCTGGTGAGCTTTCGCTTGGTCTCTGTCCCCCAGGAGCTCCCAGGTGAGTGGTCTGAACGGCTGGGGAGTCCTTTGGACGAGATAACGGATTCTAGCATTTTCCATTTTGAAAAGGAGAGAAAGAAAATTCCAAGAGCCTGTGGTCCCCCACCCCACCCCCCACCCCCCTCTCCAGCCCTCCCCATCCTGAAAGCTGCTGGGAAACTATTTTTATGTTGTCTGTTTTTATCCTGTTGGCTTCTGTAAATAGTGGCGAGATGGCAGTGGGAGAAACATGCTAATTGCAAATTTAAGGGGAGAGAAGGATTGTCCCCCTAAGGAAACGGGAGGCAGGGGCGGAGGTAGGGGCGCTGGGAGGCCAGAGTCTTGGTGGCTGGGACACAAGGTAGGAAGCAAGTGGGCGGGAAGGGGCATTGTGGGTGGTGCCTGAGACAAGCCTTTGCTGCTGGGGTTTAAATGGGGAACCAGTGGTTTGAGTGGGGAGCAGGGTGTTGGGGAAGGACACCTCCCTCATGCTTTCTTAAAGGTACTTTGGGATTTTACCTTTGGTACCTCTGGTGGAAATTTTCATTTAGATTCATCCCAGACAGTTCTCCCACTCTTTAGGTCCAGGGGTGGTGGATGGGGTTCTGGACCCCAGAGCCACTCCCAGCCCCTCTTTGCCCCTGGTTGGCGTTGCTTTGTGCTGGAGGCTGGGGAAGGAAAGAGGAGAAGCTAGATTGAACATCGCCCCCAAAAGCAGGGAAGAGGGAGGGAGGAGGGCCATGGGTGCCAGGATGCTGATGCCTGTGCATTTCTGTGGATTCTGAGTTGGCGCCCTCTCTCTCTGATTTGCAAAGCTGCAGCATGTTGGAGTGGAAGTATTTTTCTTCTCATTACAAATTGCAATTCCCGTTTCCCAGCCTCTTGTTTTGGGCCAGAGAAAAATTGGGAGGGATTCAATGAGAGAAGAGGGAGGGAAGAAGGGAGGGAACAAGGAAGGGAGGAAGGAAGGAGATGGTTCCTACCTCCCTTTTCCAAATACCCCCACCCTACCCCGAATTCATACTTCCTCACTCTTCAAGGCCACCAGTATACATACCTGTCTTCAGATACCTGGTTGCTTGATTGGGGTCCCTCTCCGTCAGCGGTTCTCAACCTGTGGGTCGCGACCCCTTTGGGGATCGAACGACCCTTTCACAGGGGTCACCTAAGACCATCGGAAAATGCAGATATTTACATCACGATGCATAACAGTAGCAAAATTTCATGGTTGGGGGTCACCACCACATGAGGAACTGTATGCAAGGGTCACAGCCTTAGGAAGGTTGAGAACCACTGCTCTCCGTGGTTGCTTCATCATTGGCTGAACAGTAGCTGCCTAGCAACTCTTAAGACAGCTGACTTCTTTGTCCGTAAGCATCCAGGGCTGCAGGGAACGAGGGCTGCAGGGGTCAGGACACCTGGTTCTTGTTCAGGCCCAGCCCAGAACCTGCTCAGCTGCCTCGGAGAGGTCATTTCACCTTCCTGGGTCGGAGCAACCCCGTCTGCAGCCCCTTTCAGTGCTGATGCTGAAAGCTGAGAGAGCGTGCAGATTCTTATGACACAGATGAGCAAGGGGGCGACGTGATACTGTAATTACATTTATTTTGTGGGAAAGTGATGCCTATGGACAACAGAGGGGAAGATGCAGAGCTAAGTTGTATGGTGGGATTAGAGATAAAACGTTTTTGTTTTAATATAAATGAAAACCAGTTGAGGGGCTTGAACTCGGTAGCCTCGGAAGTGCTTTCTCGGCAATGGCTTCCATTTGAGGAGCATCTACTGTGTGCAGGGGCCTGTGTCCTGGGTGAGGTGGGTATTGTCCCCAAGGTCACATGACTTAGAAGAGGGATTGTGCTGCGCCTGGTCACAGAGTTCTACCTCTCCAGGAGCCTTTGATTTCTCCCAAAGCATTGTGTGATTGTGGGCAAGTCACTCAGACTCTCTGCCTCAGTCCCGTCACCAGGGAAATAGGCGTGATACAGTACCTAACTCGTAAAGTTGTTGTGGTGATTAAATGAGATGATAGGTGCAGAGTGCTTAGAATAGCACTTGGCGCTTGGCAGGCGCTCCGGAAGGCTAGCCATGACTATTACTGCACCAACAACTACCAGAGCAGCCGCGACGGTGCTGCAGTTCTTGTGCTGGAAAGTGCTGGTTAGTTCCTTCTCTTCACTCTGTCCTGTTCATCAGTCCTTCCCCATCCTTGGTTTTATTTTATTTATTTTATTTTATTTTTTAAGATTAAAGAGAAAGAGGAAGAGAGAGAGACTTTAAAACTACTGGTTGAAGCAAAGGCTGTCTTGCAGCTGCCTGGCAATTTGGCCTGTTTGAGAGCCGTATGGTGTGGAGAACTGATTGATCATCTAGCAGGGAGCTTAGTAAAGCTTTGTTTAAAAAAAAAAAGAAAAAAGAAAGAGAGAAAGATATGTTTTAATCCTCACCCAATTTCTTATTGATTTTAGAGAGAGGAAGGGAGAGAGGGAGAGAAACATGGACGTGAGAGAGAAACATCGATTGGTTGCCTCCTCACCGGGCGATTGAACCCGCAGCCTTTGGTATATGGGATAATGCTGCAGCCAACTGGCCGGGGTGTGAAGAAGCTTTTCTGTCAATCCTCCCTGTGTCATCTGTCAGTCAGGATACTTGGTTGTAAGGGACAGAAAACCGATCCCAAACTAACCTACTCAAAAAATGGGAGTTTATTGATTCATGTAGTTAAAAACTCCTGGGGTGCCGAAACCGTTTTGGCTCAGTGGATAAAGCGTTGGCCTGCCAACTGAAAGGTCCCGGATTCAATTCCGGTCAAGGGCACATACCTTGGTTGCAGGCACATCCCCTGTGGGGGTTGTGCAGAAGGCAGCTGATTGATGTTTCCCTCTCATTGATGTTTCTGACTATTTCTCTCCCTTCCTCTCTGTAAAAAATCAATAAAATATACTTTTAAAAAAGAAAAACAAACAAAAAAACAAACAAACAACTCCTGTGGTATATGGTCTTTAGGCATGGCTGGATCCAGGTATTCAAACAATGTCTCCTATCTCAGTTCTTCTCTGTCTGTTTCCTCTCTTCCCTCTCAGTTAACTTCAGTCTAAGGCCAGGTTCTCCTCAAATCCTGAAACTCTAGAAGTATATCCTCTTTGTGCTAAGTTCCACAGAAAGAAACCTTCTTTTTTGTTAATATTTCTACAAAAACCTTAAAAGTAGACTTGGTAGACTGACTTGGATCACACAACTACACTTGAATCAATCACTTGACCAGAGCAGTTGATGCCCAGTTGACCAGGCTTGAGTCATATGGGAACCCCGGAAGCTGATGGTGCAGACAACTCTGGGGAGTCACCTTTCACACGGAAGGATGGGTTTCCAGACAGAAATCAGGCCAGTTATCAGACGAAAGGAGCGCAGGCTAGCTAAAGAAAGCTTCCGACTTTCTGAGTGGCCTTGGGATGCATGAAACAAGCAGTGACCTCTGGCCAATGTTTATTGAGTGCCAATAATAACCTAGAAAGTTCTAGAACATGACGTTCATCAATTAACAAGAAAGGCGAAGCCACAGGTCTCCTAAGTGCAGTCAGATCAGTGTCCCCGTGCCCAGATCCTGTGCGTTTCTTTCCGAGCACTGGAAGACGCTGTGCTTGGCTCTCTCCCTCACACAGGCCGTGTCCCAGGAAGGCGGAAGACTGGGCTCCCCCTGAGTAGAGATTTTGGCCCAGCCCGGGCACAAAATGTGGACATTGCAAGACGGCACCAGTGATGTTTAGTCCCTTCCTGAAAAACTCAGGCCAATTTTAGCTCTGCCAGTACCTCTGTACTTTGGGCAAATCATTATACTTTCTGGGCCTTCATTCTCTCTTTAGTGAGATGAAATGGTTGGAGCAGGGGACTATCTATCTCTGGTCTGGGAGGCAACTAATTAATATCTCTTTCACATAAATGTTTCTCTCTCTTGCGTCTCTCTCCCTCACTCTCTCCCTTCCTCTATCTCTAAAATCAAATTTTAAAAAGAAAGTATGTCTGTTTTGTTTGTCTAACACATTGTAGGTCCTCCATTGTGACTTGATGAAAGAACACATGGGTGAGGACCTCCCTGGGCCTCAGTTTCCCCACATGAGAGAGGATATGGCTAGCCCTGCCTGCTATCCCAGGAAAGATGTCATCCCTGGATTTGGGGACCCTGCACTGCGTGTGTGTGTGTGTGTGTGTGTGTGTGTGTGTGTGTGTGTCTCCGGCAAGACCTTGGCACACTCACTGGCTACTTGCTGCGTTGTGGCTCCCACGGTGGCCTCCGCATTCGGTGAACAGGTGCAGGTTGGAAACAGCTCCAGGAAATGGGGATGTGCTTCCTTGAGGCCTGTGCCAACTGGCTTCCTGACAGAGGAAGGAGCGCTTCCCTTCATCCTGGCCCTGAGCCTGGCTTCATCTGCTCCAGGAAGGGTCTGGTTGCTCAGTTGTGCTGCCCTGTGGGAGGGAAGGGGAGCTCGGGCTGCCAGCCAGGGGCGGTGGGAAGGCCTTCGGGGCTGGGGGAAGAACCAGGGTGGGGCCAGGAGGTTCAGGGGAGAGGCCTCTTGGCATTTT
>JAAGEH010000417.1:14067651-14097591 GCA_011751065.1 Lasiurus cinereus | reverse complement strand
AGGGCCGTGGCAGTTAGTACATTCACAATCTGTCTAGTTCCAGAACATTTTCATCACCCCAAAAGGAAACCCTGTCCCGGTTAGCAGTCACTCCCATTCTGCCCAACACCTCCCCACTCCTGGTCAGCCACTAATCTACTTTCTGTCTCTGTGGATTTGCCTATTCTAGGAGTTTTGTATAAATAGAATCACACAGATGTGACCTTTGGGTCTGGCTTCCTTCACCGAGCATGATGATTTGGAAGTGCATCTCGATGGTAGCACACGCCAGGGTTTCATTCCTTTTTAGGCCAGAGTCGTCATTGCATTGTGTGGCTGGGTCCTATTGTGCTTATTCGTTCATCTGTCGATGGACGTGGAGGTTGTATACCTCGGAACAGAATTGCCAGGCCACGTGGTAATTCTCTGTTTAATTTTTTTGAGGAACCATCAAGCTATTTTGATATCAGTGTTCTTGACCTCATGTTTGCCTTACATCTGGCAGGCGCCAGCCGGGGCCTGAACTAGGAAAACAGCGCCTGCCTGCTTAGGTGACACAAACTGCCTGGGCTCACACTGTCCAGGCACCCATCCTTTGTCTCATGTGACCCCCTGACCCCCACTTCCCGGTTGAGGATCATTGGCCAGGAGACTCAGCTGCTGTGTACGTGGGCTTTGCATTAGGAGACCTTGGACAAGATCCCTTTCCTGCTCTCAAGCCTCAGCTGCGCCTTTTACAGTGTGGGGCTGTGACAGCAAACCACCAGCCCCGTATGTTTGTGAGATTATGCTGGTGTGCAGATGTTGTGCAAACTGTAAAGTGCTGTTTGGATCATCCCCGTCGTAAAGCGATGCAGCCTGGAGGTGTTCCATTTGGCCTACCCAGCATTCAAAAATGTTTGAAATAATTGCTAATTTAAAAAAATTGTAAGATCTCATCCAACATGCTGGGTTTAGGGCTTTTTTTTTTAGGGAAAGAATGGGGGAAACCAGGCAGTACTAGATTCCTGCTTAGCAATAGCTGGCTTGAGCTGGAAATAGCTGTCCCCTCTGTAGGGGACCTGCGTGCTCTATTTTGGGGTCTTCTCATACTTGGTTCCTTCTGAAATTGAGTTTGGAATTCTTTTTTCTTTTTAATTATCACCTGAGGATCCGTTTTTATTGCTTTTTAGAGAGAGAGGAACATTGATCGGTTGTCTTCCTGTACATGCCCAGACCCGGGATGGTACCCGCAACCTAGGTATGTGCCCTGACCAAGAATCAAACTCACAGTCTTTTGGTGTATGGGTTGACACTCTCGAGCCACCCAGCCAGGGTGAGTTTGGCATTCTTGTTTTATGTGTGAGGAGGGGCTTTTAAGACAAGGAAGTGTGGAGTATTCATTTCTGTGTAGACTCGGAGATCAGGTTTTGCAAGATTTTTTTAGGATGTCAGACCAGGGCCTAGCCTGGGCCAGCAGCCGGGTGGGCTGACCCTTCTTCTCTCCGCAGGTGGCACCACCGCTCATGGGACTGCCCCGGAGTGCCCTCTTCAGATGAGGCCCGCGCATGCACCATGTCATCATGTGTCTCTAGTCAGCCCAGCAGTGACCGGGCCGCCCCCCAGGATGAGCTGGGGGGCGGGAGGAGCAGCAGCAGCAGCGAAGGCCAGAAGCCTTGCGAGGCCCTGCGGGGCCTCTCATCCCTGAGCATCCGACTGGGCATGGAGTCCTTCATCGTGGTCACCGAGTGCGAGCCGGACTGCGCTGTGGACCACGGCCTGGCCCAGGACCTGCTCCTGGAGGCTGATGGCCCAGAGGTCTCCCTCGACGCTGGGTCCCAGGCCCGACCCCGCCTCTCCAGTCGCAAGCTGTCCCTGCAGGAGCGGTCCCAACTGGATGCGAATGGCCGCTGCATCCACCCAGCCCAGCCCTCCTCACCTGTGGGCTCCCCACAGTCCTCGCCACGGCTGCCCCGGCGGCCCACGGTGGAGTCCCGCCACGTCTCCATCACTGGTATGCAGGTGCGTGACGGGGTCTCCATGTGAGATTGGCTTCCCCAGAACATTCCCAGTGCAACCAGCTGACTGGGGAGGTGACCCCAGAAAACCCAGGTGGGGAGGGAAGGAAGTCAGCGAAGGATGCAGTTATGGAGCTGGTTACCAGTGGGGAACATGGGAGACAGGGAGAACTAAGTCTGAGTTATCCCACCTGAGGGCAGGGGAGCAAGGCCGGGTGGGTGACCTGCCCTGAGTGTGAGCAGAGCATCTGGAGGAGAGAGCGTCTCTCACAAAGAGATGCATGTGCTGGTGGTTGGAAATTGTGTGGGAGGCTCTGAACTGGGGGTGGCAGGTCCCTGAGAGGCCTCATGGCCTACAGCCTGGCCCCCTGGCTGGGTAGTTTGCCTGCACCAGGCACTGAGCTCAACACTGTGTGTGCATTTCTCATTCGATCCTTGCTGTGAACTTCTGGGAGGTAGATCAGGACTCAGATCCCCACCGGGTAGATCAGGCCCTGCGTGATCTGCCCCATCTCCTCGCCTGCCCCATCTCCTGCCTTTCTGCTGGCGACGCACAGACCTCCATCCATACTCACTTCCTTATGTTCTTCCGATAGCCAAGCTCAATCCATTCCATTCCATTCCATTCCATTCCATACCTTTGCCGTCCCTTCTGCTTGGAACTTCTCCCATCTTTGCAAGGTCACCTGCATCTGACATCCAAATCTCTACTCAGATGTCACCTCTGAAAAGCCTCTGGAAGTACCCTCTCTGAGCAGCCTGACCTTTTACCCTGTTGACTCATCACCATTATGTCTTGTGTTTGTTTAGTTGCTTATTGCCTGTCTCCCCCCAGCTAGAGGGTAAGCTCTGTAGGGACAGTTTTGTTCCCCATTGTGTCCCCCAGCGCCCACCTCACACAGTGCCTGGCCCGTAGCAGGAGCTGGAGAATGTTTGTTGAATGAATGATTGAGTGAATTTAATTGGGAGGAGCCTGGAAATCAGGAATGGCTTTTATAAAGGGGCTAATATTGAACTACATTTTGAGGGCCATCACCCCAAACAAGCTCACAGGCTTTTCCAGCGCACCCAGCAAGGCATCCCTCTCCCCACTTCATTTGCCACATAACCACTGACCTGGTGTTTTTTGTTTTTGTTTTTAATATCCTTTTATTAATTTCAGAGAGGAAGGGAGAGGGAGAGAGAGGGAGAAACATCAATGATGAGAGTCATTGGTTGGCTACCTCCTACATGCCCCCTACTGGGGATCAAGCCTGCAACCCGGGCATGTACCCTTGACTGGAATCGAACCAAGGACCCTTCAGTCCACAGGCCGACGCTCTATTCACTGAGCCAAACTGAGCCAAACTGGCTAGGTCCCACTGACCTGGTTTTTATCATCATAGATTCATTTGCAAGTTCTAGGATTTTATGTAAGTGGAATTGTTTAAGCATGTAGTCTTTTTTGGCTTAGCTTCTTTCACAGTATAATGATGTTGAGGTTTGTCCACGCTGTTGCAGACACCAGTAGTTCCTTCCCTTTTATTGCTAAACAGAATTCCACTGTTCAGACATGCCCACCTTGTTTATCCATTTACCCGTTGATGGACATTTGGATTGTTTCCAGCTCTCAGCTTTTCCAAATAAATCTGTCCTTAACATTTGTACTCAAGTCTTTGCCTGGATATGTGTTATAATTTCTCTGGGGTAAATGCCTAGGAGTAGAATAGCTGGATCATATGGTAAATGTACGTTAAGATATTGCCAAACTTTTTTTTTTAAATATATATTTTATTGATTTCAGAGAGGAAAGGAGAGAGAGAGAGAGAGAGAGAGAGGAGAACATGATGAGAGAGAATCATTGATTGGCTGCCTCCTGCACACCCCTTACTGGGCATCGAGCCCACAACCCTGGCACATGCCCTGACTGGGAATCGAACCGGTGACCTCTTGGTTCATAGTTCGATGCTCAAACACTGAGCAACCCACCAGGCCCCAACTGTTTTCTAAAGAGGGTGCACCAACCTAGCTGGTTTGGCTTAGTGTATAGAGTGTCAGGCCTCAGACTGAAGAGTCCCAATTTCGATTCTGGTACCTCAGTTGGAGGCACAATCCCTGGGGCACATGCAGGAGACAATCAATCAATGTGTGTCTCTCACATTGATATCTCTCGCTCTCTCTTTCCACTCCTACTCCCTGCCTCTCTTCCACTCTCTCTAAAAATCAATTGAAAAATATCCTGGGTGTGGATTAAAAAAATAAAGAGGCTGCACCATTGTAAATTCCCACCAGCAGTGTATGAAGGTTCTATATGCCCTAAATTCTTTGGTCAGTCTTCTTGGGTGTGGTTTAAATTTCTATTTCTCCATTGGTTAATGCTTCTAGTCTTTTGTATCTTCTTTGGATAATTTTTTCCTCAAATCTTTTGCCTATTTTTATTTTTAAAAAATATATTTTATTGATTTCAGAGAGGAAGGAAGAGGGAGAGAGATACAGAAACATCAATGATGAGAAAGAATCATTGATCAGCTACCTCTTGCACGCTCCCTTTTGGGGATCAAGCCTTCAACCCGGGCATGTGCCCTTGATCAGAATTGAACTCAGGACTCTTCAGTCCACAGGTCAATGCTTTATCCACTGAGCCAAACTGGCTAGGGCTCTTTCACCTATTCAAAAAAATATATATTGGGTTGTCTTCTTATTAAGGAGTTGTGAGAGTTCTTTATATATTCTGGATACCAGTCCTTTGTCTGTTATATGTGTTGCAAATAGTTTATTTATGTGTGGCTTGCTGTCATTTTCTTTAACAGGATCTCCAAGAGCCAAAAGTTTTAATTTTGATGAAGTCCAGTTTATGATTTGTTTTCTTTTATGTTCTGTACTTTTTATATCTTATCTAAGACACCTTGTCCCAAGGGCACTTCTTGTATCATTTTACATTTCTATAGGACAACATGGTCATGGATTTCTTGTTTAAAGTGAACTTCTTATAAGTGGGTACAATCGTTTAAAAATGCCTATTAAGAGAGTCCAAACTGTTTGATTACGTATTTGCAGTGTACAAAAGCTGCTGTTAGAAGTATGGACACTGGCCACCCTGTAGAGGGGCCCGGGGCTGGGGATGCTTCTGGGGGGCTAGGAATGTCCTCTTTCTTTCTTTTCTTTAAAATTAAAAAATATATATGTTTTTATTGATTTGAGAGAGAGAGAGGAAGGGAGAGGGAGAGAGATAGAAATACCCATGAGAGAAACATCGATTGGCTGCCTCCTGCCCTACGGGGGATGGAGCCCACAACCTAAGCATATGCCCTGACCTGGAATCGAACCAGCGACCTCTTGGTGTTTGGATCCATGTTCAATTCACTGAGCAACACCCTTTTTCTTGATGTTTGTGACAGATTTTTCTAGCTGCGAATTTACAGTTCATGTTCTGTGTGTTTGTTTACTTTCTAGGATTGCGTTCAGCTGAACCAGTACACACTGAAGGATGAAATTGGGAAGGTGAGAATCCTAGGAGCCAGGACGGAATAGATACTGTGGGGGGCAGCCATGAGAGCTGAGAGTGGGAGAGGAGGCTTTGGAGGCAAGGTTTTGGGATTCATGGTCTTATTTGTTTTTATATCATAATACTAATGTGTTTCTACAAAAGCACAGAAAGTGTCCAGAGAAATCCTGTATCACTACGGTGATAGTTCTGTCATCCCCATATTAGTGTTGATTTATTCTCCCCTGAGGTATTCTCACATCTGTTTTTGCTTTTGTTTCAGCCAATGGGCAGTATCATTACAGGGGTCAGAAACTCACACGCCGCTAGAAGGGGTCCATGGGGAAAATATAGGGGACATCTGTAATACTTCCAACAATAAAGATAGATTTTGAAAAAGCTCACATGCCAATAGAGAGCTAATACAAATGAGCAGAGCATGCTGGGTATGGCAGCAGGGAGTGATGAGGTCTGTGTCAAACTAACATGTGGAAATGATTATTGGCTTCATATGGCCAGATCGTCTGAGGCTGGGAATCTAGATTCTTATACCCAGTCTTTCTGTTTTGGCAACTAATTCAAACTTTCTAAAAACAATAGATCCAACAAAATGAGATTGCGGGGAAGATTTGGCAGATCATAATTTTTTATTGTATGTCGTGGCCATCTCCCTTTATCCAGGGCTCCTATGGTGTGGTCAAGTTGGCCTACAATGAAAATGACAACACCTACTATGTGAGTATTCACATCCCTCTTCACCCCCATCTTTGTCCAAAGACAAAGACCTCCTTTTCTTTTCTTGTTTTTTGTTTGTTTGTTTGTTTTCTTTGTTAATCTTCACAAGAGGATATTTTCCCATTGACTTCTTAGGGAGAGTAAAAGGGAAGAGAGAGACAGAGAGAGAATCATCAATGTGAGAGAGACACATCGATTGGTTGCCTCCCACATGTGCCCCGACCAGGGCTGGAAATAGAACCTGCAATGGAGATACATGACCTTGACCAGGATTGACCCTGGGATCATTCAGTCTGTTGTCCAGCGCTCTAGCCATTGAGCCAAACAGGCTAGGACAAGACCTTCTTTTCAGCACTCAGCTTCCTGGAAGGTTTTCTTAGCTGTTGGGACATTTTATTGTTAGGTCCTGTCCATTTTGTGCATTAGGGAGGAAGTGGTATTTCTGTTTTACAGATGGGGACATACAGAGATAAAGGGATGGCTTAGGAAGAAGGAATGAATGAAATCAGCAGATGTCTCATGTCCTTACTCTGGGCTGCCATTTCTACATCCTCCATAGCCCTAAGAACCAGAGGGCAGTGAGCCAAACAGCCCTTGTAGCTGAGGCTTTAGAGTCAGGCCAATGTGGGTTCAAATCCTGCCTCTCTCGTGTGCCAATTGTGTGACCTTCAGCAAGTGGCATAACTACTAAACCGCACTTTTCCCACGGGTAACCCAGCCAGTCCTACCCCATCACCCCAGCTCACTCACGTCTTGTTCGGTAGCAGGGAAGCTCATGGCTTTGCCCTTTAAGCTGGGACAGCTGACCTGGAACCCTAGAGGCACCCTCAGGGCTGGAGGACACTGGGGGCCCAGCCTCCATAGAACCTGCTGCTCCTTGACCCCCTCTGGTCACAACATTGTCCCCAAATAGCCATGGAGCCAAGAGTGTGGGTAAACCTCCGCGAGGAGGGAACTCTCCCGGCCACTGTCCTCTGCGCTTTAATCTGGACATGGGGTCTTTTCTCCCACAGGCGATGAAGGTGCTATCCAAAAAGAAGCTGATCCGACAGGCGGGCTTTCCACGTGAGTTTTTTTCTTTCTTTTTAAAAAAATATATTTTATTGATTTTTTTACAGAGAGGAAAGGAAAGCAACAGAGAGCTAGAAACATCGATAAGAGAGAAACACATTGATTCAGCTGCTTCCTGCACATTCCCTACTGGGGATGTGCCCACAACCAAAGTACCTGCCCTTGACTGGAATTGAACCTGGGACCCTTCGGTCCGCAGGTTGACACTCTATCCACTGAGCCAAACCAGTCAGGGCTCCATGTGAGTTTGGTGGGCCTTTCTCTTACGTGCAGGGGCTGGGGCAACACTGAGAAGGCCCCACTGATTGTTGTCCCCTACAGAGGGTTCACTGGGCCGACAGCCCAAAGACAGCGCTGGGCCTCCTACTGAGGTTTTTAAATTCATTTTCATCAGTAAAAAAGTATTTCACGTAATGTAGGTTACAAAGTCAAAATATCCATTAGAGGCAACGTTTGTCATTTCCTCAAAAAGTTAAACGTGGAGTTACCCTGTGAGCCAGCAGTTCCACTTCAGGGATCCACCCAAGAGAATAAAAGCTCACGTTCCCGCCAGAGCTGGTACGTGAATGTTCATAGGAGCACCGTGTGTAATGGCCGGAAAGTGGAAACAACCCAGATGTCTGTCAGCAGACGAATGGCTAAACAAAAGGTGGTCTGGCCAATGAAATATTACTCAGCCGTAAAAAGAAGCCAAGCGCTGATTCACATGGTCACCCAGGTGACCTTGAGAACGTGATGCTGAGTGAAAGAAGCCAGACACAAAAAGGTCACATGTTGTGTGATTCTGTCCCCTATGCAATGCCCAGAATAGGCAAATCCATAGGGAGAGCAAATTGGTGGTTTCCAGGGTTGAGTGTACGGAGAGTCGGGGAAGACTGCTCATAGGTGTGGTGTTTTGGGGGGGCCATGAAAATGTTCTGGATTCGATGGTGGTGGTGGTTGCACAACCTCACGAATGTACTAAAACCATGGATGTACAGGTTTCGAAATGGTGGATTAATAAAACTGAAGTACCGTGAAGTATTTGAACTAGAGCTACCCAAAAAGTACAGGGGTGCGTATAGTGGAGAACAGCAGTTCTTGCTGTACACCTCCGCCTCCTTCCAGGCAGCCCCCGCTTCTCCCTCTTTGAGGAGCTGGTAATTGGGGCCTGTGGTCAGAGGATAGACCTGCAGGTGGGGGTGTCAAAGGCTGCTCCCTACCAGCACGGTCATGGTGAGCCACCAAGAGAAAGGAGATACGAGAGAACATAAACCTCATCCTCTCACAGGACCCTGGTTTATCCTGCTTGTCTGAACTCCAAGTCAGATAATATCTTGTGCCATTACTTCCTGAATTATCCTTTTTTGTTGTTAATCCTTACCTGGGTATATATTTTCTATTGTTTTTTAGGAAGAGTAGAAGGGAGGGAGCGAGGGGCGGGAGAGAGAGAGAGAGATTGGTTGCCTCCCGCACACACCCTGACTGGCCCAAGGATAGAACCTTCAATCAGGGTACATGCCCTTGACTGGGAACTGAACCCGAGACCCTTTGGTGCTCAGGCCGAAGCTCTGACCACGGAACCACTGGCCAGGGCTGATGTATTTTTGACATGTCCCTCTGATTTCTCCGAAGTCCATTTCTAACCTCCTTTTCCCCACCAGCCGATGCAACGTTTAGCTCCTCTCTCAACTACGTTTGCCCCTTCCCTCCTGTTCCAACAGGTGTAGCCAGCGCTTCCTGATGCCCTGCTTTGTAAGAGGAGTTTATTAGTGCTCTCCCTCCCGCCCTTTACCTTCAAGCTCTACTTTACACCCCACTTCTGACACCTGTACCTTGCTTCCACTTTTCCAAACACGGTCACGTCTAGGTCTAGTTCTGTGACTCGCGCTTAGATGCTGGCATACATAAGGCGTGCACCATTATGAGTTTTAACCATGGCTCTTTCCGTCATTGTGGCCTTTCGACTGTCAGTTACCACAGGGCCAAGCAGTGAACTAGGCCTGCCTTTGTGGCATCATCTTTTTTCCTAAAAAAATAGGGAACGCTTCACGGATTTGAGTGTCATCCTTGAACAGGGGCCATGCTAATCTTCTCTGTGTGGTACCAGTTTTAGCTACGGGCTGCCAACGCAAGCACATGGCATCATCTTTTGCTTTTGTTTTTTGTCTCATCGGCTCTTACATCTCTTTCTATCTCTGACTTCATTTTCTGCCTCTGATGTTTCCAGAGTTAAGGAGATGAGAGGTAATGCTTTGGAGTCCCAGAGAGGAGCAGGGATTGGCTCACCCTGATACGCTGCGATTGCCAAGCCAGACCCCAGCCTTCCTCTCTCCATCCCTCAGTGGACTCCTGACTCTCACGGGAGCCTGGGATGGGAAGGAGGGGATTCACAGAAGGCTGAGCAACAGGACCGTGGTTCCAGCCTTGCTGACTTTCAGCTGCAGAGGAAGCAGAGGAGGAGGAGGCTGTGTAAAGGCCCTGGTGGCATCAATGCCCCCAATCCTATCCCTAAGATGGTTTGTGTCTTCTTTAGGTCGCCCCCCGCCCCGAGGCACCCGGCCAGCCCCCGGGGGCTGCATCCAGCCCAGGGGCCCCATTGAGCAGGTGTACCAGGAAATTGCCATCCTCAAGAAGCTGGACCACCCCAACGTGGTGAAGCTGGTGGAGGTGAGGTGGGGGCGGGAGAGACACCAGGGAGGCCTGGCTCTGTTATTACACATCGGTATTTTCCAGGAGAGCGACGTCACCTCTGAGAGCTTATCGCGGGGCTGAGGAGTAATTATTACTCCTGTTGTTCCATGCAGTCCTTACCCCTCCTAAGACTGTCGCTCCCATTTGACAGATGAAGACATCGAGGCTCAGATGGACACTCAGGCTTGCCCTTCACTCATTTCTGTCACGTTGGGAGCTGGTTCTCTTTCTCCCGCATATATGTGTAGTTATAGCACAAAACAGCCACAGGCACGTAAACAAATGGGTATGGCTGTGTTCCAACATAACTTTATTTACAAAACCAGGCGGTGGGCTGGATTTGGCTGTGCACTGCAGTTCACCAGCCCCGGCTCCAGGCCAGCCGTTCTCTCACTTTGGTTTCAGGATTCCTTTGTGCTCTTAAAAGTTATTGAAGAACCCCAAAAGCTTTTGCTTATGTGTGTAATATTTACTAATATTCACCACATTCAAATTTAAAATGGAGAAATCTGAAGTTATTTATTTAGAACAGGAGTTCTACTTCCTATTAATGTGATATCTTTTTATGAATAATAACTATATTATTTGAACAAAAAAAATGAAGTTAGAAGAGAGGCATAATTTTACTTTAAAAAATATATATGTTGATTTCAGAGAGGAAGGGAGAGGGAAATAGAGATAGAAACGTCAATGGTGAGAATCATTGATTGGCTGCCTCCTGTGCACCCTCTACTGGGGATCAAGCCCACAACCCAGGCCTGTGCCCTGACCAGGAATCCAACTGTGATCTCCTGGCTCAGAGGTTGACCCTCAACCACTGAGCCCCATGGGCCGGGCATAGTTTTACATTTTTGCAAATTTCTATTGTGGTTAATGTCTGGCTTGTGAGAAGAGGACTGGATTCTGGTATCTGCTCCTACTTTTTCAACCTGTTGTGATACCGCGTGTCATGCGGTTTCTGGAAAGGTGGCAGGAGTGACCAGATGGAAGCAGAGGCAATGAGAAAAGGAGAGACAGAAAATGCTGTGGCTTGTCCAAGCTGGGAGGCATCACGTCCTGCTGGGATTGGGGAGAAGGAGGCAGGATTTGAATTTTCTTCTTGAGGACCTCTTTAGTTGTCACCTAGGAGACGGGTGGGGTTCTTATGCAACCTGAGACATTTCTGGGGAAGGAGTTTGCCCCTTCCCTTATGAAACCTTTCTGGGTGTTTTGGGCCCTTGTGGTCATGTTGTCTGCTGCTTCCTCCCCGTTCACCTCTCTCTCCTCTCTTCCTCTCCCTGCTCCTGTCTCCACCTGTTCCATGTGGCTGTGCCAACAGGTCCTGGATGACCCCAATGAGGACCATCTGTACATGGGTAAGACTTGAGCCCTTGCCTTCTGCCACCCTTGCTCAGGCAGCTGTGCCTGCCGAATCCGGGCCATACTCTTGAGGTAGCCCCTGGCCCTGTCATCTCCCTCCAAGGACAGCTTCTCCTTTCCCACGCCAGCTGGGCCCCCCAGTGAGCCCCACAGAGAGCCATGCCCTGATTTGAAGCAAGAGGTGGAAGGGAGTTCTTGCTGGGACTTTGTCTGCATGTCCCGTTCGCTCATTTGCAAATGTTTATTGAGCAACTGCTCTATGCTGGGTGCTGTTGTAGGCACTAAGGATGCCGTGATGAGTAGGAAAGATGAGGCCCTGCTTTTAGGAAGCTGACGTTCTACTTGGGGATGACGGTCAACACCTAAATAAGCCAGATAATCAACTTTACGCAGATGCTCTGAAGAAGGTGAAATAGGGTGATGGGAGAGAAAGATAGAGGGCCCACTTCAGATAGGAGCTAACCATGGGGCGCCTGAATGTCAAGGGTACAGCCCTGTTACAGCTGGGGAAGAGCATTCCAGGAGGAGGGAAGGGCAGGTACAAAGGCTGGGGGGCGCTTTGTGTGTTGGAACAAAAATGTGGCTGAGGCAGAGTGAACCTGAGAGAAAGGTGGGGTTGAGGGTGCAGGGTATGGGAGACCCTGGTGGGGCATTTGGAGTCTTGCAGGGGGAGGGCTCAGAGGGCCTGGGCACTGCACATGGAAATGGAAGGACTTGGGTGTGTCTTCAGAAGCCTCATTTTAAAAAAAGGAAATAGTGAGGACATTGGGCAGCCCTCAGTGTAAAGGCTGATGAAGGAACGAAGGGCAGGACTAGTTCAAAACTGAACAGCAGGCTGTTGGGCCACTGAATAGGTGATTAACAGGTCCCATGTCCAAAGAATGTTTGGCTTGGGTAGGCAGATAGGGTTTCTCACTTTTTAAAAAATATATTTTTATTGATTTCAGAGAGGAAGGTAGAGGGAGAGAGAAACATCAGTGATGAGAGAGAATCATTGATCGGCTCCCTCCTGCACGCCCCACACTGAGGATCGAGCCCACAGCTGGGCTGGGCCCTGACCGGGAATGGAACCCTGAGCTCCTGGTTCCTGGGCTGATGCTCAACCATTGAGCCGCACCAGCCGGGTGTTTTTCACTTGTGAAGATGGTGTGACAGGAGCCAAATACCTTTGGTATTTGATTCCACTGGTTTTGGAAATCTTTCCAGGATAACCCGTGAGCCCGTAGGAGGTATCAGCAAGGGTCCTGCGGCTGTAGGCCTGACCTCAAAGGGTGAAGGACATGACCAGCATTTCTAGAGATTAGAAACGTCCCACCCACCGCTCAGCCGCAAGCATGGTTAAACTGTGAGCGACTGAAAATAGACCTGTTTCGGCAGGCCAGCTTCCCCCACGCCCGCTGATTTATGGTGCTTGGGTGGGAGGGAGGAAGGCGCAGAAATTCACGAGGCAGTTCTTGAGAGTTGAGCCTTACATAACCAAGGCAGGAAAGGCCAGAGCTGAGGGACCAGCGCTCCTGTCTGTGGCTTTACCTCCCGTGCTGCTGCGATGGCTTTTAGCCACAGTCTGAAGCCAGGGCGGATCCTCCCTGCCTCTGCTTTGCTCAGTGCTGGTTGATGAACTTAAAGATAGGAAGGGGCCCTGGGGGAGTCAAGTGCCTTTTCTGGGTAGAACTTTTAAGCCTTGCTTTTGTCTGAGGCTTTGGCTTTTTCTCCTCGGCCACCTCAGCCCTTGAAGAACTTCGAAAAATGATTTGGTTTCTTCCATACGATGATTCCAGCGTGGGTAGGTGATTCTAGAACCTCAGACAATTCCATCTCTACTTGATTATGAAACTCACTATGCTATGTTTTCACTTCCTAAAGTATAGCATCATATTCCCAGTTCTGTTTGTCCAAGCAGAACAAAATTAAAATAATTATACCACATCACTCAGTAATTCCACTCTAGGGTACATACTCAAAAGAACTGAAAGTAGTTATCCATAGAAATAATTGTACATGGATGTTCACAGCAGCATTATTCACAACAGCCAAAGAGTAGAAGGAAATGTCCATCAGCTGATGAATGGATAAACAAAAGGTGATCTGTCCCCACAATGGAATAGTATGCAGCCACGAAAAGTAATTAAGTGTTGATAAATGCTACAACATGGATGAAGGAGTTGAGGCTGCCAGACACAAAGAGACAGTGTTGTAGGACTCCCTATATTGGAAATGTCCCAAATATGCAAATCCATGGAGACATGCAGATGAGTAGTTGCTAGGGGCAGTGTCCATATACACAGCCTGTGCATATCCTATGAGTGTGGGAGGGCTCTGTTAGGTAGCTCGAAGTCTCGGTTTGAATTGAGAGTCAGGAAGGGTTCGAGGGCCATCTGCCCAGAGTTTTGTGTTGGAGCAATATTACCAACTATTGCCAAAACCAGTTTGGCTCAGTGGATAGAGCGTCGGCCTGTGGACTGAGAGGTCCCGGGTTCGATTCCGGTCAAGGGCATGTACCTTGGTTGCGGGCACATCCCCAGTAGGGAGTATGCAGGAGGTAGCTGATCGATGCTTCTCTCTCATCGATGTTTCTAATTCTCTATCCCTCTCCCTTCCTCTCTGTAAAAAATCAATAAAATATATTTAAAAAAAAACATTACCAACTATTCTTGGTCTGTAACCAGACACAGCCCAGCAGCTTGGAGAACTGGGGAGGGGCTGTTGAAACCTGTTTATGCTAGTTTCTTTCTTGAATTGAAACTTTCCTAGAATTTTTAAGACCCCTGGGGCTATTCTTTGGGCTGAAGTAAATGGACACTGGGTTGTGTCCCTTTAGACTGACAGTGTAGTCAGTCATATCCCGGGGACCCTGCCTGTCTCCTGTCTCCCTGCTTTGCTTTCTCTGGGTACTTGAGATGTATTTGAGGGTACAGCCAGGTTGAGGTCCTAGGGACCTCAGAAATCTCTGACCCTTAGCTTCCTAATGGGAACTTAGAAAAGGAGGACATAGAGCAGCTTGGTTTAGTGGACTGTTTCTTGCTCCAGTCCCACTGGTAGCTTCCGTGCTTCCTGGTGCTTTTAGGAGTGGTTGGGAGGAGAGGAGGATGGCAAGGAGGATGGATTTCCACTATCCAATGTAACAAATCCCTCCTTCTCTTCCCTGCAGTGTTTGAACTTGTCAACCAAGGGTGAGTGTCCCAGGTGATGCTGGGCTCTGCGACGGGAGAAAGCACAGGCTGGGTGCTGGCTTTGCTTCTCATGCGTGTGTGTCGACCTTTCAGGCCTGTGATGGAAGTGCCC
The DNA here is from genome assembly GCA_011751065.1 of Lasiurus cinereus. NCBI lineage: Eukaryota > Metazoa > Chordata > Mammalia > Chiroptera > Vespertilionidae > Lasiurus > Lasiurus cinereus. Next base: position 14,083,032 of record JAAGEH010000417.1, on the reverse strand, counting down.
ACCCTCAAACCGCTCTCTGAAGACCAGGCCCGTTTCTACTTCCAGGATCTGATCAAAGGCATTGAGTACTGTAAGCGGGGCCTGTGAGAGGAGTCTCTTGGGGAGGGAGGGGGGATTTCGGGGGATGGGAATGGGGAGTTTCTTCTTTTCCTCCGAGAGCTCGAGGAGGTGGGTGGGAAACAATTGTTTGAGGAGATGCAGGGTCGGGGAAGCTGCAGAGAGCCCGCCTGTGGCCGTGCCGCTGGCCGCAGAAACTGTCCCTGCCACACAGGAAAACAAGGAACAATGGCAAGAGTGTCCTGTTAGGGGCTCTACTGCTAGTGTCCCTTACGCTCAACAACCCAGAGAGGGGGATCATGTCTTAACTCCTGGAACCTTAGTTTTCTCATCTGTAAAATGGGAATGAAGTGTCTCTTCTCAGGACTGCCATCAGCCAGTGCACATCAGGAGTTCTGATCGGCAGGTGTTTTCTGGTTCTGGTTGTTACACATTTTGACTCTTACCTATGCCTGTCACATTAGGATTGTGTAAGCGGGAAGTCGTGAACACAGGGTTAAGCCCCAGACTGGACATTCAACATAGGAAGCTATTCCTCCTATCCCCATGTCATCATCATCATCTCCATCCACCCCCACCCCCACCCCCACCTCCACCACAGAAATGCAGCTGGGTCTCCCAGACTAGGAGTGGCCTCCCCTGTGGGCTAACATCTGGGCAGGAGCAGTTAGCCAAGCCCCCCGTCTTGCTTCATGGTTCACACTTCAAATCGACCTGTTCTAGTCCTCGCTGCTTTGACGAGCAGGTTGACTGTAGACTTGTGACGGTCAAATAAATGAAAATATATTCGACTGTCACAAATCTTGAGTCTGGGAGCCAAGCTCCACAGAAACTCTCCATGCTCAGTCACTGGGCGACTTAGTTCCTAATTGCTGTTGGCGGTTGGTGTTTCCCTCCTCCTTTTTGAGGACGGGGGAATGTCCTTAGAGACCCTCTTTCCCCCCTATCTTTCAGCGCTGTGAGTGTCCAGCGGATCTTGGATGGGGGGAGGATAGGCAGGGGATGGAGCTGTGGGAGAGCAGAGGGGTCCAACCTGTCTCCACCTCTGGGCTGTGTGGGCCACATGGAACTCCTCAGGTGGTTTTCTTGCCCCTGTCCACCAACTGGTGTCTGTCTGCTTTCAGTACACTACCAGAAGATCATCCACCGGGACATCAAACCTTCCAACCTCTTGGTCGGAGAAGATGGGCACATTAAGATTGCGGACTTTGGCGTGAGCAACGAGTTCAAGGGCAGCGATGCGCTCCTCTCTAACACTGTGGGCACGCCTGCCTTCATGGCACCCGAGTCGCTCTCCGAGACCCGGAAAATCTTCTCTGGGAAGGTATGTTTGGGCCTGCCAGAGATGCTGAGTTCTGCCTGCATTCGGGTCCTCTCACTTATAAGTGGCAGAAAATCCAACTCATGATGGCTGAAACAGTGAATCTGTAAAATCATGGAGATGTGAGCAGGGTGCATTTGGCTTTGGGAGGTGGTTAGATACAGAGATTCAAATAGGGATCCATCCCTCCATCTTAGGTCTGCTTTCCTGAGTTGATTTCCTCCCCAGGTGGGTTGGCCATCAACAGCTCAGGCTTCTTGCTATCAGTTTACCAACCTCAGCAGAAAGACTGTAGGTCTTCTGAAGAGCTCTAGCAAAAATACTGAAATTGCCTCCGATTGGCCCAGCTTGGGTCATGTGCCCATCCTTGTCTCAATCACTGGCTGGGGGAAGTGGTGCTCTCATTGGTCAGTCCTGGGTCATGTGCCTATCCAGAGGCTGGGGGCAGGATCAACCCCACCTCAACTCCATGGACTGAGTCCAGGAGAGGTGGTTCCCCAAAGGAAAGCTGGAGGAGTTGAGGCTGGACAGGCAAAGTGGTAGGTGCCCTTCACCACCGTTGTCCCCTCACACGAAGCTCCTTTTTTTTCTTGCAGGCCTTGGATGTTTGGGCCATGGGTGTGACACTCTACTGCTTTGTGTTTGGCCAGGTAACAGGGTGGGAGTGTTCTGCCTCCTGAGTGTGGCTGATTTTTATTTCCATAGTTAGATCTGAATATGAAAAAGAATACCTTCCCAAATGTACATTATCTATATATGATAGCCATATCTGTGAAAACATGATCTTTTAAAACAGAAGGATTGGCAGAGGCTCTTAGAAGTTGTAAATAATTGATAGATTTAGGGCAAGGACAGCAAATGCTGTACTCTCCCCACTCCAAAACCGAGACAGACATCACTAATCAGTAACTGCACTTTTTCTCTGGAGCCCAACACTGCTTTGATGTTCTCAACAGTGTCCCTAGAAGCTGTTTGCTGGAGGCACAGAATTGGAGTGGAAGTTAAAATCCATTTGGCATTTTTAATATAGGGAATACTGCTGTTTTCTTTTTTGTCCTTTTTTAATAGTATTGATATTTAGGGTCTTCTATTTTTAAAAATAATGTTTTATTGATTTTTAGAGAGAAAGAAAGGGAGAGGGGGAGAGAGAAACATCAACGTGAGAGGGAAACATTGATCAGCTGGCTCCTGACACACCCTAACCAGGGATCAGGCCTGCAAATCCAACTGGCAACCAAACCGGCAACCTTTTGGTGCACAGGACAACCCTCAACCCACTGAGCCACAGCGGCCAGGGCTAGGGCTTCTCTATTTTTAACTCTGAAGTTCGAGTTGATTATGTGAGCTGTAAAAGCATGGATTTTCCCTCTTTGTGAGTTTGTGCTCCTGTTGAGGAAAACTTAAGAAACTGGTCATGTTTTAATTTAGGGAATACCAATTTTTGGTATTCCCTAAATAGGGAATACTAATTTTTGGTATTCCCTAAATTAAAAATGCCAAATGGATTTTAACTTCCCCTCTGAGGACTCAGGGAGTTTGTAATCTCCTCCCCTTTACCCCAACATTTAATCAGAAAGTTTTAATCACATAGCAAAGTTGAAAGAATTGTACAGTAAGCACCCATGCAGCTGCCACCTAGATTCTACCATAAAGAATCTTGCTATATCACCTGTCTATCCATCCTCAGTCTGTCTTTTTAAAAATATATATATATTTTATTGACTTTTTTACAGATAGGAAGGGAGAGGGATAGAGATTTAGAAACATCGATGTGAGAGAAACATCGATCAGCTGCCTCCTGCACATCCCTTACTAGGGATGTGTCTACAACCAAGATACATGCCCTTGACCAGAATCGAACCTTCAGTCCACAGGCTGACGCTCCATCCACTGAGCCAAACCAGTTAGGGCTGTCTTATTTTGTTATATATTTCAAAATTACCAACATCTCTACACTTCTAAATGTTTCAGGGTGTAATCATTAGGTAGAGCTCACTGTTTATTAGTGCTTCCCCTCTCCCCCCCTTTTTTTTGGTAAAATTTACATACAGTGAAATGTACAGATCTTAAGTATTCTATTTAAGGACTTAAATATGCACTGGTGTAATCCAAATTGCTATGTCAGGTTAGTGCTCTTGATGATGAACTCATTTTCCTTGGACAGGCGTGGGCCAGGTCCCTTTCTGAGACTTCTCCCAACCTTCTAAGCACTCTCATAACGGTTGCCTTTTCCCGGGCTCCTGGGTCAGGCCCTTCTCTGCTGGGTGAGAGCGAGGATTTGTCAGCCGGCAGGCTGGTGGGGCATGAACAGACTGCGGGATCAGCCTCGTCGAGGCTGACATCCCAGCTTTGTACTTGCCAGGCAGGACCTGGCACCTCTCTGAGTTTCTCTTTTTCTCTTCTGTCCAATGAGAATAATACTTATCATTCCTCATGGCTGCTGAGAGGATCGACAGAAACCATTCAAGTACTCGTTAATTCAACACGTGTTTATTGAGCCTCCTCTGTGCCAGGGATGTTCCTCTGGGCAGTGGGGAGACAGCAGTGAGCAAGACAGGCGGAAATGCCAGGCTTCTTGGAGCTGATGTTCCAGTGAGGAGTTAGATAACACACACACACACATATAATAAAATGCCACAGTCAGGCACGATGATGAGAAGGCCAGGGGTGGGGTGGGGCTGTCTGCTTCAGACAGGAGCTCAGGAAGGCCTCCCTGAGAAGTGCACTTGGATTTGACACGGAATGATGGGAGAAAACAAGCCAGGCCAGTGTTGGTGGGGAGAACATTCCAAGCAGAGGGAACAGCCCATGGAAGGGTGGTCTTGAGACACGTCAGTACCAAGCCTGGCCCGGACTAAGCCCTGGCCAGTCCCTGCTGTTTCTGTGACGACTTCTGAGTTGTTCTTGGAATCATCATTGTTCACCTAGGAGGTGGGCAAGGAGGAGTGTGTGGGGAACTGCCCTTTCCTAGAGCAGACCACGGGCTGTGTATTTCTCCATTGTGTGTGACCCGTGTGGAGTGATGCCAGCACAGGGCGGCCTTTGCAGGACCGGTGTGCCAGCCACTGACGGCCGCTCTGACCTCTCTTCGCAGTGCCCGTTCATGGACGAGCGGATCATGTGTTTACACAGTAAGATCAAGAGTCAGGCCCTGGAATTTCCAGACCAGTGAGTACCGCCCGGCTGTCCTGAGTCACCTGCTCTGAGCCCTGCGTGGTCCTGCGTATCTGGCTTTCAGACTTCTGACGTGCCTCTCACCCGCAGGCCCGACATCGCGGAGGACTTGAAGGACCTGATCACCCGCATGTTGGATAAGAATCCCGAGTCGAGGATCCTGGTGCCGGAGATCAAGGTACCTGGGGGCCACACTGCTGCCCCGTGGAGTGTGTGCCGGCGGCTTGGCCTGCGTCGTCCTCTGCTTGGAACTGTTTGGCTCGACCCCGCCTTGGCCAGGCCCCTCGCCTCACATCCACAGCGTCAGGCCCTCCTTGGCACCTCTGCCTCCCATGCACAGGAGAAGGGGGCAGGAGGAGGATTTGGGGTTTGTGTTGATGTGATTGTGTAAGTGGGATCTGCTGCCAACTGAGCAGCTCGCACTCGATTGGCTTGTGCTGATGGCATCCACCCTCCCTGGACCCGACCGACCGGGGCCTCTTTGTGCTCCACACCCTGGCTGCCAAAGGCCTGGGCCCTTGCCTTGACCTTGCCTATCCTTTTATGAGAAATTGCAGGGAGGGTGGGAGGAAGTTAGTGGACAATTTGACCCTACTCTCCATCTTGGCCTGCTGAATTCCACCCTGTTCCAGAAAGCACTGTTAGGAGAGACTTCCTCCCCCCCCACACACACACACTTACCCCCAATACCTCAGTCACTGCCACACGCACACATCTGGCTCGTTAGGAAATCTACAGATTTGCTTCGTGAACCCCTATGCAAATATATTTGAATAGGGGGAAGCCCAAAAAGTTACCGATGAGGGCTTAGACCCTAGGGGTGTGTAGGAGGGGCCAGGCCCCTGCCTGGGTCCTCTCTGTATTGTGCCCTTCCAGCTGGTCTGTGGTCATTGTGCCGCCCCGAGCCTCTGTTTGCCCTTCTGTAAAATGGGGAGGATGCTGCCTGCTCCGAGTTGAGCTTTCCAGGCATCAGGAAGAGATGCTGAGGAGTGATGGGTGCTCCTCGGGCTACTCCAGGTGGCAGATGCCAAATGGCAGTCACTTCTCCAAGACCTGGGGCAAGATGGAAAATCCGGTCCGTGCACATCCCACCTCGTAGCTCCCTCCCATTCTCTCTCCCTCGTCACCTCCACGTTTCCCACCATCTTGCTCCCTGCACCCTCTGCTTGGCTTATTCGCTTTCTCGCATGCCTGGCCTCCGGCCACTGCCTCTCCCCTCATGCACCCCTCCCCTGGCTCCGCTGTCGCGCCTCTGGGAGCCAGCCCTCACCACTCCTGTGATTCGTTGAAGCTGCACCCCTGGGTCACGAGGCATGGGGCGGAGCCGTTGCCATCGGAGGACGAGAACTGCACGCTGGTCGAGGTGACCGAAGAGGAGGTCGAGAATTCAGTCAAACACATTCCCAGCCTGGCGACCGTGGTAAGGCGGGACGAACCACTGACCAAGAGCAGGGACAGAGAGTCACTGGGGCCGGAGGTGGACACTGCCAGGAAAGGCTGAGACTCAGGCAGGCGTCTGAGAAGCAGACGCTGGGCCTGAACGTCGGGGGACAGCTGGCTCTGCCCCCAACCCACTGCCACCAGCCTCTGGGCTTTGGACATACAGACATCAGGCCAGGTGTCCGTATTTTCTGGCCTCGGTTCTCTCTGCAGCCGGGTCCCTATGTACCGTACAGAGGTAACCCCGCTCCCAGGATCCCACTGCCCCTCCCAGAATTCCTGCTTCCAGAGCATGTCTGGAACAGGAGAAGAAAGACCAGGGCGGGTGCCAGGGATGGAGCTGGAGCCGAGGGCTATGGGCCAGGATTTTCACCTGGTGCGTCTCCAGTCTCCAGAGCCAACGGCTTAGCTCATCTCCAGTCTGCCGTGTGCCCATCTCCCAGGCTAGCAGAGGGGCTCCCACTTCACACGCCGCAGAAAATTCTTCTGACTCAGGAGGGTGCGGGTTTGATCCCGAGTCACCAGCCACTTTTATGGCCTCACGCTTGCATCCTCACCTAGGAAGAAGGAGCCAGAATGTGGAGTCCTTAGGCTCAACCCCGGAGACTCTGGGAGTTACCCACTTGCCAGTCCCCTACCCATCAGAGTGCCTGGCTCCAGGTGGGAGACCAGGACCCTCAGGGACCCAAATCCAGGCATCAGTCCTGTGACAGAGTCCAGCAGGCCACCCACCATGGCCACTTCCAAAGCCCTGGGCTGTGTTGGCCAGCACTGGCCCCAGTAGACAGGCAGGGCCCTGGGTTCTGGGTGGGGCCTCGAGTGACTACCTCGGTAGGAGCCCAAATGCTGGCTCCTTCACTCCAGCTTTGCACCTCTCCCCTCTGCTTCCTCACACACTTTCTCCTTCTCCCAAATCCTGAGCCCCTTAACCGGCATCCATTCACATCTTCCTACTCCTCCTCCCCCACCTGGAGCCTCTGCATGATCTTCACTGTTAAAAACACCCACGCCCACTCACCCTCATCTACTCACTGCACCCACGTCCTGTGCCCATAATGGAGCAGGTGGCTGGCGTCAGACCCCAGTGCCCACCATGGGTGATTCTGTTCCAGGCTTGGGACGTTCTTGGGAGTAGGTGTCTGCCCCTGAGTCTGAATTAATCAGGAAGCACTTGCGAGGTTTCTCAGGCCTGTGCTGGGAGCAGGGATACCATGATGAATAAAATCGACATGGCATGTGCCATCCTGTAGGAGCACACAACCAACAAATAGATGTACTGTGTAACTGAAGGGCCTCGAGATATATCCTGAAGAGGGGACATGGGCCAGGTGATGGGTTGAGAAGGCCACCTGGAAGGATCGACTGTGTGCTGAGAGGTGTGGGAAGCACCTGCAGGATTTGAATTGGGAGCAGCATGGAAAGATCCCATGTGGAGAAACGACTTTGCGGATGTTTTCTTGGTGCTTATCACTTGGGCAGGTGTGTCTCCTTGCCTAAAATGCAATCCCCTGAGAAAAGGGCATCTCTGCATGTTGCTAGTTGGGGATATGCAATAGTAAAGTCACTGTAGAAAACAGCCTGGCAGTTCCTCAAAACATTAAACCTAGTTCCCATGTGATCCAAGAATTTCATTCCTGGGTCTACACCCAAGAGAAACGAAAACATTTTGTATGGAAAACATGTCCACACAAAAACTTGGACACATGTTCATAGCAGCATTATCCATAACTAGAGGCCCAATGCATGAAGATTCATGCAAGAATGGGCCTTCCTTCCCCTGGCTTCCTTGCACCACCTTCACTCTGGCCTGGAGCCGTCTTTCTGCCTTTGCTCTGGCCTGGAACCACCTTTCCGCCTTCCCACACTGCCCAGAGGCCTGGAGCAGTGAGGGTGGTGTGGGACACCTGTGTCATCACCATGGCTGCTCGGCGCCTGTGTATGCAGATTAACCTGCCAGCTTGGTTGAGTTAATTTGCATACTCACTTCTGATTGGCTGGTGGGCATCGCGAAGATTTGGTCAATTTGCATTTTTCTCTCTTTATTAGTGTAGATAGCCAAAAAGTAGAAACAGCCACAATGACCACCAATCAATGAAATAATAAAGAAAATGTATATCCATGCATAGGAATATTATTCAGCCATGAAAAGGAATGGAATACAATACAGCATATTATAAATCTCAAAAACATTATGCCAAGTGAAAGAAACCAGCTACAAAAGGTCTCGTGTTGTTCCTTTTACATGAAATGTCCAGAAGAGAGACATTCAGAGACAGAGAGCAGATTGCTGTATGCCAAGGACTGGGAGGCCAGGGATGTGGGGAGTGACTGCTGATGGGGGCAGGTTTCTTTGTAGGGTGATGGAAATGTTCTGAAATTATAGAATGGCAACACAGACATACTAAAAACCATGGAGCCGAAACCAGTTTGGCTCAGTGGATAGAGCGTCGGCCTGTGGACTGAAAGGCCGCAGGTTCGGTTCCCGTCAAGGGCATGTACCTTGGTTGCGGGCACATCCCCAATAGGGGGTGTGCAGGAGGCAGTCAATCTGTGTTTCTCTCTCATTGATGTTTCTAGCTCTCTATCCCTCTCCCTTCCTTTCTATGGAAAATCAATAAAATATATATATATATATATTAAAAACAACAACAACATGGAATTGCACCCTAAAAAATGTCGAGTTTTATGCTGTAGGAATTATACTTTAACTTTTAAAAGTACAACCCCCTTATCCCTGGAAAGCAATAGTTGGGTTTTGTTGGTGCGGTTGTAGAGGGCTTTCACCGAATGTAGAGGCCTGGCCTTGCAGACGGGCAGGTCGATGAGCCAGGAGGGCATGTCAGCGATGGTTCAGGTGAGACACAGCCCAAGACAGGCCAGCTCTCCTGGAGCACAGGGTCCCAGGGGTGGGCAGGCCAAGACTCGATTATGACCTGACTTAAACATCAGACCGAGGAGTTAGGACCTCCTCTTGCTGGCAGCCAGGGAGCCATGGGAGATGTTGGGAGTGGACCAATCAGAATTGGTGATGGCTTTGGCTGCTGTATCCCAGATGCTGCCCAATGTCTCCCAAAGGCCACAAGCCCTGGGAGCCGACAAAGACCTGAGGGAGGAAGGATGAGAGAGTTGGCATGAGGCAAGATGCTACCTGGACTCCCACCTCCTGGTGGCTGAGCCTCCTCTTCTCCCCTTCAGATCCTGGTGAAGACCATGATTCGAAAACGCTCCTTTGGGAACCCGTTTGACTGCAGCCGGCGGGAGGAACGCTCGCTGTCAGCGCCCGGAAACCTGCTCAGGTGAGTGTCTGCCTGCCGTCCTGCGGTGGGTAGCTGGGGCCAAATGCAGCGGAGCCCTGTGCAGCCCACTCTGCCCGGGCCTGTCCCTGGAGCGGTTCCAGCCGGAAAGACTCAGACCTGGGCACACTGGGGAGGCCAGAGCAGCCTGGACCCCCTGGCTCAGCCGGCCACCTTGTGCTCACAGCGTACCCACCCAGAAGTTTTACCTTTCTCAGGGGAGTTTCACGTTAACTGGGGGGCTCTTGACAATCAGAAAGCACTTCTGTGGCCCAGAAGCAGGCATGCTTGATGGAGTATTCAGCCCTGAGCTGGGTGAGCAAGCCAGCGTTCCCCATGAGGGACCCTCCATGTTTCGGCAAAGCAGTGTCCTCATAATCATCTTGGCAACAGCTCTGCCAAGCTGGTATTTGGAGTCTGAGTGTCCCAGGGGTGGGGGATGGGCATCCCATGGATCCCACCTGTCCCTTCTCACTTCCCTTTTCCCTCCCCTCTGGCGATTCCAGCAAAAAAACAACCAGGGAATGGGAGCCCCTGTCTGAGTCCAAGGTAAAGCCTGCCTGCCTGCGCAGTAGCCTCTGCCGGGGCCGGGGGGCGGGGGCAGCTGCAGAGCACGGGCATCCCCACCCTGGTGGGCGGCGGACACGCCTTGCTGCTGCGCCCAGCCTCACCTTGGGCCTCTGGACCCAGGCTGAACAGGAGGGCGCCAGGGGCTTGGACCCGACGGCGGGCATGCATGTGAGCTGGGGCTGCAGGTGCATGGCGCTGCACCCGGAATGCCCGTGAATTCACTCCGGTCCTATGACCCAGCCGGGCACCCACCTATGCTCAGGACCTGTCAGTGGCATTGGGGCTCTGTCCCAGGGCCCCGTGGCTATCCCTGCTCTGGGTCGACCAGGCATGCTGTATCTGTGGCTCTGCCTGCTGCCTCTCCAGCATCTGCCCTTTCTCTGCTGGTTAAGACCTAGAAAGTAAGTCTCCTTTACCGCCTGCTGCAAAGTTGTGTAAGAGCCCTCTGCCCCCAGGGAGGGTGTGAGCCATCCCTCTTCCAAAGGCAAACCCAGGTCAGGGTTAGCACCTCCTAGCACAGGTGAAGATGTCTGTCCCTGTAAGACCGACATGACAAATGGCACCTTTTCTGCCACTCAACCCCTAGTGTCTGGCAGAGTAGCAGTTCTTTCCACCGAGCCTGACCCATCACCTTAAGCTTAACTGGGAGCTCTATGCAGCCATTTCTGTGGCTTAAATGCAGCTTTATTGACATATAATTCACATACCATACAATTCACCAATTAGAGTGAATATTTCAGTGGTTTTTATTTGTTATTGTTTAATTTAATACACACACACACTTTTATTAATTTCATACAGGAAGGGAGAATGAGAGAGAGATAGGAACATCAGTGAAGAGAGGGGTTGGCTGCCTCCTCCACACTCCCTATTGGGGATCGAGCCTTGGCATGTGCCCTGACCAGGAATCGAACCGTGATCTCCTTGTACGTAGGTTGACACTCAACCACTGAGCCATGCTGGCTGGGCATTTTTAATTTATTTATTTTTTTTACTTACGATTTGAAAGATGTATTGTTCCACTTATTTATATATTCATTGTTTATCCTTGTATGTGCTCTGACCAGGGAATGAACCCGCAACCTTGGCATATTGGGATGATGCTCCAACCAACTGAGCTACCCAGCCAGGGCCCAGTGTTTTGTTTTGTTTTTTAAATATATTTTATTAACTTTTTACAGGGAGGAAGGAAGAGAGATAGAGAGTTAGAAACATCAATTAGAGAGAGACATCGATCAGCTGCCTCCTGCATGCCCCCCACTGGGGATGTGCCTGCAACCAGGATACATGCCCTTAACCGGAATCGAACCTGGGCCCCTTCAGTCCGCAGGCCGATGCTGTATCCATTGAGCCACACTGGCTTTGGCCCCAGTGGTTTTTAATATGTTCACAGAGTTGTGGAGCCGCCCAGCTTCTCCATTCCCCAGCAACCACTCAGCTACTTGTAGCTTCCATGGGTTTGCCTATTCTGGATATTTATGTAAATGGAATCACACAGCATGTAGCCTTTTGTGCCTGACTTTCTCACTCAGCATCATGTTTTCAAGGTTCATCTGTGGTGTAGCAGGTGTCAGTGCCTCATTCCTTTTTATGGCCGAGAAATACTTCATTGTATGGAGAGACCATGTTATATTTATCTATTCATCTGGTGATGAGCACTGTTTGGCTACCACGAATGAGTAATGTTGCGATGAAGTGTCAGCTTTCAAGTGTCAGCTTTGTCTTGTTAGGAATTGGCTTAGATGAAATTTATTGGCTACCCATACATAGAAGTCGGGACTTATATGGTAATGTAGGAGGAATGCTTGTTTGGAGGTTATTTATGCTTCTCTGGGGCATTGAAAGCAGCAGTTGGCGATCAAAGCCAGTTGTCACCAGCCTGCGAGGCTGCCTCAGTCCCTGCCGCATGTTCCCATATGTCCCTCCTGCAGAAGCATAATGGGCTGGCCTTCCTCTTCTCAACCTCAGTTTTAGGGTTTGCTTCCCATCTGTGTTCAAGACTGTCGTTTTTAGTCTTCTTCTTCTTCTTCTTCTTCTTCTTTTTTTTTTTTAAATTTCAAGTATAACACTTCCATGATTGGCTTTTTAAATATATATATATTGATTTTTTTACAGAGAGGAAGTGAGAGAGTTAGAGAGTTAGAAACATCGATGGGAGAGAAACATTGATCAGCTGCCTCCTGCACGCCCCCTATTGGGGATGTGCCCGCAACCAAAGTACATGCCCCTGACCAGAATCGAACCCGGGACCTTTCAGTCCACAGGCCGATGCTCTATCCACTGAGCCAAACCGGTTTCGGCTAGTCTTTTATTTCCAATGAGATCAAAATTGCAAGATATCAACAGACTGAAATGGGTCCAAAGGGCTTTGCTGCCCCTTTATTTTCTCATCTGCAATCCCAGCAACACCTGGGGGTTACCTGCCCTCCCTCAGCCCACAGGTGGGATTTTTGGTTGCCCCAAAAGTCCAGCGCTCTAGACCTATAAGGCTTAGTCAGTCATTGGAGGCTTGGTCCCAAGTCCCATCTGCAGCAAGACCAGCCGGTCACACAGGGCCTGCTCCCCAGGGGACTTGACCCTCTTGTTTGGCGGAGGCCTAAAGCCAACAAGTGATTTTTAATCAAAGAGGGTTTCCCCCTAGAAATGTTCGGGCAGCACCTTTGCCCTTCCCATGTGTGGTGGCTGCTTCCCTTCTGGCCAGCGGCACAGTGGACCCGAGCTCTGTGTGAGAAGCGCAGCGGCTTCCCTCAGAAGGGCAGCTCTGCCTTGGCATCGGAGGGATTGGGCCTTTGCTGAGGGATTTCCCCACACATCTCCATCGCTCCACCCTTGTCCGTCACCCCGGGCAGCTCTGGCCGTGGTGCTTCAGGATCTGGCTCTCCAGGATGCAAGGACACCTTTCCTCCCACCAACACGGTCTGCTCCGGTCCCTCACCTGGCCCAGAGGGGGGCCCTTCTCTCTGCCAGCGGTATCCCTTAGGCCTGTTTGCTGGGGCAGTGCTGTTTTCTTTTGACAGCTGGTTCCCAAAGGCTGGCTGTGGGCCAGGCCAAGCCCAGGCGGTCCTCACTGTCCCCCAGAAGTCCACCTGGTGACAGGAGACACGTGTCGTGGTTCTGCCCTGCAAGAGCCTGTGGCCGAAGGGGAGGGGGGTCCAGAGAGCAAACACCCTCGGTGAACATACTGCGGAGTGGGGCCCAGGCAGTACTTGTCTGTGCCGCGATTTTAGGTGTCACGCAGACAGGCTTGCAGGCGTTTTTGTGGTTTCTTGCCGTTGTTGGTACATGACGCTGGTTTTCCATTTACAGAGGTAATCCAGTCTCCTTTGAAAATTGTCTCCAAGGCCCTTTGGGACTGGGCTAGGCTGTTCGAGATTAGATCCAGCCAGTGGTTCTCAACCTTCCTAATGCCGCAACCCTTTAATAAATTCTTTATGTTGTGGTGATCCCCAACCATAAAATTATTTTTGTTGCTACTTCATAACTGTAATTTGCTACTGTTATGAATCTTAATGTAAATATCTGTGTTTTCTGATGGTCTTAGGAGACCCTGCTAGCTGTTCTGGGCTCCTGCGGGAAGGCTCCGTAATTTGGGACTGGGCTCAGCTGTTTGGGAATAGGCTCCGCCCTTTAGGACTAGGTTTAAAGAAAAGAAAAAAGAAAATCGTGCCTAAGCGAGAAAAAAGGAGGAGAGAATCTAGAAGAAGAGGTTGTGTAAATACTTTGGACCTGGAGGTGCTGGTTCCGGGCTGTGCCAGCACTGCCCGCTCTTAACCGTGGTTTTCTGTTTGGTGAGCAGGAAGCGCGGCAGCGAAGACAGCCTCCAGGGGCCCGACCCGCCCCTCGTCGGGGAGGAGGAAGTGCTCTTGTGAAAGGCGGTCGGTGTGTGGAGAGTTGGGGGGCCGTGGGCCCTGGCCACCGAACACGCATGCATCCTCTGCGGCCAGACGACGCAATGGAGTAGCTGCTGGCGCCCGTGACCTCGCATGCTGGTGTCTCACCTCCAGGGCTACGCACCCTGCGTTTCCATAGCAGCATGTCCTACAGAAACCGAGCACGTGTGTAGAGCCTTGCCGTCATCTCTGGTTGTTTTTTTTTTTTTTCTTCCTTTGTTGTTTTAAAGGGGACAGTACACACCCACCCACAAAACACTCCATGACATTGACCTTGGCCGCTGGCTGGCTGAACAGGCAAGTGGGAGGAGTTGCAGACCCAGAGCCACATGCATTTTGGGACAGTTTGATTTTTAAAACGTTTTTATGCCAAAAGTCCTTCGTTGGGAACCCGGGACCACGTCAGATATACTGAGAGGACGTGTGTGGGGGCTGAAAATCCTGAAGAACGGGCTGAAAACTCAGAAGGCATGGCCTGCGGCCACAGAGTGGGTGAGTTGCTGTGTTTGAAAGGGAGAAGAGTGGACGAGACTTCTCATGCAAACCCCAAACCTAAAACCACACCACCTTCCAGAACCGTGGACTCAAGGCAGCGAGGCAGGGCTAGCCCTCAGTCGCTGCGGGGAGCTTTGATGCAACCTATTTGTAAGAAGGACTTGAACATTTTTTTATTTTTACTTTATTTTTGTGTGTGACTGGAATTGTCAGAAAAACAGAAAGGGCTTGATGGTACATTGTGTCACAGTGGGGATTGACAGCCCCAAAGGGCATTGGTGGTGGTGGTGGGAGAAGTTTTGGGTAAAGGACTTGAATGCATACAGTGTGGCAGCTCAGCTCTCTTAGCAAATCTCTCGTTCAGTTACAAAAACATCAGGGTGAAATCCTCTACTTCCATGGATACTACATGGCTTAAGAGCGAACAAACAAGCAAAAACGGCCACTTCTCCAACTAGACGGAACGCCAGAGTAGTTCAGAAACCATCTAGACCTTCCAGGATCTAGTCCCCGACTTCGGGCGTGTGGTGGGAGTTAGAACCCATGAAACCTTGTCTATTAGCAGCTTAGCTTGTTTTATAGCCTGTGTAATTCTAGACACGGAACGTTTTGTTCTCTTCTTAAATACTAGCTGAGTGTTGTCATTAGTGAAACAGTTTATCCAGTTTCCGGAGGGCCGGTTAGGAAATAGTTTCATTCGAGCGAGACACAAATGATCACCTGTAGCAGCAAAGCTCTGTTAGGATCGACACGCGGGGAACCCTGGGCACCCCCTTAGAGAAGGCGGTAGGAATCCAGAGCACTCCTCAGGGTCCACGGAGCCAGGGCTTGGCACGGGGCCTTCCCTTTTGCAGTCAGAAGTCTAGAAAGAAAATGTTTATCTTTTTTAACCTTTATCTGATATTGAGAAATGTGGTTTCAGTACAAGCAGGACTTCTTCCAGAGCCACATGTGGGTGAGTGTGAAGGTCAAGAGTTAGGAAAACTGGGAGAGCTTTGTCCTGGGAGGCTCCTGGTGCTTGGCGGAACCTGGGGGAACACTACATGCTTTCTGTCGTTTCTGTATAGTGGCCTTGGTATGAGGACATTTTGCAGAGAGAGAGAGAGAGAGAGAGAGAGAGAGAGAGAGAGAGAGAGAGAGA
>JAAGEH010000417.1:13965420-14067641 GCA_011751065.1 Lasiurus cinereus | reverse complement strand
AGAGAGAGAGAGAGAGAGAGAGAGAGAGAGAGAGAGAGAGAGAGAGAAGCAAGGACTAGTGCCCCTGCCCAGTGCATTCTTAGAGCCCAGGCATTCTTGGCATCCGTAGATCTTGAATGTAAGCTCTTGACTGTCAGGTAGCCAGCCTTTTCTCGTGGTCATATAAGAATAGCACAGAATGAGGAACTGCTGGTTTCCAAAGACAGAAGGATACCTGTCTGATGGAGGGTCCTCTTGCCTGCTTGCTTGCTTTTTGTAACCTGCTACTTCCTCCTGCCCTCCCTGCTATGCTTGTTTCAATGTCTGGGCCCCCCCCTTTCCGGGAGCAGATGGGGCCTGGGGATGGTTTGCAGTAAGCACCTTGCAGTGGCTGAAGTCAGCCGGGCCTCAGTGTTTGTCTCAGCTAGTTCGTGTGGACTCCGGCCTGGCGGGTGGCTCGCCCCACGCAGAGCTTCTGCAGAACTCCTGTGTTTACACAGCCGCATCGGGCAATGCCATCTCTCCCCACGACACTCTGGTGGCAGGTTTCACATGTGGAATGCCAGCCATTAGGCAGCACCCAGCTATTTGGGGGTGGCCCAAGTTCATAACTTATTATTATTATTATTATTATTGTTATTTTTACAAAGAAACACCAAAGAAAGCTGTGGAAAGGAACTGGCTGCCATCCCCAAAAAGCTTGAGCAGAGAGGGCTGTACCATGAGGTGTTAACTACCACTCCTTGGAGCACAAACACTGGTTTTTCAAAAGCCAGCTCTCAGGAGAGGGGAAGCCGTTAGGAGCAGCGGTTTCACGTGAGCCAAAAGGCCACCGGCCGTTTCTCCCGTTGCTGGCTCCTCGGTGGGACCAATTTGGTGTAAGCAACCTGTGGCCTGTATCTGGGCCTTGAAGGAAGCACAACTTTGCCATCTTTTCCTCTGCCCTGTTGTACACTCCCCCCTCCTCTCACCCCTCTATTCCACTGGCTTACCAGTGGCTCCCATAAAGCCTTATCTAGCCCCTCGTCAGCACTGGGGGCCCAAGAGGCTGTCTCCCCGCTAGTCCGGCCTTTCCTGTGACTTAGGGCTCCTGGCCTCAAAGCCTCTCTGGACCAAGGAGGCGAATAACCTGTGCATTTAGACACATAGGTTCGGCCTGTCACTCTCGCCCATCTTCCAAAGGGGAGCTTCACGTTGCCAGGGGGGAAGAACCATGACCTCCACTTACTTCTAAGGTGCTAGGGAAGGTTCCAAGGTCGTCGGTCCCCATCTTCCCTCCAGCTTTACGGGCCGAGTTTCGTGGGACTGCTGACTTTTCTATTCTGTGATTGACTTACTGCCCGATGTTTCTGTTTCATTCCTGATCCTTTCTACTATGCATTTTCCTTTTATCAGGTGTACAAAGTTAAATACTGTGTATTTATCACTTAAAAAGACATGAACTTGAGGGGAAAAAAAAAATAAGCCTTTGGTGTTTTTCCACAGATGTTGAAGCTTCTCTGTAAACTTGAAATAAACAAGCCAAAACGGTGCGAAGCCAGCGTCCTTGGGATTTTCCTGTTGGCCGTTAGATCAGCACACTCTAAGGCAGCGGTTCTCAACCTGTGGGTCGCGACCCCGGTGGGGTTCAAACGACCAAAACACGGGTCGCCTAAAGCCATCGGAAAATACAGATATTTACATTACGATTCATTAACAGTAGCAAAATTACAGTTATGAAATAGCAACGAAAATAATTTTATGGTTGGGGGTCACCACCACATGAACTGTATTCAAGGGTCGCAGCATTAGAAAGGTTGAGGACCACTGCTCTAAGGACATCTGTCCTTACGTCTGTTTTCCTTCCTTTGGTCGACGTGAGATCAAATGCCAGGTCAAGGCTAATGTATCCAGCATCATGTTACTCATCCCTAATTTAAGCATGTCCTGGTGTCTTGCTCAGAGTGCGGTCCCCAGACCAGCAGTGTCAGCTGCACTGGGAAGTGGGTTGGAAATGCAGACTCCCGGGCCCCACTTACCCAGGATCCCCAGGTGGCTGGTCTGCACGCTGAAGTTTGAGGAACAGGGCTCTAGCAGGCTGGTGAATATTTGATTTTTCTGGTGGAGGTCAAACAGTTGAGCAGCTACGGGAGCCGTTTTCATGAGACATCAAACACCCCAGTGGGTAGACATGCTACGTGACATTTCACAAGGTAGGTATTGCCCCATTTTATGGTCATCGCCTTTGCCCAAGCTTGTCGGCAAAGTCAGTGTTTTACAGCATTTCCACCGTTGATAGTTTTCATGGCGTCCGGAGACTGTTTTGGAACGAATGGTTTCTCTGGACTAGAGGCTGAGGGTGCTTGCTTGGCTTTGCACCTCCGTTTTCTGTTATCAAAGGCAGCAGTGAAGTCTGAACGCTTCCTGTTCCGTTGCTGCAGAAATGCAGGGTTGAGATGCTGGCCGCTAAGAGCCAAAAGCAGGTGTTCCCATTAAAGCCGCTGAGAGCACGGGAGCGGATGGGCCTGCTTAGTTTGCAGTAAGCACCTTGCAGTGGTTAAATGGAATCGGATGAAAGCTAAAAGAATGCACACAGGTGCAGCACTTTGCAAAGTTTTAGGGGTTTCAAACACTCCCGGAAGTCCATTTCGGATGCAAGGACCCTTACTTGAGAGGCAGTGCCACCAAGTGGGGATGTAGCTGAACCAAAAGATGACATGAATAAAATAAGCACAACCATTACACCAACTGGCCCTAGCATTCTGTATTAGATGGAGGCTAAAAGGAGTCTCCTCCACTCCAGTAACCATCACTCCTTAGCCTGCAAGGTTAGAAGGCATTCCTAAGAATCCCAGCTCCATTTGAGCTGTGGGTTTAAGTGGGCATTTTTTTTTTTTAAATGGTAGCATGAACCAGAGTTTTTTCAGAGGGGTTCAGTAAACTTTTTTTAAAAAAATGTTTTTGATTTTAGAGAAAAAGGAAGGGAGAGAGAGAAACATCAACTGGCTGCCTCCTACATACCCCTACTGGGGATCAAGCCTGCAACCTGGGCATGTGCTCTGGATGGCATTCAACCCACTGAGTCACACCAGCCAGGGCCAGTAACCTCCCCCCGCCCCAAAGTAAGAAAAGCCCAAGTTGGTCATTTGCCCAACAGAAGCAGAGCCCTTTAAAAATAAACTCCTTCAGTGCTCGGAAATGAATACATGACGAGGGGGAGGGCGGGCTGCTTTCTTTAGGGAGACCTTGAACACCTGGTGCAGAATGAAGTCAGTGTGAAGGCTGACTAGAAATAGCTTCGTTAACATTTCACACTAGTGGCAACGGAGGTGGAGGTGGTGCTGGTGCTGCTTCTGGTTGGAAGCTTCTGGAAAGCAAATGGGGTGAGGGGAAGAGAAGCCCTTGTCATGTTACCTAAGTTCGTGCCCCCTAGAGTGTATATAGTGCCGTCATATTAGGGAAAATGTAAGCACGGGCCAGGTGAGTTGTCCCTAGAGAAAAGAAATCTTGTCAATTCTGCAAGAACACAGTCCGGTGAAGATCAAAATCCTTGATGAAGATCAAAATTCTTAAGAGAAAGTAAAGTAGGGGAAAAAGCACCTAGGTTCCAGCAACAGACTGAGCACAATGGGCTGGGACAACATTCGGATTTACTAGGGGAGGAGAGAGGAACATCTTAGCTCGAGCTAGGAAACCACGCAGACGGAGATTAAGAAAATCATTTGTTTTAATGTTTGGTCTTCAGTCATCTCAACATACCTCTTCTCAAAAGAGAAACACTAACTCCGCCTCACGATCACACGGACAAAGTCTGGCAGGGGGAGAGGACCCCCAGTTGGGCATGCCACATGTCCTTGCACCTGCGTCGCTGGGCCTGCCCTGCAGGGGGCGCCCCAGGAGAGCTTCTGAAGAGAGCCGGCCCTGGAGAAGGCCCCAGGCCTGTGGCTACAGCAGCGTCGCTGCCCTGGGGCCACGGCTCACTCAAAGGATCCGAATTGAAGGGTCCAGCAAAGGTGAGCCATCCAGGAACAAGGTGGTTAACGATGCACATCTTGCGACACACAACGGGAGCATTTGGGCAACCCAGGAGGATTTGTGGAGTGGAAACTTGACTCAGACTCAGAATCTCGAACTTTCCCTGGGGTGCCATGAAAGCCTTTTCTCCCTTCTCTTTGATTTTTCCTTGGTTTTGATAAGTGCTGTGGTGAGCCCAGATGTGGGGTAGACATTACTGGTCCATCTCATTGTTGATACCCTGCAAAGAATGAGATATTTGCCATTAATTGATATGCTTATGGATAAACGTACACTCACCTGGCGCTGCCTGCAGGCAAGCCTGGAGCATTCTGGGTGGCGAGGGCCGGGTGCTTTTGCTGAGGACTTGGGACAGCCCTTCAGAGCCCTATGCACTCAAGTTGGTCCTAGTGCAGTGGTTGCAAAGCATGGTTCCCAACCCCTTTGGCTGTGCATGCAAGGCGATTCTGTTGTAATATCTGTTACCATAACTCACCAGAGATGTCACTGATTAAAAGAAGGCTAAAATTTATTTTTAACATTAAAAAAATTTATTTTATTTATTTCAAGCTAGATTTTAAGAGTGGATCCATGGGAAGTAAGGACTAGGGTGGGTGGTCTAGAGGTGGAGCAGATGATACAGGTGGCGTCGGACTGCCGGGGGTGTCAGGTCCAGCGCTCAGTGTTGTCGCCACTGGTACCGGAGGTAAGTTTGGGAGGTTGTCTACCTGCTCGTAATCTTCCACGTATTTGTACTTCTTCTCCCGGTAGTAGTATCTTTTCTTCATGCAGTAGAGGACTATGATGTCACACAGCACTGTTGCCTGAAGGAACGAGCCAGGATGTGTTAGTCCTTGTTTCTCTGTGCCTGGGATATCCCAGGGAAAAGCAAGTCTCCTCCACCGCTATGGAGAAGGCCAGGCCCTGCGCGGTGCAGTCCTCCGGAAGGGGAAGTGGAGGTGGGGGTAGGGGTGGAAAAGAAGCCCAGAGGGTTGAAGGGAAGGCCCAGGCCTTCAGCCCAGGGGCTTCCCTGCTGTGCTAACTACCACAGAGGCCCCCAGCCCAGGGGTGAACAGAGAGTCTACGTCGCTCACCACTCCGAGGAGTGCCAAGCCGGAGCCAATGTTGATCATGGTTGGGATGATGTCAAATTTCCCAGCCTGCAAAGGACCGGAGGGGGAAAGAAAAAAAGAATTGCGATAGGGGTGGGTAAAGGTCAGGTAAAGAGTGGGGAGAGGACACCTCGCCCCTGGCCCACCCTGAAGAGTGACTAGCAGGGTCTGGATGAGGGGCTGGCAGCCAGACTACCTTTCCAAACACGATGATGTCGAAGCGGATGCCATAGGCCTTGATGAGTGTGCGGTGCTCAGTGCCAGTGAGGTCATTGTAGTACTTGGCAAACCTGGGGGAAGGGAACAGGTGAGAGGGAAGGGCACTGCAGTGGGAAACCGTGGCCGGATCTGCCCTCTGGGTCCTGGGCCAGTGATGTTGGAGCAGAACGCTGCCCCCGCCCTGAGGCCTGGCAGCATTGGCACTGGCCAAAGATCGGCGCTGCCTGCTGAACAGATGACACCTGAGCACCTCGGGGCCTCTCCCGGCTCCTGTGTGGGTGGGCCACGCAGCAGGAAGACTGGCTTGTTGACAAAGCTTCCCACTCTCCTAACACGGCAGTCTCTGATGTCAACTGGAACCTCTAAATGTCCTTCCCTCCTGGCAGCAGAGCCACCTGCCTCTCTCAAGGAGACCCTGGCCACTAAGGGCATGTCGCTGGCCAGCAGCATTCTCCAAGAAGCTGATCACTCCCAGCACCAGCACTGGACTTCTTTTTTAAAAAAAAGAACCATTGCTCCATCGATGGATGAATGGATAAATGTGCTATATATCCATGCAACGAAATGTTATTTGGCTATAAAAAGAGATGAAGTACTAATAAATGCTACAACCTGCATAAATCTCTAAAGAAGCATGATGCTGAGTGAAAGAAACCAGACAGAGAAGGTCACATGCTGTATGACTCCATTCATATGAAAGTCCAGAATAGGCAAATGCAGAAACAAAATAGATTAGAGGTTGCCAGAGGCTGGGGTGAGAGACACAGAGAGGTGAAAGCTAAAGGGTAATGGTGATGGAAATGTTTCTGAGGTGATGGAAATGTTCTAAAACTGACTGGTGGTAGTTGCACAACTCGGTGAATGTACTGAAAACAACAGAATTCTATACTTCAATGGATGACCTGTGTGGTATGTGAACTATGTCTCAAAGCCGTAAACAACAACAACAACAACAACAACACACACACACACACACACTCACACACACAAGGGGAACTGGCTGAGGGAGAACCACTGAGATGTGATACCATTTGCTGCCTGTTTTATACAGGGAATCCCGGAACTTCAACTCTTGGCCCATGATCTGTCCCCATGCCATGGCCCAGGCCTGGGAGTTGGGCAGTGCCAGATGCTGGCAGCAGTCAGGGGAGGGCTGTCCTTGTGAGGGTCCCATCGGCTTCTCTCTGTTTTGGGGTTCCAACCCAGTGATTTCTACAAGAACTGTGTGAGGGTAGAGACAGAGCTACACAAATCGAACTTCTTTGCCAGGAAAAGATTCAAACATCTGCCTTTGTACCCAGATGGTTCAAAAGGGTTGTTGATTCCCCATGTTACCACTAGAGGGAGACAAATGCAACACAAAAAAACAAAAAACATCACTGACCCACTGGGGTGGAGCCCCCTGGGGCCTTTTTTTTTTTTTTTTTTTTTAATTTCAGAAAGGAAGGGAGAGGGAGAGATAGAAACATCAATGATGAAAGAGAATCTTTGATCAGATGCCTCCTGCACTCCCCATCCTGGGGATTGAGCCTGCAACCCGGGCATGTCCCCTCGACCCTTCAGTCCACAGGCTGATGCTCTATCTACTGTATAAAACCAGCCAGGGCCTGGGGTCTATTTTTGATAGTGCAATATGCTACTTGGGTGCAATATGCGACAAAGGGCAGGTGCAAACGTATGTGGCTACAGGTTTCACCGCTTCAGGAAAGTGGCAAACGGGACCCTGGCCCCTAAGATGAGGACATACTGAGTTATGGCAGGCCCTGAATCTAATACGATTAGAAGAGGAAAGGACACTCAGAGACAGAGAGGGGAGAAGGCAGAGACTGGACTCCACTGCAGTGATGTATCTACCAGCCAAGGGACACCAAGGATTGTCCGGAGCCACCGGAATCTGGAAGAGGCAAGAAAGGAGCCAGCCTTGCTGAGACCAGGATTTGGGGCTTTTGCCCTCCAGAACTGTGAGAGAATAAATTCCTGTTGTTCCCAACACCCCAGTTTGTAGTAATCTGCTATGACAACCCTAGGAAACGAATATACAGCACTTTCAACAGGGAAATACCAGCAACAAGGCCTATCCTGAGACTGAAACCTGTATCCTGTGCACATTGGAGATGCCGGGGCAGACTCTATTTGAGAAATCAATTCCTGGCTCAGAGCCCAGAGGTCTCTGGACTAGAGGGTCACAAACAGCCCTTCCAAGAAAGTAGTGAGTGAGGGTTCCGGCTGAGGCTGGCCCGAGAGAGTAGAGCAGCCAGCCTCTCTCAGCTGCTCTGCAAATTACCTCGTGTTTATTTTCTAATTTTTTATTGATTTTAAAGAGGAAGAGAGAGCGAGAAAGAGATAGAAACATCAAGGATGACAGAGAATCATTGATTGGCTGCCTCCTGTACACCCCTACTGGGGATCAAGCCCACAACCTGGGCATACGCCCTGACCGGGAATTGAACCATGACCTCCTGGTTCATAGGTCAGGGCTCAACCACTGAGCCACACCAGCCGGGCTCAATATGTTTCTTGAGACAAGAAAGGGCAGGTAGAGGGCTTTCTCACAAGATGCCAGGATGCCACAGGCGCATGGCCTCTCTCGGAGCATTCTCCTGGCACACGGCTCCCACCTGCCCATGGTGCTGAGTGCTGGTCTTAGGTGGGTGTGGATGCCCCCACTGGGGAGTGATCCAGTCACCATCACCCACCACACATGCCCACCCATCAGCCCAAGCCCATGCCCACCTGAAATTGTAGCCAGGGGACACATTGTGGTCCTGGTCCCGAGTGTCCAGGCGGCGGAAGGAGTACCTGGGCAGGCAGGCGGAGGCAGCTCTGTCCAGGTTGCAGTCCCATTTGATATGGATCCCCATGATGCCGCCCTGGGGGTTGCGAGCAGAGACAAGTCTTACTTTCTGAAATGAGACGTGTCAGAGACTGTGCCAGCAACGCCAGGACCTGTGCCTACCTCGACGGCCATGTCCTGGAAGCTATGCCCTGCATTCTCCACTATTTTGCCAAGACGGAAGATGGGGCAGAAAGGATCTGTTGAGGCATTGTAAATGCACGACTTGAGGTAGGTAGTTGTGATGTTGGGAAGGATGTTTCTCCTAAAGTCAGGAGGAGGCAGAAAATAGAAGCGAGGAAAATCTCAAAAAAGAATTCTCTCCCAGACATTGGTGAACTCACACAGCCGACCACCACTTACTTGGTGAAGTTAAATTTGGGATACCAGATGTTGTTCTTAACCAAAAGGGTGAAGTTTTCTGCAGCCTTTAAAAAGGCAGGTCTGGAAAAAAAAAAGGATAACATATGGTTAATAACATTGTTATGTAAGTATAAATACATGTACACTCACAAAGCTATGTATTATTTTTTAATTGATTTAAAAGATCAATTAAAGAGAGAGATAGAATCATCAATGATGAAAGAATCATTGGTCAGCTGCCTCCTGCATGCCCTCTACTGGGGATTGAGCCTGAAACCCAGGCATGTGCCCTTGACCGGAATCGAACCTGGGACCTTTCAGTCTGCAGGATGATGTTGTATCCACTGAGCCAAACTGGCTATGTAATATTTTTTAAAAACTAATCAGCATTTATTTATTTATTTATTTATTTATTTATTTATTTATTTATTTGAGAGAGAGAGAGAGAGAGAGAGAGAGAGAAAGAGAGAGAGAGAGGAGAAGGACAGAGAAACATCCACTGGTTGCCTCCTGCACACATCCCAGCTGGGGATTGAACTCACAACCTTGGTAAGTGCCCTGACCAAGAAGTGAAACCGTGACCTTTCGGTGCACAGGATGATGCCAAAACAACTGGGCCACACCAGCCAAGGCCCTGTGTGATACTCTTAAAACATATACACATGTGTGTTATAATGTCATTTTGTCAAAAAAAAAAAAAAGGGGGGGGGTTGGCATTTCTAGCATTTTCTACTCCACTGTGTAAACACTAGGTCAAGTGGGGAGATTATAGGCCAAGCCCTCAGCTTTCTTCCTCTCCGGGTCTCCTGCCCAAGGCAGCAGGAACTGGAGAGCTGAGGAACAGTTAAGGAGGGGCATGCCCAATGGCCTCACTGGAATTCTCTCGGCTGTGCTGTGACATTGCGGGGCCCACTGTCCTTGAGGAGATGCTCAACAGACTGGTTTTACAAAAGTCAAAGCAGAGGTCAGTTCACCTATAGGCTGGATCCTGACCTCTCAAAAATACCCAGAGAGTGGTGTCCTCTGGCCCACAGCTTCTCCCAAGTGCCATATCAGCTCCTGGCTGACAAGATAAGTGGAATCTACCCCCCACGGGACTCCACTTTGATATATTTCCACAGGAGAATCTAGCACTGGAGGCTGACCCCTCTGTGAGAGAGGCCTCCCCAGATCCAGATGGAATATTTGAAAATATAAACAACTAGAGGCCCAGTGCATGAAATTTGGGCACTCAGGTGGGGTGGGGGGTGTCCCTCAGCCTGGCCTGCACCCTCTCAAAGTCCAGGAGCCTTCAGGGGAAGAGGCTCCGGCCACCACCGCTGCGCTCACCAGCCATGAGCCTGGCTCAGGGCTTCTAGCTGACTGGCGCTCCCCCTGTGGGAGTGCACTGACCACCAGGGGGCAGCTCCTGAGTTGAGCACTGCTCCCTAGTGGTCAGTGAGCATCATAGTGATTGGTTGACTTGCATATTAGCCTTTTATTATATAGGATAGTCTTCTCAATCCTGAGACAGGCACAAGGCCAATGACAATCAAACAATGTCACTAGAAGTTGCAATTAACATTACCTGCTGCCCAACATGAGGATCAGGGGCTTGTTCTTGGTGAAAAATGGACTTAAGGCATAACTGTTACTGGGCACTTCTTTGCAACTGACAGAGTCCTAACACAGAGATAAGTCATCTGCTCTCTTATCGCAACAAACACGGGGACCCATCTCGCCACCCCATCTGGCCACTGATGGTTGCTGACATGTGGTTGAGAACCGCCACCCCAGGGAAGCCTGACTCCACAAAGCCACTCACAGGTGTCCCTTAACCCCCCTGCCACCTTCCCTTCGGCCTAAGAACCAAAATTTCTGTCATTCCCTCCCCTTGGCCGGAACTCACTTTGGCACATTTGAGTCATCCTCCACCGGGCACCAGGCTGCCACCTCACACGTCTTCAGAGTCCTGTTGTAGGGCACGCATCTTCCTGTGGCAACTCCTACAGGGATGAAGGGACCCAGGTCCACAGGTGGTCTCCTGTTTTCTACTTCAGTGAAGTAAAGGGTGGCAGCCCTACCGTGACACTCTAAGCGATCAGTCCTGAGCTGTGCCAATTCTGGGGTTTACATAGCACCCCAAAATTGGAATTGGAGGAACATGGTTGCCTGAGTCCTCACCACATCTCTGCATTGCCAACTGCAAGGACTGGGTGATGGCACACCACAGCGCAGGGCAAGATCTGGGATGGCTTCTTGGGTGCCGATGGCA
Organism: Lasiurus cinereus; assembly: GCA_011751065.1. Lineage (NCBI taxonomy): Eukaryota > Metazoa > Chordata > Mammalia > Chiroptera > Vespertilionidae > Lasiurus > Lasiurus cinereus. The sequence goes on along the minus strand of JAAGEH010000417.1, from coordinate 14,056,888 downwards.
GAGGTGACTGTCGAGAGCCTCCCTCAGGATCATTAGGGAATGGGGAGGAGGATTTCTCCATCCTGAGATTCCTGTATCAGGGGAGCCCCTCAGGGGAGGCGATGTGGGCGGGGACTGCCGTCCCCGGGTTGAGTGTCTACTGAGGGGTTGCAGTCACACGTTCATACCACTGCTGTGGGTGTTGGTAGAGCCAGCACGACAGTCGGAGTCTGACTTACACACACTGGTCTTATCTGGAAGCTGAAAGAAGAAGAAGGAGCGAAAACAGGTTCCACGTGGCCAGCCCCACACACAGTGGGTCTGGGCTGGCGGGGGCGGCGTGCGGCCTGCGCCTTTTTCTAAGAAGCTGCCTACCTCAGGGCAGAAGCCTTGGGTCTGGTTTATGGTGACAATGATGTTGGTCATGACGAAGAGGGAGTTTTCCTCCTGCAGTGGGGACAGAAGGGAGAGCCCTGCCATGTCACCTTCAGAGGAGCCAAGCAGAGCCATACAGCCAGACGTGCATTTAACAAGACAGTAACACCCTGGCCGGGTAGTTCATGAGAGCCTCATCCCTATACACCACGGTGGTGGATTCAATACCCGGTCAGGGCACACACAAGAACCAACCCATGAGCCGAAACCGGTTTGGCTCAGTGGATAGAGTGTCAGCCTGCGGACTGAAAGGTCCCAGGTTCGATTCCGGTCAAGGGCATATACCTTGGTTGCGGGCACATCCCCGGTAGGGGGCATGCAGGAGGCGGCTGATCGATGTCTCTCATCGATGTTTCTAACTATCCCTCTCCCTTCCTCTCTGTAAAAAATCAATAAAATATATTAAAAAAAATCAATCAATGAACATATGAATAAATGCAACAACAAATGGTGGTTCTCTATCTCTCCCTCTCTGTCTCTCCTCCCCACCTTCCTCTAAAATCAATACATAAAAACCAAACACACAAAAACAGAGACAGTATCTTTCACTTCTTGCACAGGGCAAGCAGAAGACAATTTTAAAAACTGATCTTATGGTCCCCCATTCTCTCCTCTGAGAGTTTGTAGTCTAATGGAAAACGGACTGTAGCAAACAATTGTGCACTCATGTTCACAGCAGCATTATTCACAATGACCCAAAGGTGGAAACAACCCCAGTGTCTATCGACAAGATGAATGGATGCACAAATGGTGGCCTATGTCTTTAATTGGAATACTATTCAGCCATGAAAAGGAAGGGCGCACTGACACCTGCTTCAATTGGATGAACCTTGAGAACATGATGCTGAGTGAGAGAAACCAGATGCAAAATTCTACACACTGTAGGTCCCATTGATATAAAATGTCCAGAAGAGGCAAATCGGTAGAGACAGGGAGCATACTCGCTCTTGCTGTGGGGTGAGGGGAAGAGTGAACTAGAGTGGCTGCTTTATGAGTATGGGGTTTCCTTTGAGGGTGACGAAATGGTCTGGAGCTAGATGGAGGTGATGGTTGCACAGTGTCATGAATGTGCTAAATGCCACTGAATTTTTCATTTTGAAATGCTTAAGGAAGTCTATAACCTAAAATGGTTCCTTAATAAGCTTGATTAATTGAGGGAAAAGAGCCAACAAGTGCCCCAAACATCTTCTGCCAATAGGATGATCTCAGGGGACAAATAAAACCACCAAACCAACATTTAAAGGTCTCGAATTTGGCTGGTTTTCTTTCACAACCGGAATTAAAACAAACAAATCACACCAGAGAAGATCAGGCAGGATTGGCCAGCGACACTTCTTCCTTTCAGATGGTTCCGTTTTCTCCTCATAACCCTGCTGAATGATTCATGTATTAGAGTTTCTAAGAAATGTGAGCGCAGTTTGTTGGGGATGAGGCTGAAGAATTGCTAATAATGACCTCCTGCTATAAAGCAGTAAAGACAAAGACCCCACAGATGCTTGTTGGGCCTCCCCTTCACTGGGCAGCTTTCAGCAGCTCACACCCCGGAGAAGGGCAGAGTGGGCGCTGGAGCCATCTGGGGGATCAAAGTAATTCAAGCACCCAGGAGTCGGCAGGCATCTCCACGCCCAGGTCTGACCAGCTGGTGCGAGCTCTGTAATAGCTGGCATCTTCGAGAGAAAGGCCTAGAACAAACTGTGTTGGAAGCAGGGAAACAGCCATAGGAGGAGGCACAGGTGTGGCAGGAGCCCTGGCACCTGTTGGGTTCCCAGGTGCGCCCTCTGTAAACTCTCGGTGTAGACAGAAGGCTGACACCCCCCCCCCCCGCCCCCGCCGCACCTCTCCTGGGTTAGATGTGAACAAGTCACGTGGTTTGCTTTTCGGTTCCTATCTCTTATCTAAGTTCAGGGAAGTTTCAGTCTGGAAATGAGCCAAGCAAGTGCCATGCAAACAATTGTTTGTTTTCAACTTCAGAGAAGCACAAGGATGCCATGGACCCACTTAGCCCCCAGGTCTGAGGCGGAAGGCTGACTGGCTGCGTGTTCCTTTCCACAGAGGGGCAGAAGCAGGGGCCATATCTTCCTTGGTTCCAATAAACAGGCTGAATGACACTCCCAGGACTGGACCATGACTTGATAGGAAACAGAGGTCTCTCTGTTGAGACAGGCACCTGCCAACAGGACCAGCTAGCTCCATCAACTGTGAATCCCCTGTAAGACCCTCCCCATTGAGAAGGTGGGGGTGGGGTGGGGGGTGGAGGAACACACTTGAAGAGAGAGTTTCTGAAGTCCTTGCCATGCTCTGAGCCAAGAGTTGATAGCTTATCTGCATTTACCACTTCAGTCACTCTAGCCCATAAGCCATCTGGACGGCTGCGTTGGGGTTTAGCTGTGTGGTGCATGGCCATTACCAAGGCTGGTGAGAGTCAATATTTAACTTGGAGCTTTGTGAGTTCACAGACTAGAGACTAAGATGCCGTGTCAAATACTTTCTTCCTTTCCCTTTATTCCTGATAGAGCCCTATGTGGGGATGTCTGTTTCCTTCTGTCGGCTTTTCATCTCTGGTTATTGTTAATTTTTTTAAATATATTTTTTTACTAATTTCAGTCAGGAAGGGAGAGGGAGAGAGAAATAGAAGCATCAAATGATGAAAGAGAATCATTGATCTGCTGCCTCCTGCACACCCCATGCTGGGGATCAAGCCTGCAACCCGGACATGTGCCCTGACCAGGAATTGAACCGTGACCTCCTTGTTCATAGGTTGACACTCAACCAGCTGGGTGCTGCTGAAGTTTTTAATGCTTTCCAAAAAGGTTCGCTTGTGAGTTTACAACCATAAAGCAAATACAAAATGTGGAAAGGTGATTCTTTTATCTGAATTTTCCCCCTGTACTTAAAACATTTGCCTTTTCACCTTTCGGAGCTTGAGACAGTCCGAGGTGCCCACATGGAAAGTTTCCTGTGTTTAAGCCAGCTGTGGTTTAGAGCTGAAGAAACACAGCCGACTGAGTATTACCTCTTAGATTGAAAGCCAAAAGGAGATCTGTGTGCACTGATTTATTTCTTGGACTAAAACAAGCAGTCTGGGCACTGGGGATCTGAGAGCGCCGGCCATGCCAATCATTAATCAAGTGTGCAAGGTCAGCAAAGAGCAGGGAGCTAGGTAGAGGCTGTCTCGTTAGACGGAGTCATAATGGGCAGCTTACCTGGGCTGGAATCACATAATCGGCCACATCCCAGATCCGGAATCCGAGTTGAGAAGTGTTAGTTACAGTCACACCCTTGGCTTTGGTAGTAACTGAGCTGACCACAGAGTCCACTTCCTGGTAGCCCTTTTCCCACACAAACACCCACCTACAAGATAAAAGGGTCCTCTTGAATTGCCATTAGCACTTGGTGAATCTGCAATGACGGTAGGGAGGCTCGGCTAGCTGGAAGCTGGAATATCCCATTCACTAATTATGTGGCTTTGCAAAAGCCGCTTAATTTTGTGAGGGGGTGGAGAGGGGGCCCTCCATTTCCACCTGTGCATAATAGGCACAGTAGCACCTAAACCACAGGTGATTTGTGGGAAATTAATAAGATGATGCGAGTAAAGTACTTAGCACAGAGATCAGCAGAGAGAAAATGATGAGTTAATGCTGTCTTTCTTATTAGACATTTGAACACTTTAAAACATTTTTTTTAAATTGATTTCAGAGAAGAAGGAAGATGGAGAGAGAGATAGAAATATCAATGATGAGACAGAATCATTGATTGGCTGCCTCCTGCATGCTCCTTACTGGGGTTTGAGCCTGCAACCAGGGCATGTGCCCTTGACCGGAATTGAACCTGGGACCCTTCAGTCCACAGGCTGATGCTCTATCCACTGAGGTGAACCGGCTAAGGCTGAGCACTTTCAAATGCACTATGACCTGCACAATCACCAAGAGAGAAAATTTCTGGTAATAACAGTTACCATTTTGTGTGTTTTTAGGTGCTAGGCACCGATCTAAGCTCCTTATATGTATTAACTAATCCTGACCACTGTGTGAGTCAAGTATCATTATTATCTCCATTTTACAGAGAAGGAAACAGAGACAGAGAGGTTAAGTCATTTGTCCAAAGTCATACAGCTAGTGAGTGGCATAATCAGGATCTGACCTCAAGCCTTCTACCTCTGAAGACTCTTCTCTTGCCCTCCATGCTATACTCCTTCTAGAAAAGATATACCTTTCAAATAGCTTTTTATAGTAATTTTTATTTTTTCTCCAAGAATTCAAGTCACAGGTATGCTTCTTTCCTCTAAAGAGGGGGGCATTAATGTCAGTCTGAATAATTAAAAATGTAAAGGCATCAGCACATAGTGGTTAGGACCCTGGAAAACAGATGGAAGCCAGGGGATCTCCGGTTCATGTCTCAGCTCCACCACTCAATAAGGCATATAGTACCTTATACCAAGTAGCTTAACTTCTCTGTGCCTCCGTTTTTCCATCTTTAAGATGGGAATGATAACAGGATTTCCCAGGATTGCTCTTGTGAGGTTTTAGAAGTTAATGCATGTCAAATGCTTAGAACAAAGTACTATCGATTGGGAGTCACCATCGATAGGATGAAATTGGCATGATGGGAGTATCTACACCACGAAAATTGGGAAATTCTACAAATCAGAGCTATTGTTAAACACTTTCCAGTGACTATTATGGTGTTTGTTTTTTTTCTGGAATCAAGAAATGCTGACATCCCTCTTTCCTTCTTATAAGCGCTGGACATTCAGAAATTCACTGGTTTTAGTTACTTATTTATGCATTTATCTGATCTGAGCAGTCTCCAAATTCATTTCCCATCTAGATATGAGCGTTTCCCTTTACAAACCCTCTTCTTCAGGGTTTCTAGGAATTCAACTGCAACATATGCTTCCATTTAGCTCTAGTCCGATGCACTGAAGCCTAGGGCCAGAAGGTCATGATAATTTTACCATCTGTACAATGAATTGCTAGAGACACGTGATTTCACATCAGCATGTGATTTAACTGTTTCCTCATCATGTGACTGATGACAAAACTGGGTAACAGAAATGCGTGTTCAGTCTCTTTTTGAAGATGGTTTGCTATGGGTCACTAGCAGGGGAAAGACCACAATTTCACCAAGATAAATTGGATCAGGAAGTTAAGAGATGAGTTGTTGTTGTTTTAAAGCCTTTAATTTAGATCCTGAGTCAGTTTTGATCATGGCAAGTTGGATAAAAGCAAAGCACTTATTGCTTTAAAAAATCCTCATAATCAAGGTAGAGAACACTTCATAAAAATCTTAAGAAACTGTGCTGCCCAAAAGAAATATAGCATAAGCCACATAGGTAATTTTAAAACTTCTAGTAACCATGTTAAAAATAATGAGACAAAATAAATTTTATATATTTTAACATGTTATCAATATAGGATGTAGTATTAGTGTGATATTTTACTGTGCTTTTGTTTTTTGTTTGTACTATGTCTTCAAAATCTGGTGTATTTTACAGTGATAGCACATCTTAATTTGGAGTAGGAACATTTCAAGTGCTCAAGAGCCACATGTGACTAAATGCTACAGTGGATAAGGGGGGATACGGTGTTTTTCCCTCTACATACATACCAATGATAAAATCTAACATAAATTAGAAATAGTAAGAAATTAACAATCCTATCTAATAAAAGACTAATATGCAAATTAACCATCACTCCACTACACGCATAAGCCATGCCCACCAGCCAATCAGGAGTATCCAAATTAACTAAGATGGCTGAAGCCACAGAGTGAGCAGGATGCTTGGGTTTCCCTGGCAATGGAGGAAGCCAAGCTTTTTGCATACCCTGGCAGGCCGAGGCTCCACTCAGGGCTACAAAGTTTCAATTATAGAAGATAAGTAAATCCCAGATACCAAGGCTTCCACTTGGGTTGTTGGGGGGGCGTGGCCTGCCTGCAAACCACCACAGGCCCCTCGTCTAGGCCGCCCCATGCTCCAAGGGAACCCCCACCCTCATCTGGGACACTCTTCAGGCAAACCAGCTGGCCCCCACCCGTGCACCAGGCCTCTATCTAATAAAAGAGTAATATGCAAACTGAACACCACTTCAACACACAAAATTGCTACCCCCATGTGGTCAAAGATGGCTGCCCCCAAATGGACACAAGATGGCCACCACAAGATGGCCAGCAGGGGAGAGAAGATGGGAGGGACCAGGTCTGCAAGGGAGGGCAGTTGTGGGTGATCAGGCCAGCAGGGGAGGGTAGTTAGGAGTGACCAGGCTGGCAGAGAAGGGAAGTTGGGGGCAATCAGGCCTGCAGGGAAGGGCAGTTAGGGGCAAAAAGGCTGGCAAGGGAGCAGTTAGGCATCAATCAGGCTGGCAAGGGAGTGGTTAGGGGGTGATCAGGCTGGCAGGCAGAAGTGGTTAGGGGCAATCAGGAAGGCTGGCAGGCAAGCAGTTGGGAGCAAGCAGTCCTGGATTGTGAGAGGAATATCTGACTGCCGTTTAGGCCCGATCCCACTAGTCCTATATAATAAAAGGTTAATATGCAAATCGATCAAACAGCGGGACAACTGGTCACTATCACGCACACTGACCACCAGGGGGCAAATGCTCAATGCAGGAGCTGCCCCCTGGTGGTCAGTGTGCTCCTACAGAGGAAGCACTGCTAAGCTAGAAGCCAGGCTTACAGCCAGGCTTACCATGGCAGTGCTAAGGACCGTTAGGAGGAGGCCCACTGAGGGGTCCTGGACTGCAAGAGGGCACAGGTTGTGTACCAGGCTTCTAGTAGCTAAAGATAAAATAGAACAATTATAACAATATACTGTGATCAGAGTTATGTGAAGGTGGTCACTCTCTGATAACTGACCTGGTGAGACGGCCACTAAGTGACTAACAGGAAGGGACTGTACACAGCATGGAAACGCTGGACAAAGAGATGAACATGTCTCGAGTGGGATGAAGCAGGACGCCTCAAAATTTCATCATGCTACTCAGAATGGTGTGCAATTTAAAACTTATGAACTGGTTTGTTTGTTTTTTCCTGGAATGTCCCATATAATAGTTTCAGACTTTGGTAACTAAAACTGTGGAAAGGGAAATTGTGGATAAGGGGTAGGGGAGGCGCCTATATTATCTGCAGTCTAGAACTTCTCGTATTCCCTAGATGGAAGCCGGTCTTCCCATGAGCTTCAAGAGCTAAGAGGGAAAAGCTGCATGAGAGCTCCATTCCAAATGCTTCACATCCAACGTCAAGTAGCCAGCTGTATCAGGTCTCACAATGACTGCATCACAATGACTGAGTTCATGGTGGAACTTAGTGAGGTTTGCTTGAGTCCACACCTGAGGATGGGCTAGGTGGTTCTGGAGTGGAGTCCACACCTGGAAAGCCATTTTATTGAAGACTGTCAGTACTGTACTTACTACTGTAGGGCTGAGAGATGTTAGAGACAGAACCTGTCTGATCATGTGAATTCCTTGGGCAGTGTTAAGAGATTCCAAGCCCCACCCCAGGTTACTTTAAACAATTCCTCAGGGTAAGTCTTTCATGATCAGGTAGATTGGGGAAACACTAAGACACGTTCCCAAACAAAGTTCCCAAACTTTGCTGCACAGCAGAATCGCCTGGGGAACTGGTCTTACTCTTGAGCAATGGAATCAGAAAATCTGGGGATGGTAGCCAGCAATTAGTATTTTTTAATGATTCCCAAACGGTTGTTTGTGTAGCTTGGGGACTGTTGCATTAGGCCTTTTAAGTAAAGAAATGACAAAGCAGATAACATCTGTCAGCTCAGTAGCTATGCAACCATAACATCCCAGGTGGCCCTTGAAAGCAGGCCCAGTTGGTAAATTAATTCCTACCTCCTCTCTCCAGTTTTATTAGATTGTAAGGGGATGCATTCAATTAAAATTAAACACTTGGTGAGGAATGATGGTGGCTGGGCATATCTATGCACAGAGGACTGCATGGGGAGTGATGAGGCCGAGGCAGGCAGGTACCTACACCAACCACCGCATAAGACGAAGGAAGCATACTGGAAGTGTGACCTCTACTATCTTGGATTACCACATGGTGTTAAAGGACAGGACCGGAAATCACAGATCCAAACGGAAACAAGTGTAATCCCAAACCACGGTTTCTGTTAGCAGATCATCAGAATGGGAAGTGACAAAGATTGAGAAATTTAGGCAACGCGCTCCCCCTCCTTCCCGGAGCCCAAGAACATCACGGAGCCAGTCAGAGTGACAGGAAGTCGGAAAGGCGAGGATGAAGGTCTAGCCAGGGTTTGTCCCTAAAGCACCACATCCAAGCAGTCTTCTGCCTCAGAGTCTGGCGCAGCGCCCATCCCCCGGTGGCTGGGGTCCCCGGAGGGGTGTGTCGCTGCTTCCGGACCCCAACCTGGAGGGCGCCCGCAGGGCTCGCCCGATGACCTAGGTCAGGATGAGCAGGTGCACAGCGGGGACCCGGAGGGAGCAGCTCCCCGGCCGCCAGGTCCTCCGGGTCCCAGGACCCCACGGGGTCGCCGCCCCGGCCGCGCTCACCCGATGACGTAGACCAGAATGAGCAGCTGCACCACCCGGTTCATGAGCCCCACTTTACGGCTGCGGATGAGCACGATGCGCGGCGTGTCGTACTCGAACAGGAAGGCCCCCAGCACCGAGCAGCAGCTCGCCATGGCCGCCCAACCCGCCGCAGGGCTGCGCACTGTAGCCCCGCCGCCCGGCCGGCCGCCTCTGGGACCGGAGCCCCGCCCCCTCCCGCCAGGAGCCCCGCCCCTCCCGCCAGGAGCCCCGCCCCCTGCTGCCGGGAAACCCGCCCCCTCCCCGCCCGGAGTCTCGCCGGGAGCTTCGCGGCGGCGACGTCACGTGAGGGAGGGCTCGGAAGGAGGCGGTGCGGCCCTCGGGGGACAGGCCAGGCGGTAGGTGGGAACTCCCCCTCGGGTGCGGGAGACGCCTCTGGAGCTGGGGAGTCGGAGGGGACAGAGTCCCTCTCGAGAGGACCGGGCAGGGCGAGCTGCCCGCCCCTTCAGGGGGCCGGAGGGAGGGGGTTTGAGTGACCCCTCAGGGGGGCTGAGGAGAAGGCGCGGCCCCCTTAGGGAGAGGCGCCTCGGAGGAGAGTGACCTCGCCCCAGGCGGAGTGAGGAGGGTAATGAGCAGCCCCCTGAGGGGGGTCTGGGGTCTTGGAGTGGCCCGGGCGCGGGGCCGCGGGGACAGTGTAGATGGGAGAGAGCCTTCCTTGCCCCTCCCCCATTCAAACCAAAGGCTGTAAGGGGGGGACCGTGCTGCCTTCTCCACCTCGGGGGCGGGGCGGGGTGACCCGCACTCCAGGCCAGGTGACCTCGGAGCCCATCGCGGGAGCCGTGCACCCTGCCGTGGTTCTCAACCTTCCCAAAGCCGCGACCCTTTAATACACAGCTCCTCGTGCGGTGCGGACCCTCAGCCATAACCTTTTCCCGTCGCTACTTCATAACTGTGATTCTGCTGCTGTTAGGAAGCGTCATGGAAATACCCGTGTTTTCCTTAGGCGACGCCTGTAAAAGGGTCGTTGGACCCCCGAAGGGGTGGCGACCCACAGGTGTGGGGCCGCTGCTGGGAAGCGGCCCTCCTGGAAGTGAAGCCGGGCCACACCCCCAGCCCGTTCCCACGCTTCCTTAGTTGCCGGACAGGGACAGGGGAGGAACACGGTCAGGTGCTCTGAGTAGACACTTCTACAGAGAAGGTACACAAACACTTAATAAGGATATGTGGCATAGTCAGTGTCTCTAGTCAGTGGGGAAATGCAAATCAAAATCACAATGGCATACTTCACCCCACTGGCTTAGCGGTAAATCAAAACAGGCAATTAAAAAGATGGCAGGGCCGAAACCGGTGTGGCTCAGTGGATAGAGCGACCGCCTGCGGACTGAAAGGTCCCAGGTTCGATTCCAGTCAAGGGCATGGACCTTGGTTGCAGGCACCTCCCCAGTAGGGGGCGTACCAGGAGGCAGCTGATCCGTGTCTCTCTCTCATCCATGTTTCTGATTCTCTATCCCTCTCCCTTCCTCTCTGTTCCCAGGTTTGATGCTCAGGTTGCGAGCTCAGTCCCCAGTTGGGGGCATGCAGCAGGCAGCTGGTCAATGATTCTTTCTTATCATTGATGTTTCTATCTCTCTCTCTCTCTCTCTCCCTCTCTGAAATCAATAAAAACCTGTTTAAAAAAAAAAAAAAAAGATGGCAAGGGTCACCCAGGCTCAGGGGTTGAGCCTCCAACTCTCAGCCAGAAAGGTCACAGTTGGATTTCTGGTCAGGGCACATACCCAAGTTGCAGGGTCAATCTCCAGTATAGGGCTTGCAGGAGGCAGCCGACCGATGATTCTTTCATCATTGATGTTTCTATCTCTCTTTCCCTTTCTCTCTGAAATCAGTAAAAATACATATTTTTAAAAAGATGGCAAGGTTGTAGAGAAATTAGAAGCCTCACATTGCTAGTGAGAAAATAAAATGGTGCAGCCACTTTGGAAAATAGTTTGACAATTTTTCAAAGTGTTAAACAATTACCATATGACCTAGCAATTTCACACACACATACTACATACTATATATCTTCCTATATAATAAAAAAGTAATATGCAAATTGACCCTCACACCCTTGCACAAGATGGCTGCCCCATATGGTCAAAGATGGCTGCCACAAGATGGTCAGCGGGGAGGTTAGTTGTGGGCAATCAGGCCGGCAGGGAAAGGCAGTTGGGGGCAACCAGGCTGGCAGGGAAAAGCAGTTGGGGGGGACCAGGCCTGCAGGGGAGGGAGGTTAGGGGTGACCAGGCTGGTAGGGGAAGGCACTTGGGGGCAATAGGGCTGGCAGGCAGGTGAGCAGTTGGGAGCCAGCAGTCCCGGATTGTAAGAAGGATGTCTGACTGCGGGTTTAAGTTCAATCCCAGAGATTGGGCTTAAACCCACAGCCAAACATCTCCTGAGGGGTCCCAGGGTGGCTGAGGGACACCCCTCCCCCAGTGCACGAATTTCATGCACTGCCCCCCTCTCTCTCTATGTGTGTGTGTGTGTATCTTATATATATGTGTATGTGTGTGTATATATATCTTATATGTGTGTTTGTGTGTGTGTGTGTGTGTATGTGTGTATACTAGTATATCTCCAAGAGAATTGAAAAGATATGTTCATGCAAAAACTTGTACATGAATAGTTAACAAGTGGAAGTAACCTAAATTCCTGACAACTGATGAATGGATAAGTAAAATATAGTACAGCCATACAATAGAATATTAGTCATGAAAAGATATGCTACATACTACATAAAAATATATGAATCATGTGTTAATACATGCTACAACACATGAACCCTGAAAACATTATGCTGAGTGAAAGAAGCCAGACACAAAAGGTAACTTTTTAAAATTTTTATTGATTTCAGAGAGGAAGAAAGAAGGAGAGAGAGAGAGAAACATCAGTGATGATAGAGAATAATTGATTGGCTGCCTCCTACATGCTCCACACTGGGGATTGAGCCAACAACCCGGGTACATTCCCTGACTGGGAATCAAACATGATGTCCTGGGCCATAGGTCGACACTTACTCTCTGAACCATGCCAGCCAAGCTAAAAAGTCACATCCTATATAATAAAAGCCTAATATGCTAAGTGTCCAGTTGGTCATCCATTCAACCAATCAAAGTGTAATATGCTAATGATATTCTAAGGTCACTCAAATGCTTGCTATGACATGCACTGACCACCAGGGGGCAGATGCTACAACTGGTAGGTTAGCTTGCTGCTGGTGTTCTGCCAATCAGGACTGAGCGAAATGGACTGGACACACCCTGGAACCCTCCTCCAGTCCCTCCCAGCCTGGCCAACCTCCTGCATCCCTCCCTGGCCCCAATTGGGTACCAATGGGGTCCCTTGGCCTGTCCTGCACTCTCTTACAATCCGGACCCCTTGGGGGATGTCAGAGAGTCAGTTTTGGCCTGATCCTGCAGGCCAGGCCATGGGACCCACCCCACTGGTGCACGAATTCGTTCATTGGGCCTGTAGTATAAATTCTGATATTTGAAACATCCAAAGTAGGCAAATCCACAGAGACAGAAAGCAGTTTAGTGGTTTCCAGGAAAGGAGGCATTAGGACTGATTGCTAATGAGTATGAGGTGTCTATTTGGGATGATAAAAATGTTCTGGAAAATTTAGATGCAAAACTTTTGTGAATATACTAAAAGCCTCTGAATTGTACACTTTAAAAGGGCAGGTTTTATGGTATGTGAGTTATATATCAAATTTTAAAAATAAACAGAGTAGACAACCAGGTTCTCAGGGGAAAAAAAAGTATATATCACAAATAATGGGCCAAACTTCATGTTCTTTCTTCATAGGGGAAAACCTCAGGCTATCACACAGAGCATATTTTTATCTTAAAGTCCTAAGTCTTGCTTATCTGGTGTCCTTGATTGCATGTGAAGCCAGTTCACTCACAACAATGTTCTCTAAGAACTGCCCTTCCTCACAGAGATGGCCCCAGCATCCGTTTTTATGCTGTGACCTTATCAATTGAAACACAGGGGTAACCTGACCCTAACAGGGTCAATCTGATGGTCTCCTTTGGAAGGGTTGCATTGGGAGAGAGGCATTGCTTTGTTCTCTGCAAGTGACTAAAAATGAATTGAGTAACCTCAGGAGTTGTGGCAGAGTCATCTATTTTTTAAAAATATGTTGATTTTAGAGAAAAAAGGAAAGAGATACATCAATTTGTTATTTCACTTATTTATGCATTCATTGGTTGATTCTTGCAGGTCCCCTGACCAGGGATTGAACCCAGAACCTTGGTTTATCTGGATGATACTCCAACCAACTGAGTTACCTGGCCAAGGCATGGCAGAGTCATCTTGGTGCAGAAGCCAAGGAGGGGAGCCTGCAGGGTCAAAGAATGACACAGATGGGCAAAGGAACATAGAGGTGAGATTAAGAAAATGGCCTCTTTGGTTTTTGCTAAGTTTCTACTTCTTGGTTTTGCCCCATTTGTTCACCTTTGCTTTTAAAATACCCCCTATGACCTTGTAATAAATGTACTTTTTTTCCCCCTTGAGCTGGTATGCTTCTGAAAGTTGGAATTGAAAATACTTTGGTTATGGTGCTAGGTTCCAAGAGATGAAAGATATCCTGTCACCAGCAATGTGGGTGTTAACTGTTTGTATGAAGGCAGCACATTAGAAAGAGGTGGGAGGCACTGCCTGAGGACACCAGTAGTAAGAACAGTAATAACAGCCCTTAAAGAGAAATAAGTTCCTATAAAAAGCAGAGCCGAGAACTCCAAAAAGCTCGTCAGTCTGGGACTATTTATTTATTTTAATTTCTTTATTGATTCAGGTATTACATATATGTCCTTATTTCCTCATTACCCCCCATCTCCCATTCATGCCCCCACGCCGCTGTTGTTTGTGTCCATTGATTAGGCTTATATGCATGCATGTAAATCCTTTGGTTAATCTCTCCCCTTTACCTCCATTCTACCTTCCCTAAGGTTTGACATTCTGATTGATGTTTCTCTGTCTCTAGATCTATTTTTGTTCATCAGTTTACATTGTTAATCTGGGACCATTTAGTTGAGAGGCCAGCAGTGGCCAACATCAGTGTGCCTTAGGGTGTCATTTGGTTACAGCATAAGAATGATGTTTGTCATAATGACCTTGAGCCACAAAAGGCCAGTCAGATAAAGCAATATCCTTTGTTCGGAGTTATCTTTAATGAAAAAATTGTTTATATTAAATGTTCAGGCATTGAGAAATGTAAGATTCACTTATCTGGCACAGATCTTGTGAAATATGTCATTGTATAACTAACAGATACTAGTACATGTGGTCCAAATGTATAATTACATATACCTCCAGAAACAGCTCATCTTCTAAATGAAGAACAAGTTGATAGCAAAAGTGAATAATGATAAATTATTTTTTAATTTTTTTGTTGCTTTCCCTGTGGAATCCTTGAGGTTGAAGCTATTATAGAACAGAAAAAACAAACAAACCTGGCTCTTATCTAAAAGGCCATATGCTGATCACAGATATCCTCTGTGCTATCTGCTACATCAGTGGGTCTCAAACCCATCAGATCCAATGTCCCTTTTAAAAGTAATATTTTCTAATATCCCTTTAGTAGCCCAAAAGAAATTAACATCCTATATAATAAAAAGATAATATGCAAATTGATCCTCATGTCCTTGCATCATAAAATGGTTGGCCCATGTATTGTCATAAGATGGCTGCCCCCACATTGTCACAAGATGGCCAACAGGGAAGGCAGTTGGGGGCAACCAGGCTTGCAGGGGAGGGCAGTTGTGGGGAACCAGGCCTGCAGGGGAGGGCAGTTGGGGGCAACCAGGCCTGCAGGGGAAGGCAGTTGGGGGTGATCAGGCCAGCAGGGGAGCAGTTAGGTGTCAATCAGGCTGGCAGGGGAGCAGTTAGGGGCAATCAGGCAGCCAGACATGCAAGTGGTTAGGAGCCAGCAGTCCTGAGTTGTGAGAAGGATGTCCAACTGCCAGTTTAGGGATCGGGTCTTATCTGGTAGGAATCGGGCCTAAACTGGTAGTCGGCCATCCCCAGATAGGTCCCAGATTGGAGAGGGTGCAGACTGGGCTGAGGGACACTGCCCCAGTGCATGAATTTCGTGTACCAGGTCTCTACCTGCACTCAATTAAATATGTGTAAATGTAAATGTATTATATATGTGTTTGGTTTGCATGTTCATGATGATTAATGATATTACACTTTTCATGTGCACATTGGCCATTCTATATATCTTTGTAGAAATTTCTATTCAGCTCCTTTGCACATTTTTAATTAGGTTATCTCTAAGTTGTAAAGATTCTTATACGTTTTAGATGCAATTTTTTTATATGATATATGATCTTTAAATATTTTCTCCCATTCAGTAGGTAGGGTGAATTACAGGTTAAAGAAATGGAGAAAGTGGAGAGTATGATATTCTTGCAGATGAACTAGACCTATTTTTGTAATTGTGTCTTGAAATCCCAGCACATTTGCCATTTGATTTCTAGGATATAAAAAGACCTCGAAGACCACATCTTTTGATAGGCAACAGAGAATAGAAGCTAGGTAAGGAAGAAAAGCCAGGAATACAAGAGATGATGGAGGAGTTTTGAGGTCAACCTGTGGAAATTGTGTGGCTGATGTTACTGAAAACCAATAGTATTCAGGAGTGGATACTGTGTGTACCAGGATGTGTGTGGATTTATAAGATTATTTACCAGTTGTGCATCCTTAGATAAGCTATATTTTTGGGAGCCTGTCTTTTTATCTAAAGTTTGGGGATAGGTGTTGTTGTGAATGTCTAGTGTGACATCATCTTCTATATATATAAAAGCCTAAGCAACTGAACAACTCAATGACTAATCAACCAGTTGCAATGATGCAGACGCTCAACTCAGGAAATGCCTATTGGTGGTCAGTGCGCTCCCATAGCAGGAGTGGTGTTCAACTGACCGATGGGCTCATGGCTGGCAAGTGCAGCTGTGGCAGTGTGAGCCTCTCCAGCCTCCTAGGCAGCACTACCAAGTGGGCGGTGGCAGCAGGTGCAGCGGGGCAGGATGAGCTGGAGTGGAACCTGGCCTGGGCTCGTGCTCCTCACTGGCTGCCTGCTGCATCACACACTACTACCGCCCTTAAGGGATGTTGAACTACTGGTTTGGCCCTGATCCCTAGGGTTGAAACTAGCAGTCCAACATCCTCTGAGAAGTCCCAGATTGCGAGAGGGTGCAAGCTAGGCTGAGGGACACCATTGGTATATGAATCCATGCACCGGGCCTCTAGTCTTTATGATAATAACAGCTGATACCCTACCAATTGCTTTATAGGCTTCATTTTTTTCAGTCTCACATGAATCCTGAGGTGGGCATTGAGAAGTAAAACTGAGATTTAAATAATGCAAATGGTTGCATCAGGATCTGAATCCATGTCTGTCTGATTTCAGAATCTTTGCTTTTAGCTATTTCATTATGTAGCCTTAAAATGCTCTAGAGGGATGGACTCAATCAGTCTCCAAAACCACCAAGTTGATGATAGTATTTTAAATTTCCATTGTTTGGGTGCAGATTCAAAGAACCTCTAAGTTCATGTAAGCAAATCACAAAGCACTGTCTTGAGATTTTTCCCAATTCTTTTCTGTCCTTAAGTGTAGCCCCTGAAAAATCGGTGAACACTGCATTGGAGTAGTTTCTTAACTCTCAAGTGTTAGGCATGTGTGACTTGAGCTCTACAGATAGGCATGAGATGGGTGACTTGCAGTTGTAAATTAGCACAACCAACAGGAAGTATTTATGTAGGGTTGCATCCTGTCACTTTCTTGGGTTGCTTCCCTTTTTCTGTTTTTTTTTTTTTTCATTTATCTGTCAGTAGGAAATTCCATGGGAACTGGGGTGACAAATGGTAATTTTTCTTTGGATCAGTTGAGAGTAAAGGGTGCCTCTTTCCTGTCCCGAGAATTACCCAAAATGTTCATCTCTTCCCTCTCTCTGCTGCAGGACTTTTAACTAGGTTTGGGGCATCATCGGCCTCATAATTCTGTTTGGCCCAAATCTGCTATTTGGCTTTGGTTTTGGTCTCAGCCTTCAGAAGGCCTAATTCAACATCAGTTCTGACTGCTTTGAACTTAAATGTGGTCAGTGACTATGGTATCACATAAATAACCATTGTTTCTAATCAGAGTATCAATGTCAGTGATATGAATTAGGCCTGTCATTGGGATATGTGGATATTCACTTTTGAATGTAAGTGAACATTCTAGTTGCAGCTGGAAGGGGCAGGGGGGAACCCTCCTTAAATCCTTTTATGTTGAAATTCTATCAGTAGTGTAAATATACATTTAGATTTATTATGGCTAAAATAAAATAATAATTGGTTGGATACTTACTTTTAAGAATAATAACTAAGAACTTTCAAATGACTTACTAGAAAAATCAGTGGGCAGACTATTAGATATTTTTGTTGGCTAGATAATTTAAATAATAATAAAGGCATGAAGGTATTAGGAATTTAAAATATGAGTGAAGAAATCATCTTTAACTTGTCTCTGGAAAATACTCAGAACATAGGTTCAAGCAGTGCACAAAGCTTGAGTTTGTGGGATTGTTTGAGTGAAAATACATCATCACTATCAACCTAGTTTTCAAGTACAGAAGTTGAAGAGGTCCCAAGAGGTCTTTACCATGGTTATGTATTTAAGAGGAAGAGAAATATAAGGAATGGAAGCATCACTATCAACAGTATCCTGTTCTGAGCAGCCAAAAAATATCTATCAGGTTCCAAAACACTTTCATTACCCCAGAAGGAAATCCCATATCATTATGTAGTCACTCTTCATTTCCTCTTCTCCCCAAGCCTTTGGCAACCACCAATCTGTTCTCTATTTCTATGGATTCACCTAGGCTAGATACTCTGTATAAATGTAATCGTACATTTGATCTTTTGTGTCTAGCTCCTTTCATTTAGCATAATGTTTTCAATGGTCATTTATGGTGTAACATGTGTCAGTGCTTCATTTGTTTTTATGACCAAATAATTATTCCACTCTATGGATAGTCTTCATTTTGTTTATCCATTCATCTGTAGATGAACACTTGGGTTGTTTCCATCTTTTGGCTGTTGTCAGCAATGTTGCTGTGGACATTTGTGTATGAATATCCATTTGAATCTCTGCTTTCAGTTCTTTTTGGTTGTA
Organism: Lasiurus cinereus; assembly: GCA_011751065.1. Classification (NCBI taxonomy): domain Eukaryota; kingdom Metazoa; phylum Chordata; class Mammalia; order Chiroptera; family Vespertilionidae; genus Lasiurus; species Lasiurus cinereus. The sequence goes on along the minus strand of JAAGEH010000417.1, from coordinate 14,038,774 downwards.
TACCTAAAGTGGAATAGCTGGCCGAAATCGGTTTGGCTCAGTGGATAGAGCGTTGGTTTGTGGACTGAAGGGTCCCAGATTCGATTCCGGTCAAGGGCACGTACCTTGGTTGTGGGCGCATCCCCAGTAGGGGGCGTGCAGGAGGCAGCTGATCGATGTCTCTCATCGATGTTTCTAACTCTCTATCCCTCTCCCTTCCTCTCTGTAAAAAATTAATAAAATATATTTAAAAAATTTTTAAAGTGGAATAGCTGGATCCTATGGAAATTCCGTGTCAGGAAGTGGGAGCAAAGACTAAATATATATCTTCTGTCACAGTGCCTTAATGAATATATGTATACTCATAGATATATATGTATATATGTATCAAATGAATGTGTCAGTGAATGAGCTAACTGTGATTGGTGATATGCTGAGAAAAGGAAAGAAAAGAAACACTTCAATAATCATGAATTATACATTATTTTTTATTATCAAAAAGTCAGGTTAAGACAGCTACATTGCCAGGATAGAATTAGGAAGTGTTTAAAAAATGGTTTCTTCTAAGGAGAGAAATGTAAGTCCATTACCTATTCTGCATGAAATTAGTGTGACAAGAAAGCACATCTCTGATATAGAGATGAATCAGTGAGTATTGTGCACTTACCATAACAGAAGAATGGTCTGAAGTACAAGAAGACAGGTCCTACAAAATGTGATTCTCCTTGGTGTGCCTTTGGCGATGACATTATTTTATGTAGGAGACTAAATATAAAGATTCAACATGATGCATGTTTTGTAGGAAGTGTCAGACATTTTACATACTGTTGACATCACACATCACCCTCTCACTTAAAGCATATGTGGGGAAAGAGAAGGAGAACAGTAGGTGGATCCAGTGATTATCTGTCACCCCAAATTCTGCCTCTATCTGGGGCCTCCCACGAAGTTAACAAAAATTAATCAGGAATCAGGCACCAAAAATAAAGTTATAAAAACTCAGAAGCTATCAGAATGGAAATCTGTAGCTGTTAATAGAATTCTGGAGTAAGAATCTCCATTCTGAAGAAGTCACATCTATAATCCATTTTTAAAAAATATATTGTATTGATTTTTTTACAAGAGAGGAAGGGAGAGAGGTAGAGAGTTAGAAACATCGATGAGAGAGAGAGATTGATCAGCCGCTTCCTGCACGCCCCCTACTGGGGATGTGCCCGCAACCAAGGTAAATGCCCTTGACCGGAATTGAACCTGGGACCCTTCAATCTGCAGGCCAATGCTCTATCTACTGAGCCAGGTTTTGGCTATAATCCATTTTTTAAAAATATACTGGAAATGTTGCAAAAATGATAATGCAATATGACCTAATGAACTTGATTCCTGAGTTGAAAGCCAGATAAAATCCTGGATCACAAAAGAAAGCTGCTGTTTTTTTATAAAGTCTCAAAAATGGTAAATCTTGGAGTATATATAAAAAATCTGACAGATCTTTCATTATAGTATTGAATGGTGGTCTCTATTTATTCTTCACAATAGTTGTTTAGAAATCGTAGATTCTATAGCCAAAACCATGAAAAAGAAACCCTGCAGGAGGATCCTACAACCTGGGACTATCCATTTGCATATTTTTAGGGGCTGATGTATGGGGATGGTAAAGGTTTGGATATAGGTTGCTTTTTGAGTACATCCAGGCTGCATCTACTTTAATTGGCTGCAAAGCGCAGGATATTAAAAGATTAAAAGCGGCCTTTTCCAGTTTTTAACATTAGTGGTTATATTCAGTCGTAGAAATGTGATACAACTGGAATGTATTGGGCAGCTTGGCAATTAGTTTGGATGGATTCCAGGGCTGGGCTGGTGAGTTACCTGATTCCATCTGCAGCCCTCCTAGAACTGCTGAATGGGAACCAAGGCCCCTAAGGGTTCCCAGGTTGGTCCAGGCTCCCTAAGACCTTTAGGACCAGGGAAGGTATGGGCTGAGTCTATGTCCCCAAGAGTCTGGTTTGTTCTCTTGTCCCAGTTATCTGTTGCTATAGAACAAAGGACCCCAAACTTAGCAGCTTAAAACAATTTTGTTCTGTGTGTTCATGGGTCAGCTCTCACTTGGGATATCTCATGCAGTTGCAGACATGGGTTAGCAGGCTCTGGAAGGGTCTAAAGTCTTCTCTCCCGTGCCTAGTGACTGGGCTTGCATGATTTCAAAACTGGGACTGGTCGGTCATCTCTTCTCTCCACATGGTTGCTTGGGCTTCATTATAGCAGGGCTGTCTCAGGATAGTCAGACTTTTACCTGAGGGCTGGCTTCCTGCACAGCAAGTGTCAAGGGCAGATAGTGGAAGTTGCCAGCCTCTTGAGACCAAGACCTTGAAACTGACCCAGCATCACTTCTACTATTGGATAAACAATCAGAGCTGCGCAGACACAAGGGGATGAGACCTAACCTTCAGGTCCTAAGAGACAAAGGCCAAGTAATTTGTAGCCACTTTGAATCCTTCACATTCTCCAACCAGGACTCAAGACCCAGAGAGTTTATTCATAGTTGGACATTATCCTAGTCTGACCTCATAATGAGTTGCTTTGTATTCATATAGCTTTCTGTGCATTAACAAGAAAGCTTGTATACACTGTCTCAATTTTTCCTCCCAATATCTCTGTAAGAGAGTAGGTTGAATCGTAAGGCAACTGAGGTACAGAGGTTAAAGGCCTTAGATCACACAGATTCCCAGGGGCAGAATTGAGACAGATGTCTGAACTCTCCACTCTCAATCCATGTTGGGCGATTCTGGCTGGTTTGTTTGCTTACCCAGGACTCTGCTCTCTGACACATGCAGCATGGCAGCAGAAGAAATCTGGCCATAGATCTTGGCTGCTGAAGCTCGGGTGCAAGCAGAAGTAATGTGCCTATGACTGCTCTTTTCCATCAGTAAGGACTCTTGAAGCCACTGTACTGGCCTTCACTCTTGGGAAATTCTTTCCGGATTCTCCAGCGGCAACAGCTGGGCAGGATTGCAAAGTCAGCCAGATCCTTGGAGCCGAAGCGCCAGGTGGCATAGCACCTGTAGGCGCAATGCCGCAGCTGGTTGTTGGTGGCATCCTCATCCAGCTCCAGCAAGGGCTCCTGGTAGAGCAGGAGGAACTGCAGGGTACGTCTGGACAGAATGAGCCTCCTGAATGGCTCTGAGGTCGTGATGCAGACGCCTGGCTTTTTCCGACAGCACAGCTCCTCCAGGCATTGGTGACTCTTATGGAGTTGGGATGGGAGGCAATTTCCGCACTGGCACCATCTCGGGCTGCTGCTGGATCTGGGTGTTGCCTCCTTACTAAGCAGCTGGATCTCCTCTGGTTGCCCAGGAATGGTGGGTGGGTCTTGGAGAGACAGGGGCAGCCTGGACAAGTCTGCGAAATCCATTAAGGGTCTCTGGAAAAGTCAAGTTTCCAAACCTATCAGCAATGACAATCCCTAGAGTTCTAGGTCTTTTAGTTTTATTATTAACTCACAAAATCACATTTAATATTATATCAGTATGGTATGTTAAACGTATATATCAGGACTGTGATAATCTTTTATGAGCATGGCCTCATTTAAGCCTTCGAAGAATCTCATGAGTTATGTGTCCTTATCTCTATTGCACAGATTTAGAAAGTGAAATTCAGAATAGCCAGGCCTTGGTGCAGATATCACTTCTCCAAAAAGAGCCTGATCACCTAATCTAGGTAATGCCCCTCCCAGGTCATTCTCTTATTGCACCATGAGATTCTCCATCCTTCTTAGTACTTATTGCCACCTGAAAGGATCTTTTTAATTAATATGTTTACTTGATGATTCTTCTGCATGAAAGCGGGGTCACTGTCTGTTTTGTTTATTGTTGTATCCCCAATGCCTATGCCAGTACCCAGCACAGAGTAGTCAGTAAATATTTGTTGACTGAGCTCCTCTCCTTTCCCCACCAGGCTCCCTTTACTGGCGAATCCCTTTGTTGTGCTCTAAGAGAAATTGGCATCATTGCCTCATTTATAAAAGTCTACTCTTGGTGACATTTACCTTCATTCACCAGACAAAGAAAGTCTGAGTCAAGTACCTTAAAAGTGAATAAGTTCTCATACATGAATGTTCACAGCAGTACACCTTGGTTTCAGACATTTTAGCCTCCGGAACTTCAAGACAGGCCATTTTTGTAGTTTATTTAAGCTACTTAGTTTGTGGTAATTTATTACAGCAGCCATAGAAAACCAATTCATTAGTGAAGATGTCCAACAGCCTGAACTGCCAAGGAGAGTGTGACTTAGAACAACCATTTAGAGAAGTGTTTGGTAGTAACTCCTAAAGCTGAATGTATGCCCTATGTCTAGGTGCCATATGTTTACCATAGCAGCAGCATTGGCATGAACCCCAAAGGAAGCTACTCAAATTTATCCATCGGCAAGAGAAAGGGCAAATAAACTGATATTTATAAAATAGAAATTATACAACAATGAGAATGAACTATTGCTATATGCAATGTCATGGATGACTCTCATAAAAATAATGTTGAGTAAAAGAAGCCAGGTGCTCAATAGCTAGAATTATATTTAATTCTTTGTGTTTATATATAATAAAATAGTAAGTTTTCTTTAAAAAGAAAGAGAGAGAGAAGACTAAATGTTTTAACTTACTGGGATTTCTTTGCCTTTGACATCTTGCAGACTTCTCCCAAGTAGCTGCTCCTCCACCATCCTAATGTGGAATTCATCCACAAAGGACACATATTTTAATGTCTAGGGAAAGAAGGTTAAAAAAATTTACTTCTTTTTTCATATAGAATTATTAAGAACTGCAAACCTGGACTTATCTAAAGCAAATATTATTCCCATTTAGCAAATGGCAAACTCTAAAACAATTAACCAAAAACTCTTGCTAACCAAGAATAAATGATTTCTGAGTCTAAAGGTGAATCCAAACTGGAACCCCATATACCTTAATTTGTGGACTTCGAGTGTTAACAACTTACTGCATAATGTTTATAGGTCCCCCAAGCACTATGTGAAATTTCTTTGTTATGTTTCCTCAATTTAAGCTACTTTACATTGACTATCTTCAGAAAATTATACTGTCGCAACTTAAATTACTTATATTTCCATTAAGTTTCATTCCATCTTGGGCCATTAGTGATTATATCTATATCCTATATAATAAAAGGCTAATATGCAAATCAACTGAATGGTGGAACTATCGGTCTCTATGATATGCACTGACCACCAGGGGGCAGACACTCAACACAGGAGCTGCCCCCAACTCACAGGCCCCAGGCTAGCCAAAGCGGGTCCAATTGGGGCCCCTGATTACCCCGCCTGTTGCCCCATAGAGGGAGGCAACTGGTAGGGGGGTGGGCAGTGAATGGGCAGTGCCAAGCCAGCCAAGGCAGATGCTAGCGGGGACCCCCTGATTGCTCCGACAGTTGCTCTACAGATCAGTCCTGATTGTTGGCCCAGAGACCCTACCCTTGCACAAATTTTGTGCACCAGACCTCTAGTATATTTACAAAATTGATTTCAAAGAGGAAGGGAGAAGGACAGAGAGATGGAAACATCAGTGATGAAAGAGAATCATTGATTAGCTGCCTCCTGCATGTTTTCCACACTTGGGATCGAGCCTGCAATCCAGGCATGTACCCTGACCAGGAATCAAACCATCACCTCCTGGTTCATAGTTCGACGCTCAACCACTGAGCCATGTCAGCTGGACATAGTGATTACTTTTAGTTGCAATGATGAATTTTTATTCATTGCAGTGATTTGAGCATTCAGCTGCCAGAACAGGACTAAGATGTCCTTGGATGAGGGAAAAACAAAGAAGCCCTCTGATGTTTTAAAGTTCCAGAGATTTCTTATTGGTTGGGAGGAAAACATGGAGTCAAGTGTAGAGGACCTGCTTAGTAAAGTCCAAATTAAACAACAAAAACAATACAGATGAGCTAATGTCCCCTTTGACTAGTCCCCCATCCCAGGCTTCTTTCCAGAAGTAATCATTATCCCTTTTTGTATGTCCAATGCCTTTTTGTATTTTTATATATAATCTCCCACATATAGAGGTGTGTGTGTATAATACATGAAGAACTATATAAAATATAGAAAAATATATAGAATATATGTGTTTGTGCATATTTATACATGTATAAAATACATAGAATTAGTTTAGGTATGTAATTTTTTAACCTATGTCATACCTTATGTATTGTTCTGTAGTTTGCTTTTTACCTCTCAAAAAAATGTCTTGGGATATTTGAAAGCACTTAAAACATAGTGGTTCTAGAACTAGCTTGCCTAAGTTGGAATTTCAGCTCTCTCACCTACTAGTTATATGTCTGGGCAAATTATGTAACCCTCATGTGCCTCTATTTTCTTCTCTGTAGAATGGGATAATAGTGTCACCTGTCTATGAGGTTGTTGTGTAGACTCAGTGAGTTAATATATATAAAGCACATTGAAGTGCTTTATACATGTTGGCTATTATTTTTATCTACCTCATTCTTTTTTTTTAAAATATAGTTTATTGATTTTTTTACAGAGAGGAAGGGAGGGGGATAAAAAGTTAGAAACATAGATCAGCTGCCTCCTGCACACTCCCCACTGGAGATGTGTCCACAACCAAGGTATGATATGCACTGACCACCAGGGGGCATCGAATCTGGGATCCTTCAGTCCGCAGGCTGACACTCTATCCACTGAGCCAAACCGTTTTTGGCTCTACCTCATCCTTTTAAATGGGTGCCCAGCATTCCTTGCTATGGATTTAACCAAGTTTCATGCACTGTTCATGAGTTGGACATTTGGATAGAAGCTCTTTCTTCAGTGACTTGTGCTGCAGTGGATATCTGTACACTATACTCCCTGGGCGCTCATGTAAATGTGTCTCTAGGGCAAGTGTGGAGAAGTGGAAATGCCAGGCTGTGGAGTATGTCCCATTTAATGTTATTATACACTCCCAGGTTGTTCCCTGAAGTCATTACACGATTGTTTTTGGCTGTACCCATTTAATAAGTCTGATAAAATTGACAAGTGCTGGAATGTAAAATTTGTTCTCCCTCTATCTTGCCTATCTTTGTTTCTATCCTTCCCTAAGAGGAAAGGCTTCATCTGATAAATGGTGGAGTGATGTGGCATCCAGAGGCTTGTCCACCCTGGGATCACACCTGTGGTTTTGGCCTTAGTTTTGCACATTTCTCAGTGAGCTAACAGACACCCCAGCGTTTTGGCATCTGTAGACACGGTGAGACTTACCGACTTTGGCTCCACAATGGACTCACACTTCTTCTTGTAGTAATACTCATTGACAGCGCAGCATTGACAGCACTTGCAATAGGGATAAACATGGGATCGACAGGATGTACTTGAGTAAGTGTTGATGAGAAAGTCAATGAACACAGTGGCCTGGGAAGAACCCCGACAAATGCCGTGTTAATGAAACTTCTTTTTGCCAAAGCATTTTCATGCAGCACGGGAAAGAGAAAGCCTTACCAAACCAAAGTAGGAGAGGGTTGAGCCGATGTACACGATCAGTGCGATAATGTCAAATTTTCCTCCCTGCAAGCAGAGTGGGAAAGGTTATGTGGCTGAAATTCAGTGCAGTGCTCTTTTCTCTAACATGTCCGTGTTAGTTCCAGCAGGGCGGGGGTGGGGGTGGTCTGCCTCTGTGATTCTGATAAATGCATTCAAGGTGTTCACAGCAACAGAGACTGCAGAGACTGCGAACAGGACTCTCATCTGTCCTGTTTCTGTCTTCCAAGATGTACTCGAAAACATGAATGTTTTAAGCAAAGAAGCGCTGGAACCCACACACTGAGAGGAGAACCACTGAAGGTTGTTTTTTCATACAAGGTGAGGGTTTCAGAAAAGCTTTACCTAAAAGTGGTTTGAATTTGCTTTGGAATCAAAGGGAAGAAACGTCCGCCGCATAAGATCTTCTTTTAGGTGTCCTTGTGGTCCTTATGTTCCATGGCCTTTCTACTCTCTCAGCTACATCTGATTGATTCTCATGCTCCTTAGCATCATGTTGTATAAATAATATGCTGTTGGACAAGATATTGTAGGCATCTGTTGAGTTTTACATGCCTAGCATCCCCACCTTCCTTCTTCTGGAGACAGCACCCCAGTTTTCCTATGGAGAACTATCTCTGCCCATTCTTAGTGTAGAGGGGGGACAATTCCATGATGTGCTTGCTGTCTGACCTGCAAGCTGGACACTCGCTAGAACAGATTGCTTACCCCAGACCCCTTCCCTTAGAGACTGACCACAGTCTATGTCCATTCTGACATAAATCAGCACCCCTCCCTGCCTTCTGCTATCTGCTGGTTCCTGGTACGGGCTGTCATCCTGACCTCATCAAGCATGTAAAGTAAATTCCCTGGTAGCTGGTAGCATTCATGTATTAGTACCAGTGACTATTCCTTTTTGCCCTATATAGTTGTGTCTCAGAGGGCCATTTTATCTTGCAACTGCCCAAGATGCTCCTTATATGTAAGTTTCTCTTAATAAACTCTTTACCAGATAGGAGTGGAGAGCCCCTTTCTTCATTCTCCCTCTACCTCCAGAGGTAGATTTTCAGTCCCACAGCCTTTCCCTGGGTCTATGTATACTAACACTTGCTCCATGTAGCTCTGGGGAAGGGGCTGGCTCAGAGCTGGTCCAACACTAGCCATTGAGGGTATGCCATAATCCTAGTCATAGTGATTAGTTGAGGTAGCTAAACTGGTGAGGTATAAGGTGGCAGCAAGGGATGATGCTATGGAGGGAGGCGGATTTTTGATGATGATGTTTGAGCATCTGGATCCAGCCATGCCTGAAGCCTGTAATGGCTCCTGGACTTTTCATTTATATGAACTAAAAAATAAAAAAAAATTTTTTTTGAAGAAGCCTTTTTTTTTCCTAAACCAATTTAAGTTGTTGGATTCTGTACTAACTACTGTACTTTGCAGAAGGATGTCTTTCTCTTTTTTTAAGCATCAGAAAACTTTTACAGTTGAAAATTATATGTTTTATATAATTTTCTCCCTATCTCCCTCTTGTACTCAAGATGACTGTTCATGGACAGGACCCCAAAGACATTTCTTCCCTCTCTCTTATTCCATATGTGAGATGCACAGTGCCAGCTAATGACTACCATCAAAACATTCATCTCTTGGGGCTCTACAGCGATCATTAGAACATGGTCGTAGGAATGCAAGTGCCAGTGGCTGGGGCAGATACTTACGTTGCCAAACACCAGGATATCAAAACGGATCCCAAAGACTTTTATCAGAGTTCGTTTTTCAACATTGTTTTCCTGATAGTACTTGGCATATCTGTAGGAGGAAAAGGTTCCTGTTTATAAAGATCTTTCTGAAAGTGCTGGTATTTTATGAAAAGAAAAACCAAAACAATAGTTGGTCTAGTCTTCCTTATCTATCTTCTAGCTTCGTGGTGATCAACAAAGGGTACACAGTCCAATCCCACGAATCACTCTCTCTGACCGCCTGGAACCGAAGCGCTGCTTCCCCATGTCACCTCCTCTGCTTCCACTACCCCTGGTATTACAGAGTGATGAAAAGTCTGCTAATTTTGTTTAAGATGAAAAGGAACAACTTTTAACTAACAACATAGGATAAGCAAAAAGCAGAGATATTAAAACAAAAACACAGAAAACCTTAAAGCCATCTGATTATTCCTTAAGATGGAAAATAGGTTTTCTAGAACAAAGTGTTGGGGGTGAATCTTGGATACTAATCACTGGGGACAGGTATCTCAACAATCTGTTCTAACCCTGTTGTCTTAGATTCTGTAGGTGTCTATTGGGCAGCATTATTACAGGACCAAACTAACAACTGAAGTTGTATACATCTTCCCTGCCATCCAGCTTTTACAAGTGCATGAAAACTATGTTAGAAACTCTCTAACCATTTCCAACTTCATATCTCCCACCTCCTTTTTTACCTAAGTCTCACACATTCAGCCAATATTTTTGCTGCCTTACATCACCCAGGGCATGAGGCCCAGGAATCTGCCTTTGTACATACTTCCCAAGCGATTCTTGCCCTCAATTTGAGACTCATTCTCTCAAGACCTTGAAAGCAGAAATTCAAGTATTATACTGTATCTTTGGCCCTGGCCAAAGATGTCTTTTTAAAAATATATTTTTATTGATTTTAGAGAGAAAGGAAGGGAGAAGAATAGAGAGAGACACGTACCAGACAACCAGAGACCACCCTGGACCCTAGAGCCCACAATACTCAGACTAGTCAATTCTAAGCTGTTTCCCCAGCCCTGCCTTGCCTTTCCCACAACAAACACAATAAAGGTCCTGGGCCATGCTTTCCCCTCCTGTTCACTCTTGACCAAACCTGGTGCTCTCCCCTGTGGCCGTGTGTGGCATAGCATGCTCCCTCCTTTTTGGAAATGTAATAAAATTTTTTCAATGTCATTTACCTCTCCTTGTCCTTACGTCTTGTAAATTAAGACCCAGGCGCAAATCACAGTCACCCCAAATATGCATCTCTCACCAGTGCCACAGTCAGGAAAAAGGGTGTGTTTTATTTTTCATGAACAATCAGGGAGGCGTAAACCCCAGGCCTCAAGAAACTTTTCAATCTGTCCCTCCCCCTGTCTGCCTTTCAGTGGTTGTTTTAGGAAACAGTATATGTTTCCTTTCTGAGTTATTCATTCACAATCTAGTTACAGGTGTGGGGAGAAAGACAACAGAAGACAGGTGCTGTGCCAGAATACAGTATAGAATATCTGAAACTGTGGGTTGTTTTTCAAACTCTCAAAATCTGACATTGAGATCAGTTAGGTATTTTTAGGCACTTTAATGTGTTTCCAGCCAGAGGGGTTTCAGTATCTCTACATCTGGTTGTTCTCATTCCGTGGCAATTTTCTTCTGCTCTGGTTTTCTTCTCCTGCTCTAATCGAGTGGCTTGTGTCCTAGTACACAGAGAGCAAGAATGCATCACCAATCTGTGCCCTGTGGTTGCATTGTCCCTTTATGCAAGTTGGTTTGACTGGGAAAGTTAACATCATATAGTATAAATACTTGAATTTCTGCTTTCAAGGTCTTGAGAGAATGAGTCTCAAATTGAGGGCAAGAATCGCTTGGGAAGTATGTACAAAGGCAGATTCCTGGGCCTCATGCCCAAAGGATGGTTTCTAGGAATCTCTGTTTTCAGGAGAGTACCAGGAGGTTCTGGTGTACATTCTGGGAAATAGTAGGCCCTGGCCAAAGATGTCTTTTTAAAAATATATTTTTATTGATTTTAGAGAGAAAGGAAGGGAGAAGAATAGAGAGATAAAAACATCAATGAGAGAGAAACATTAATTGGCTGCTTCCTACAGGCCCCCTTCTGGCAATTGAACTGGTGACCTCTTGGTTCATGGGTTGACCTTCAATCACTGAGCCACACTGGCCAGGCACAAGGATGTTTTTTGCACACTGTAATGGGTTGAACAGTCTCCCCCAGAAAGATACATCCAAATACCTAACCCCTGTACCTCTGAATATGATCTTATTTGGAAATGGAGTCTGCAGATGTAATTAAGGACCTCAAGGTGAGATCAGCCTGGATTTAGGGTGGCCCTAGATCCAATGACAAGGGAAAGGAGAGGGAGAGTTGAGACAAACAGAGAAGGCCAATACCACGGAGGCAGGTATTGGAGTGATGCAGCCATAGGCCAAGGAATACCTGGAGCCAGCAGAAACTGGAAGAGGCAGGGAAGGACCCTCCCCTGAAGACTTCTGAGTGAATTTCTCTCTCCTAAACCTTGATTTGGGGCTTCTGGCCTCCAGAATTCTGAGAGAATACATTTCTGTTGTTAAAGCCACCACGTTTGTTGTCATGTGTTACAGCAGGCACAGGAAACTAAAACACACACACACACCTACACACACACCCCATTCTCAACGAGAGAAGTATATCCGGTATTCTGTGTGGGTCTGCCCTAGCTACATGTCCTGTACATCAGCTCACCTAGGACTTTTGCCATAAACATCTTTTGATAAAAGACAAAAATTCTGAAATGTGATCAACCTCTTCAAATTCCTATGTTTTAGAAAGTTAGATATTTTTTCATCTACCTCCTATACCAGTAACCTAGAATTGCCTTCTCTTTTGTGTGGCTGTTTGAAAAAAACTTATCCATTATCCATCAGATCTGGACAATTATTTCTGGCCAGAGATTTCTTCTGGTGCTCATTCCAGACAACAAATGCTCTAACACTGTGTTCTAAAATAATATTAATATTATAACAGTCTCAGTTCTTCAGAAAGCTCAAATCTCTCCAGGAACTAATGTTCTTAAGCTTAGCTCAGTGAGTTGAAGGACATTTACTAACATCTGGTCGGTACATTGCCCTGCATGCTTCTGCCGATTGCTAAGGAAACAGCCTGTGAGGGCATTGGGGGGACCAGGATCCCATCTTCTGTTCTTGCTAATGGCCACAAGCCTATTCAGTAGAGCAGCAGGGCATGATCAAAACGTTACCTAAGCAGGGAACTGGTTTTAGAGCCCTGGATGAAACTCTGTTGGAATTTCAGTCTTTTAAAATGTTTGCCATTCTGGTAGGTGTATAGTTGTAGTTTATTGTGGTTTGAATTTGCATTTCTCTGATGTTTAATGATGTTGCCTTGTTGGAGATCTTTATTTACTTGTACTTTTGACTTATATTTATATACTATACTTAAAATAATTCTTATATTCATATCTATTAGAATATAAGCTTATGAAAATAACTTTGTCATTCTTGTTTGCAAATATATGTCCATTAGAGCAACCCATATTTTTATTCAACATATATTTAATTAATGAAAAATATAAGAAATACTAATATCAATTTTCTACTTAAAAATTAAAAGAGATATATATATATATATTGATTTTTAGAGAGAGAGAGGAAGGGAGAGATAGAAATGATGAGAGCCCTAACTGGTATGCTCAGTGGATAAAGCGTCGGCCTGCGGACTCAAGGGTCCCAGGTTCGATTCTGGTCAAGGGCATGTACCTTGGTTGCAGGCACATACCCAGTAGAGAGTGTGCAGGAGGCAGCTGATTGATGTTTCTCTCATCAATGTTTCTAATCTATCCCTCTCCCTTCCTCTCTGTAAAAAATAAAAAATTAAAAAAATTAAAAAAGCCCTAACTGGTTAGGCTCAGTGGATAGAACGTTGGCCAGTGGATTCAAGGGTCCCAAGTTCGATTATGGTCAAGGGCATGTACCTTGGTTGCGGGCACATCCCCAGTAGAGGGTGTGCAAAAGGCAGCTTATTAATGTTTCTCTCTCATCAATGTTTCTAACTTTTTCTCCCTTCCTCTTCTTCTGTAAAAAAATCAGTAACATATATATTAAAAAAAAAGAAATGAGAGAGAATCATCTATCAGCTGTCTACTGCATGCCACCACTTGGCACCGAGCCCACAATATGGGCATGTGCCCTGCTCAGGAATCAAACCAGTAACAGCTTGGTTCATGGGTCAATACTCAATCATTGTGCCACATCAGCTGGGCCCAGCATTAATTTTCTACCAGCTTCATAGGTAAATTATATAACCATTATTCTAGGGATATATTTGGACACTTTTTCTGAAAAGGAAACAGCATACTTTGTTCCTAGAACTGGGCACAAAATGACGAGCCATAACCACAGTCCGAGACACCTGCCTGGCTCCCACAAGCAATGATAAGTCTTAGAGACTGTGTTGTAAACCTTCCATTGAAGGGCCACCATTAGTGCTGGGACAGAATTATAGGAACAGGCTGAGGAAGTTATCCAGAGATAGGAGGAAACGTTAGACATCATGTCAGGATGGCACAGGATCATCACTGGGCAAAAATTAGGAGTAGAGGAATGAACTGTCAAAGCAAGAACAGATCAGCACCTGACCACTGAAAAGTCCAAATGAACCAAGATTCTAGTGAGTTCACAAGGTTGACATCCAGAAGCCAGAAGCATACATGATGGCCTGCAAAGAACCTTCGAGGTAAGACAGAATGGCAGTGAAGAAGCAATGTGGCTCAGGATATCAGGAATCCTTAAGATGTTCTTAGAGCTTGGTGTGGTTCAGTGGTTGAGCATCGACCCATGAACTAAGAGGTCCTGGACAGGGCACATGTCTGGGTTACGGGCTCAATTCCCACTGAGGGCGTGCAGGAGGCAGCCAATCAATGATTTTCTCTCATCATTATGTTTATATTTCTCTCTCCTTTCCTTGCTAAATAATAATGATAATAATAATAATAATAATAATAATAAAATAAATAAAAACATTAAAAAAGATGTTCTTAGCAGAACTTCACAATAGAGCCTGAGCTAGTCTCAGAAGCCCACCACCCTCACTCCAAACAAAGGAATGCAAGATACAGTTATTTTAAAGTTCTGTAAATATATTGCTGAGCTCAAAACAAAGAATGGCATTTTCTAGGTGCTAAAGATAAGTTGGGACTGAAGCCATGAGACCCTTAGAGTTCCCAGGACCAGGACCAGATCTGTATCTGGCAGGCCTCTGGGGAGCCATGGATGGCCAGTCTGACCTCAAGCACTGTTACCTGAAGTTATAGCCAGGGTACAAGGACTCATTGGTTGTCTTGTCGTCAAGTCGTCGGAAACTGTATTTTGGACGGCAGTGATGGAACCAGCTATCCAGGTTGCAGTCCCAGTAGATCTCAATACCCATGATTCCCCCCTGAGGAAGACAACAAGAGGCTAGTCCTGCTGGGTGTGGGGTGCAACCACCAGACATCTCCCTGCATAGCAATGATCACTGAAGGAAAGGACTTACATCCTTCTTCAGCTGCCCCATCCTCCTCAATTCAAGGTGACCTTTTCTCCTCTGAACATCTAAGGAATCTCTTGTACTTCTTCCTTTCTACAAACATACTAGTTTGAGCACTGAACATCACATTTCATTGAATCTTACTTCACTGAATCTTAAGACACTATTGCTTGTAAGATGTAATTTTTATGTTCCTTTAAGAAGAAAATGCTGTCAATTAAAATGTGAGACACCATCAATTGAAAGCACTTTCTGATTTTAGAACTATTAAAATGTGAAAAAAAAATCTTTGAATCATGAAATATGGCATTTCGAGATAGTATGCCAGAAGCTAGAGACACAATGATGTGGAATTGACAGCCTCTGACTTGGAGAAAGGAGAAATAATACAGAATAATCACAATTGTTATTTATTGACAGTCATTAAACCAAGACCTCTACATATTATAGTGACTATCTAATGCTTTTGTCATTCATCATCCAAAGAGCCAGGAAATGCAAGGAATTTAGTTCTGGAGGTGGAAAAGGCAAGGAAATGGATTCTCCCCTGGAGCCTTTGGTGGGAGCCTCACCCTGTTGCTAATCTGATTTTGGCCCAGTAAAACTGACTTTCGATTTCCAATCTCCAGAAGTGTAAAAAAATGTGAGTTGCCCTGCCTGGGTGGCTCAGTTGGTTAGTGTGTTGTCCCAATACACCAAAATTTGAGTAGACATTTCTACAAAGAAGGGACACAAATGCTCAGTAAGGATATATAACATGTTCAATATCTCTAGTCACTAGGGAAATGCAAATCAAGATCACAGTGAGATACTTCACTGGCATAGCATAATCAAAACAGACAATTAAAAAGAAGGCAAGGGCACCATACAAGAATCAACAGCCTCAGGAAATTAATATACTAAGTAACTCACGCCTAGGATTGTTGTGAAAGTACTTGGCATCATGGATGGATTTACTAATGCTCAATAAAGGGAACCATATTATTAAGACCCAGTGGCTCAGCCCCTTGGCCATTTGACATCTTCCATTCCCTTGACACAACTTCCCCCACAAACCTCATGGTACGAAGGCACCACTAACCTTAATTGCCACTTCTGAAAAGTTATCTCCTGTTTCTCGGAAGATATCTCCTAGTCGGAAAATAGGACACTGTGGATTCTGAGTCTTGTGAAAGGTGCAAGTGATGTTTAAATCTGGCAAGATGTTTCTCCTGCACATAATGAAAAGCAAACAAAGACCTCCATTTAAAACTTGCATAGGAATGAGCCAGTGTGGTGACTGGGCTCCATGAGGGCCCCAGTGGTCCCCACCTCTGTGTATTTATACCCCTGTGTAGTTCCCTCCCACATAGTAGCAGGATTGGTCTGGGATCAATAGCAAATGGAAGAAATGATGGTGTGTCACTTCCAAGGTTAGGTTATAAAAGACTGCGACTTCCATCTTGGTTACTGTCTTGCTTGCTTGCCCTCTGTCTCTCTTGGATCATTTGCTCTGAGGGAAGCCAGTAGCTATGTCCTAAGAACTCTCAGGCAGTGCCAGAGAGAGGCCCCCATGGTGAGGAACTGAGCTCTCCTGCCAACAACCACATGAGAGAATTTGGATTCTCCAGTCCCAGTCAAGCCTGGAGTGACTCCAGCCTCATTGACAGCTCAGCTGCAACCTGAGAGGCCCCAAGCCAGAACCACCCAGGTAAGTCTTTCCCAGATTCCTGCTTCACAGAAACTGTGTAAGGTAATAGATGTTTGTTGTTTTAAACTTCTAACTCTTTGGGTAATTTGTTACATAGCAGTAGATAACAATATCGCCAGATACTCTGGGCACTTACGTGGTGTAATTGTGGCCAGGGAAGTCGATATTATTCTTGATGAGCACAGTGAAGTTTTCAGCACTGTTCAAGAGCGCAGGCCTGAGTGAGAGATGTGCCACAATGGAGGTCAGTGACTATAGGGACAGAGGGAGTCAGCGAGCCAGTGGGCACAGCAGCTTCCAGTCTCTTGCTTGGATCATTGCAAAGAGTGAAGAGAAATGCAATCTAGTTGACAAAATGTTCTAAAAGTCTCCAGCACCTCCAGTAAGAATTTCTCCCTACTTATTGGGAGAAGAGACCCTATGGCAGTTCTCACAGTCTGAAATAATTATATGTGTAGGTATGTGCTGTGGTGTGCTGATAAATCAACTCACTCTTCAGGGGAAAAAAGAAAAGCTCTGATGTGTAACATTTACTGATTATTGTGGTATAAATACTCCCACCATGTCTGATTTCAGGCTACCAGTGGGACATCATTGAACTTGGAGTTGGAAAGGGATGCACATAATTGGCTCAGAAGCGGTACAAGCCAACTTCATCATACCCCCCTTATATCTTGCCCAAAGGCTAATGTTCCTGGAGGGATGGGATCATAATTTTCTTATCTTGTATTCCCCATTCTTTAGCACAACGCCACACATGTAGTTGTCATTTTCCTATAGGCCCTGTGTAGCATGGAATTCAGCATGAGTTAGAGGAGTCCAAATTCTAGACTGCAGGAAGGTCTACACACCATCCTTCTATCTATTTATTTGACAAATAATTATTGGACTGAGCATGAGACTGGGTGTTGGGGATGTAGTGATGAACAAGATAGTTAAGGTTTTTGTACTTATGCAATCAACAGTCTTTTAAAGATGGAGAGAACTGGCTGTGGATTTATAAGGTGCAACTGGGCCATAGCTGGTTTGGCTCAGTGGATAGAGCATTAGCCTGCAGACCAAAGGGTCCCAAGTTCGATTCCTGACAGGGGCACCATACCTTGGTTGCAGATTCCTCCCCTGCCCAGGCCCTGGTCAGGGTGTGTGTGGGAGTGTGTGTGTCCACTCTCAGCTCAGAGCGTTGCCTGGGGATGAGTTCATGTCCTGCTCATCCCTACAGCTCCTGGAGTGTGCAAGTGACCTAGACCTGGCCAAACAGTGTAATCCAATCTCCTTGGCCACAGTGATAGGTTCAGATTGTCATGTGACCTGGGCCAATGAGAACATTCCAGGGCTTTTGTAGGAACTATTGTGGGGAGGGAGGGAGAAGAGGTAATTTTCTTTTGATCTGTTGTAGTAAGGACAATAAAAACCTGGAGTTCCTCCACACCACAGCATGAAGAGAGCTAAAATGGAAGAAAGAATAACTTCAGAGGATGAAGAGAGAGAATTTTAATATCATTTGAAGCCTGTAACAAGTTTTACTTGAAGTCATACTTCTGGACTTCTCATTGTCAGGAATCAAAAGCACAAGCCAAAAAGTAACACTCTTTTTCTGAAGCCAGTTTAAATTGTGTATCTGTCATTTGCACAAAAGAAAATCTTATTTATGACAACATTCTATACCCCATGCTTCTTAGGCAACCCTCTAATTAGAGGACTACAGCATTCTGAAACTTTAAGGATCAAAGTCCTTTATTCCTCTCTCATGGTACGTTACAGTTTTCTGCCTTGAATTACAACTCCACACACATATCTATCTCTTCTATTAAATTGCAAGAGCCTTATCTGGGTCATTTTGTATTTTACATAAAATTTAGCACAGCCTCACCTGGCCAGTGTGGTTCTGGTTGAGTGTCGACCTGTGAACCTGGAGGTCATGGTTTGATTTCTAGATTGTGGGCTCAATCCCCAATGTGGGGTGTGCAGGAGGCAGCTAATCAATGATTCTCTCTCATCATTGTTTCTATCTCTCCTTCTCTCTTTCCTCTCTGAAATCAATAAAAATATATTTGAGGGGAAAAGTTTAGCCTAGCCTCTTGTATATAGTTGCACAAGAAATAAATATCTAACACCTACTACATGGTCATAGATGTGTTGAAGGAATGAATGATTACATGAATAATTTTAGTAATTCTAGAGCCCATGCTCATATGACATATGAGGAAAGAACTTCAGGAACTTGCTTGCCCAAGGTCATGTAGAATTGCAGCAGCAGCTTAGAGATGCACAGTATTTATCTGGTGAATGAATTGGTGGCAGAGCCAGGACTGAAAACCATAGACAGCCAAGAGGCCCCTTGCATTGAACCAGGATGACCTGGGTGCAGGCTAATATCCCTGAGCAATTCCTTCTTTGATAATGAATCTTCCTTGACCTAGAAATGAACCTGAGTGGTGCCATTAACTGATTGAGGGTAAGACAGGCTGACACTGCCTAGTGCTTCCTACTCTAATATTGGGAACCTTTTCCTGGACCTTCTAAAAAGTTGGTTTGGGGAACTCTGCCCCACAGGTTCTGATGGTATGACTCTGAGTCACATTCGTCAAATGCTGTGCTGTCCAGAATAGTCCAGCATCCCCTAGACAAGTATGATTGATTACATTTAAATTAAATTCATTGGCTCAGTTATAGTAGCCACATTTTAAGTGCTCAATAGCTACATGTGGCCACCATATCAGACAGCACAGAAAGAGAACATTTCCATCATTATGGAAAGTTCCATGGACAGTGCTAGCCTAGAACCACCAAACTTCTATGGGCAGATTGTGTATATGTGTGTGTGTGTGTGTGTGTGTGTGTTATTGAGCACTTACTATATGCCAGGCACTGGGCTCACTTTGTAATCACAATACAAGTTTCTCATTTAATTCTCACATTAGCCTACTGAGGAAGGTGCAATTATTATCGTCAACTTACAAATGAGGAAATTAAAGTTCAGAGGGGTTAAGTAAAGAAGTATTTGAGTCAGAATTTGAATCTAGGTCTCTCTATTCTCTGCTGAAATCCATTAGTCCCTGTGGTTTCTGAGATTTAAATCGAGTTCTGCCTCTGGACCTGACCTTGTATATTAAAGAGAAGTCACTGCTCAGCTGGTGTGACTCAGTGGTTCAGCATCAATCCAAATATACCAACAGGTCACCAGTTCAATCTGGGTCAGGACACATGTCTGCATTATGGGCTTCATCCTCAGTTATAGGTATGCAGGAAGCAGCTGATCAGTGTGATGTTTCCCTCCCTCTCACTTCTCCATCCTTAATCCCTGAGTATGCACACTGAACAGTCAGAATGGACCCTACTGTAGCACTGGAGTAGGGTCTGAAGGTGCCCTGGAACATGCTGGCACAGAAAGAGGCAGGAGCATAGGGTATTCAGGGAGGTAGCTATTTACCAGTCAGTACAGAATTATTTCAATATTTTAACTAGCATGGCCCTCCCAGAGACCACCAGTGTGCCTGGCATGGAGTCCCTAAGCCAGTAGGACCCAGGATGTTGTAGGACTGCCCTGAGAAGAGAAGCTAGAAATCAAAAACACAAGCCAAGGCCTCACCTACTCACTGCTGAGGGCCACGGGTCAGTCCCCACCCTGCAACTTACCGGGGGGGCTCTTCTGTTGCCTCTGTGGGACACCAGGCAGAGACTTCACAGGTCTTCTGCCTCTGTTTATACACTACACACCTTCCAGTCTGGATTCCTGCACGGTCAAGAGGTCACAGAAGCACACGTGTGAAAAAACCGTGGGAGAAAACTCTCAACCCAAGCAAGAGACCATGCTTTTCAGCTCAGGTAGTTTCAGTTTCCATGAAACCGCGACTGAACCACAAGCTTATTAAGCTGACTAAGCAACACGTTGAAAGGTAGAGAGAACATAAGAAGACCATGAATGCTGTTGGCTTGTTTGGCTTCTTTGAAAGAAAGATGACTGAGAGGAGAGCCTGATGGTGTATTCTCTCAACTGGGAAAATGGACTAGAACTTGGCTTCTTATTTGACATGTAAGTCCTCAAGGAATGTACAGCATGTGTCAGGGATGTGCAAAGTTGCAGAATAAACATGGCACATTTTGCTTTGTTCAGTGGTTCAGTCGGCCCATGCACTGAAGGGTTATGGGTTCGATTCCCAGTCAAGGGCACATATCTGGGTTGCAGGTTCAGTCCCCAGCCCTGGTTCAGGTGCGTGCAGAGGGCAACCAATTGATGTGTCTCTCTCATATTGATGTTTCTTTCTCTATTCCTCCCTCCCTCCCTAACTGCCTTCCATTTTCTAAAAATCAGTGAAAAAATATCCTCAGTTGACAATTAAAAACAAAAACAAAACACACACACACACACACACACACACACACACACACACACACACAAACACGGCACAGCTTCCTGGAGCATCAGGGTCAGTTAAAGAGTCCCGAGGGCAGAGATAAATAGAAAGTAATGTTAAAATGATCTCTAAACCAACTCAGACACACATGTATCGTGGAATAAGGATGTAACATTCATAGACCCTTAGTGTGTGTTTTATAACCACTGATATTTTTTCTTTTCTTTTTATTCTTTTATGTGGTAATTTTATTGTTAGTGCCCTTTCAGTTAAAACAGGAAACATGGAGCCTGGCTGGCATAGCTCAGTGGTTGAGCATCGACCTATAAAGCATTGACCTATGAACCAGGAGGCCAGGATTGGATTCCTGTTCAGGGCACATGCTTCGGTTGTGAGTTCAGTCCCCAGTGTGGGGTGTGCAGGAGGCAGCCAATCAATGATTTCTCTCATCATTGATGTTTCTAGCTCTCTCTTCCTCTCTGAAATCAATTAAAAAATATATTAAAAACAAAACAGAACAGGAGACGGAAATTCTGCAGGTTAATTTGTGTATGGTCCCCAGATGTCATAGGAGTACAAGTTCAAGACAGCAAGCTTAGAATACTCAGATGATAGTATAAGCCATTTGATTTTTCCAACAGGTAGAACCCTGAAGGTACTAATTTTGCAAGGTTTTTAGGAGCTTGCCTCTTCACTGGGGAATTAACATCATATTCACATCAGCAGCTGGTCCTCTGAGACACAGCCAAGGCACAAGGCAGACACAGACCCACCCATGGTCTGCTGAGGGTGGAAAGGCAGCTGAGAGCCAGAGTTAAAGATCTCAAGTTTAGGACACAGCGAATATCATCAGAATGCCAGACCATTCATTCCCATGGTCCCAAAAAGAGACGGAACATACCTTTGCTCTGCGGGTCCAACCATCCCTTTATACAACCCCTGTCAGAAGAACAGAGTGTCCTGCGGGTAGGGTACTGCCAAGAGAAGGACAGGGTAGCAAGGAGTAAGTATCAAGTGCCCTTAAAATATGGAAAAGCAGCTGTCTTGTGCCCACACAAAAATTTGTACACAAATGGACACAGCATGTCATAATAGCCAAAAAAGTGTCAATAACCCAAATATTCATCAACTAATGAGTAGACATATAAAATGTAGTACATTTAGCCATAGCTGGTTTGGCTCAGTAGATAGAGCATTGGCCTGGACTGAAGGGTCCTGGGTTCAATTCTGGTCAAGGGCACATGCCCGATTGTGGGCTCAATCCCCAGTGGGCAGTGCAGGAGGCAGCCAATCAATGATTCTCTCTCATCGTTGATGTTTCTATCTCTCTTACCTCCTCTCTGAAATCAATAAAAATATATTAAAAAAATAAAATGTAATACATTTATACCGTGGACTATTCAACCATGAAAAGGAATGAAATGCTACGGGCTCATACTACAACACTAGAAAACCTTAAAAACAGTGTAGTAAGTGAAAGAAGTTAGATACAAAAGACCACAGATTATAGGATTCATTTATGTAAAATATCCAGAATAGGCAAATCCATAGAGACAAAAAGCAGATCAGTGGTTGCCAGGGGCTGGAGAAGAGGGAATGGGGGAGAGACTGCTAATGGGTATGAAATTTCTTTTTAGGGTGATGAAAATGTTCTGAAATGTTGATAGTTGCACAATGATATGAATGTACTAAACCACTGAATTATACACTTTAAAATGGTGGGGTTTTGCTTGGCTGGCATGTCTCAGTTGTTGAGCATTGACATGGAGGTCATGGTTGGATTTATATTCAGGGTACATGCCTGGGTTATGGGCTCAATCCCCAGTGTGGGACGCACAGGAGGCAGCCAATCAATGAGTCTCTCTCCTCATTGATGTTTTTTTCTCTCTTTCACTCTCCCTTCCTCCCTGAAATAAGTAAAAATATATTTTAAAAATAAAATAAAATGGTGGTATATGAGTTATATCTCAATAAAAATGAAAATTAAAACATCTAAAATGCGGAAGTTAGGGCAGCCTGGGGCCACTGGCAGGGTCAGCCCTCGGTGTGCAGAGCCAGAGGCCTGGGCCAAGAAGCTCTGTGGCTGCAGAACTGAATGAAGCAAATGGCATGAAGGCTCAGCAGCAAATGTGAAAAAAAAGGGCGCCAGCTGGCCCTGTCTCCTGGCCTGAGAAAATGAGGTCTCAGGACTGATAGCAGAGGACAGAAGAAGGAAAAGAGAAATGTGATGACTTGGCTTCTGTATTCAACTTCCCATTTGCTCGTGAGCAGGTTCACTGGCCAGTCTTAGGGAGAGCAGGATGTGACACAGCTGCTAAGAAAATCGCCGCTGCTCATTATCTCCTGTGCAGTGCATGGCTTTTACAGAGATTCAGCGGGACCTCTGCGCCATTGTCTAGCTGCATGACACTGGTCAAGTCACTGCACCTCTCTCAGCCTCAGTTTCCTCCTCTGTAAAAGGAGGGTGAACAGATCTGCCTGAAGTCGTTGCTGTGAAGATGAGATGAGCATTATTGATATAGATCTATTGATACAGAATGTTTGCTGGTTCCAGGTTTAGATGGACACGACAGCGAAGACTGTTTATAGGAGAGAGCAGATCTACCCCGAACTCTCAGACACTCAGACCTTGTCAACTTCATGGGCTGATGAGCAAGGCCCATAGGCAAGGCTGGTCCTCCCACAGGCAGGAAACCTGCTTGATAGCATCCCAGTGCTGCACCCCTCGGTGTGGGGATGGTCCCTGGTAAAGCACTGGCATTACCTGAGTGGGCAATGGCAGGAGGGTGCAAGTAACAGGTAATCTCTTGTAACACATTGCTCTAGATAAACTTCCCAGAATAGCTAGTTATCCTCTTAAAGAACAGAGGGCAGGACTGGGAAGGGGCAGAGTAGGACAAATACATCTTTTTAAATGCATAAGAATTTTTATTTGGTGTTTAATCATTATAAATGTAATGCATAGAATATAGCTATGTATAAGTAAATACTTTTATTTCAGTTCTTTTTTTAAATATATATTATTGATTTTTTTACAGAGAGGAAGGGAGAGAGTTAGAAACATCGATGAGAGAGAAATGTCGATCAGCTGCCTCCTGCACACCTTCTACTAGAGATGTGCCTGCAACCAAGGTACATGCCCTCGTCCAGAATCTAACCTGGGACCCTTTAGTCCGCAGGCCAACACTCTATCCACTGAGCCAAACCGGTTAGGGCTCAATTCTTTTTTTTTTTTTAATTACTTTTTTTTTAATCCTCACGTGAGGATATTTTTTAGAGAGAATGGGAAAGACAGAGAGAAATATCGATGTGAGAGAAACACATTGATTGGCTGCCTCATGCTCACTCCCCGAGCAGAGACTTGGCCTGCAACCGAGGTACATGCCCTTGACCTGAATGGAACCCGGAACTCTGGTCTGCAGACCAACGCTCTATCCACTGAACTGACCCAGCTAAAGCAGGACAAATACATTTTGATAGGGAAGAAAGTTTTTCAGAAAGAGGTAGGGGAAGGTAAAGAGTCTGGAGAGGGCAAAATCAAGTTGGAAAAGACTCCATGGGTGGTGGTGGTGGGGTGACAGGTAACATTTACCTGATGTGGACACTGAAAGGCTAGGAAATGGGGTGATAACAAACAAGCAAAAAGAAGTGTGGTGAGCCCAAACCGGTTTGGCTCAATGGATAAAGCGTCGATTTGTGGACTGAAAGGTCCCAGGTTCGATTCCGGTCAAGGGCATGTATGCTGGTTGCAGGCACATCTCCAGTAGGGGGCGTGCAGGAGGCAGCTGATCGATGTCTCTCTAATCGATGTTTCTAACTCTCTCTCCCTCTCCCTTTCTCTTTGTAAAAAATCAATAAAATATATTAAAAAAAAAAAAAAAGAAGTGTGGTGAGAAGGCAAATGTGAGCTGTGTTCCCAGATAGAGAGTTCCCAGTGGTTCCGTAGTAGGAAAAGCCATCTCAGAGAATGCCTGAGTTCTAAGCAGTGCTCCTGCCTGCAGCAAGCTGGGCGACTAGGAGAGGGCACTTAATCTCTCTGATCTGCGTCTGACCTGTAAAATGGGGCTGGGAATGCTATTACCCTCCTAAATTTGTGAAGCTCCACTGAAATGTGAAATGCCATACAAATGCCAAAGACCAGTGTTGTCAGGAGCTATGGGGGAGGGAGCGATGGAGGGAAGCAGGCCTCTCGCCTGCACAGGTGCCTAGTACCTGAGCTGGAGACAGGGGACAGGCAAAGATGCGGTGGCTCCAGAGAGAGAGAACTGCAGTGTCTTCTGACACTGCCCAGACCCACACGCAACAAAGAAGGCTCAGGAATGTTTTGGAGCTGGAAGACATATCAGATCTCAATTCCCACATTCTCCCGCCCTTTCTCTTGCCGAGCCTCCTCCAGAACTCTTATCTCCAGTCTAGTTGCTCTGGGTCCCTTCCTTACCTCTGGACACAATCCCTGCACCTGGCCCTTGGTCTTGAGAAAGTTTGTCATTACAAAGAAGGAGTTCCCCTGTGGAGAAAAGGAGAGAAGTTGAATGCAAAGCCTTTGAGAAAAGAACTCTTTAATCTTAATTATCCAGCTTGCTAAGTGCCTGGGGGCGAACCCTTCCCCTCGGCTAAACTTCAGTCTGGAAATCAGGTTCCGGGAGCAAATTTGGGACTACATGGAGGGCTTAATATTAAAGCTCGAAGGAGAGCAGAGGCACATGGAAACTGATTGAGGATTCCTTTTCTATCCCAGCTTTCCAGTAAAAACCCATTAAATTGAAACTCAGGAGACCTGGGGAGGCAGAACTGGGGGTGTTTATTGGCTTCATCAGAGTGCTGTGCAGATTATCTAGGACTTTTATAAAAGGGCAATAGGGCACATCACCACTTGGGAAATAGCAGGATAATTTAATGACCTTCTGTTAGCAACAAACAGATAGCAGTTTAGATTTTATGGTTTTGCAAAGCTGTCTAGCTTCCAGAGGCCCTTTTGTCTCTCCCACCCCCCCATTTGTTCTTGAGTCACCTTCGACTTCTCTGTTTTGACAATTCTAATTTCATTTTCTTTTCTTTTGAATGTAGGCAGCTGAATACCCCTTTGGAAGGTATGATCCACACCCTTCCTTTCTTTGTCCTTTGTATCCTTCCTTGAACACCTAAGAGTGTTTTCCTGGAGATATTTTGCTGACAAAGTGCCACACAAACAATACAGAAGGGCTGGTCCTCTCCAGGCAGGGAGTTCTTTGTCCTTCTGAATCTAGGCAGACCTTGCTGACTCCACGGCCCTGCCTAAAGAGCCGGGTGCAACCTAAAGTATGAGTGAATCCAGTCGTGTTTTAAATGCACCAGGACACACAGCTATTTTGAGAAGCCCTGGAGGACTTGATAAAGCAAAGAATCATCTCCTTTGAGCTGTCAGATCTGACCCAGTTTTGCAATTTTTAGGTTTTCTCCATTGGTATTTTCACAGAGCTTTTTAAATAGGGACAGTATTTTTCTGGAGTAAGGCTCTCGGTCCCAGGGCTGGGGGTAGAGGAAAGGGCACCAGGCCCTGGTGACAGTGAGTAGGGATGCATCCTGGGAAGATGCTGACCAGTGCTCACCTGCAAGGGGAAGGTGTAATCTGCTGTGTCCAAGACACTGTGCACCTCCTCCTTCTTTCCATTCTCCAGAATCTCCTCTCTCACCTCCGCTATGCCTTTCACCTTGGTGTGCACAGAGCTGATCAGAGGCTCTTTCCGCTGGTACCGCTTATCATCCACCAGAGCAAAGCTGAGTGGCAGACACAGAAAAGCATCAATGGTTTTCTCAGGGAGGCCCAATTCCTTGGTTTTGGATGGAGGCTGCCTCCATTCCAATCCTAAATTTGCTAGGGAATTTTGGGCCAACTACTTGCCTCATGTATAAGATGGGAAGAATGGTTATACCTACCTCATAGGTGTTAGGTCCAATCAAATAATAGAATGGATATTCTCTCCCCTGGGAAACTGACCTTTGTATAATTTCACAATCAACATTCCTTTTTGTTTAGACCACATACCATTTGCTGAGACCAGTAACTTTCCCCTCCGGTCTTGCCCAGGATCTGGACCCGCCCAAAGAATTCACTGCTGAAAAAGCCTAGAATCTTTTAAAATCTTTGACTCCCCACCCGTGGGTGCTGGCACTGTTTTGGGGCTCAGCCATCTGGTTTCCAAGTGACCTAATAAATTCATAATTCCTTATCCCTTTCAGCCTTATGCGTTCCTCCTTCAGTGACCCTAACAGTGGGCTTGTTGATGAATTATGTATTCAAATTCCACACAGTGAGTGCTGGCTACATGGAAACTATTACCACAGTGCCAACCTCTAATATTGCCTAATACATACTCTAATTTACAGGACAGCTTCTCAAATAGCAGAGTGCACCTGGCATTAATTCACCAGCTTTGTTCTGGGGCTCAGAAACCCATTGGTACCTAACTAAGGGTGTGTCCAGCAGGTCAGTCACCTGTTTTCTAGAAAGACACACCTGTTGTATAAATAATATTGATAGTACATGCTGCCCTTTGTTGAGCACTTCAGACATGCTGAGAGCTCTACACACATAATTTCCTTTCATCCTCACACCAATAGGCGATAGTATTGTCACCATCACCATCTGTAGATGAGAGAATGGGCTCAGAGAGGTGAAGGAACTTGCCCACAGATAGGAAGTGGCAGAACTGAGGTTCTTGACTGGTCTACCACGTAGCCCAGAGCCAGACCTTTTAACCACATGCTATTCTTCTTTTTTTTTTTTTTAATATATTTTATTGATTTTTTTACAGAGAGGAAGGGAGAGAGAGAGAAAGTCAGAAACATCGATGAGAGAGAGACATCGATCAGCCGCCTCCTGCATGCCCCACAGTGGAGATGTGCCCGCAAGCAAGGTACATGCCCCCAACCGGAATCGAACCTGGGACCTTTCAGTCCACAACCGACGCTCTATCCACTGAGCCAAACCGGTCTCGGCTACATGCTATTCTTGTTCATGCCTTATATAGCTCTGCCTCTGATTTCCTGCCTTTTGGTTCAGTTCATTAGCTGTTAATACCCTATTTAGAAAGTGAATGTAAATTACTATGGTGGGGGAACTAAAGAGGAGAAGTGGAATTGATTATTAAAAATGGTAGATTTCATCTCCACATGTTTTCCCTGCCTCCCTTTGCCCTAAATAATTAAGAGTTTATAACTAAATGCTTTCTTTATTTATTTAGCATGTGTTTATGTGATTTCTTCCTTTTGCCCAAAGAATGGTTATACATACCTACTTCGTAGGTGTTAGGTTCGATCAAATAATCGAATGGATATTCCCTCCCCTGGGAAATATCTGAAGGATATTGGGAAGTCTAAGCCAACGGCTGCCCACTGGGAGCTAACCTTGGAAGCCAAGACAGAGTGGGCCAAGACATAGTCCCAGCTGTTCTCAACCTGGGCTGTTCACAGTTGTTCTCAATCAGGGAGCTTTCAAAATTATAGCTCCCAGGGCCAGCCCTGGAAACTATGGTTCTATAGGTCTGGAAAGTTATCCAGGTACCTATATATACCTTTTAAAAGTCACCCTGCTGATTTTGATACGCAGCCAGGTTTGAGAATCCCTGGGAATTGCATGAAAAGATAATGCATATTTGCCAATATGAAGTCCACCTGAAGACATGCATTCTCCATGACCCAGCAGTTCTGCAGTTCTGGAGACACCCTTATACATGTGCCTAAGGAGAAATGTACAACATTTTTATGGCAGCATTCTTTGTATGAGGGAAAACCAGAGATAACCTAAATGTCCTTGAACATTGAATGGGTAAATAAATTGTTGGATTCACACAATGGGATGCTCTACAGCAGGGGTGGGGAACATTAGCTGAAGACTGTATAAGGCCCAATAAATCATTTGGTCTGGCCCTTTCAGGGCATTAAAAGTGAGTTAATTAAATGTTTGACTAAATATAGCAGGCTAATTTTTAAGTTAGTAATTTTGTATGGCCTTTGAATGATGTTATAAATATCTAAATGGTCCTGGGCAGTAAAAAAAGTTCCCCATCCCTGCTCTACAGTAGTGAGAATGATGGCGAGCTAATTGTATCAATAAGAAAACAACAATGTTGAGCAACCAAAGCATGCCACATTATGATATAAGATTTAAAGAAATCTAAAACATCATTATATACTAAAACACCTGACCACATGTATTCATAGCAGCACTATTCATGATAGCCAAAAGGAGACAAACACCCCAAAGTTTCAACAGAGATGAATGGAAAAACAAAATATGATCTACCCATATATTATTCAGCCATAAAAAAGAATAAAGTACTGAAACATGCTACCCTGAATCTCAAAAACACTGTGCTAAGTGAAAGAAGCCAGACGCAAAAGATCACATATTATATGATCCCATTGATATGAAAGATCCAGAATAGGAAAATCCATAGAGACAGAGAGTAGTAGATTAATGGGTGCCAGGGACTGGGAACAGGAGGAAATGGGAATTAACTGCCAAATGGGCATAGGGCTTCTTTTAAGCAATGAAAATGTTCTGGAACTAGACAGAGGTGGTGGTTACACAACCTTGTGAATGTACCAAATGCCACTGACTTGCTCATGTTAAAATGATTGGTTTTGCCCTAGTTGGTGTGGCTCAGTGGATAGAACGTCAGCCTGCAGACCAAAGAGTCTCAGGTTTGATTCCAGTCAAAGGCATGCACCTTGGTTGCAGGCTTCTCCCTGGCAATTGGCCCTGGTCGGGGCTCATGCAGGAAGCAACGAATCGATGCATTCTCTCACATCAATGTTTCCCTCTGTCTTTCCCTCACTCTTCTACTCTCCCTAAAAATTAATGGAAAAATATCCATGGGGATTAAAAAAAAGAAGAAAAAAGAAAAGATTGATTTTATGGTATAGAAATTTCACTTCAAGGAAAACCTTTTTATAGATATGGACATATGTTGCAGAAATATAAAAACAACCATAGAATTGTTGTTTTTATATTTCTGCAACATATGTCCAAGCACAAAATTCAGGATGATGTTTAAAAGGGCAGAGGAAAAGGAACAGTTACAGGCTGGGTCTGCAGGGAGCTAAACCTGGACTAGTAATGTTCTTTTCCTAAGTAGGATGGTGGTGTATGAGTGTTTATTATATTCTTCTTAATATATTTCACTATTTCTATGGTATTTGTTTTTTTAAAAGGCTCATTAAGAAAGAGTGGTGGCAAGAGATCCAGAATTGAGACCCAACCGGCGTCCACGAGACGGAGCTAGTCAATGTAATTCCACGGACAAATAGATAACACTGTAGATAACACTGTTCAACAGTACATTGCTGCCTCTCTTCACAACATGAACATGGTCTATGTTGTGTTTTTCCCCATTGGCTATTGCACCATTTTCCCAGAATAACCCTGGGTTAGTCTGGGCTACCATTTGGGAAACTCAGTTCTGATCTCTCACGTCCGTTCCAGAATGAACAGTGTGTTCTAGAGCAGCCTTAGTGGAATCCAGGCCCCTGTACATCGGAAGATTTGTCTCTATTTAATAACAAATGTATCATTTTAAGAATTCAAATGGTTCAGAGCCACATCACAGGGGAAAAAAGAGTTGGCAGTGCCCTGCCCGATGGGAAGAACAAACTAACAGCTCTCTCCCAACTCACTTGGTGACTCAGACAAGCCATGCACCTCTTAGGGACCGTGGGTTTAGTCCCTGAATGAGAAGCTAACTGCCTAGCTTCCTGCTCTCTGTGACCTTTTGGCTGTGGGCAGTGACAATTTTGACCCTATGAAGCCTGCAAATCACATGTCCCTGAAGCAAAAGGGGCAGGAAGGGGCTGGGGACTTCGCTAGATCATGCCCGAAGGGTAGGTAGAGATAATGGGGGAGAAGAGAGCTGACATAAGAGAATCCTGGCTGAAAGAACAGGGGAAATGGGGTGAAAGTGACGGGGAGATGGAGGATGAGGTCAGCCCCAGAAGCCCTCAGGCTTGCACTCTGCATCTGACTCACCATATGTAGACAAGGATCCCCGTTATAATGAGGTTCTTCAGAATCCCCACCCACAGGCTCTGAATATGAAGGATTTTGACAACTTGCACAGACTGGCATATCTGAGGGAATTGGCACCGTGCAGGTATGGAGAGAGACCTCAGAACACGGTGGGGCAAGAAGTGCCTCTCAGCCAAGGCTGGCTCTTCCTCACAGTGTCTGGGCTCACTGAGCAAAGGTTACTCTAAATTGACCAGAAAGTGAACCGTTTTCAAGGTGGAACCAGCGGTGTGCCTTCTGTGCCTCATGGGGATGCTGGGCCCGCAGCTTCTGCTTCTTGTGCATAAAATTCCCAGAGGAGAATCAGACTATGTCCATCCCTGATCCACTCGCCTTGGCAAACAGCCAAGTGCAGCAAGAGATACACTGAGAAGATAGTGGTGGAGAGCCTGCATCCCCAAAGCAAGTTAAATACTGATTGTATTAATTACTCATTGCTGCTGTAGCAAATTACCACGAACCTAGTGGGTTAAAACAATACACATGTATTCCCCTACAGTTCTAGGGGTCCTGTTGCTCACATCAAGGTGACAGCAGGGCTGGTTCCTTCTGGAGGCTCCAGGAGAGAATCTGTTCCTCATGTCTTCCAGCTTCTAGAGACTGCAGGCACTCCTGGGCAGCCTGCCAGACCAGCCCCTGTTCCCATTCTCACATCTCCTTTCTCTAACTCTGACCCTCTTGTTTCTCTCTTTTAAGAACTCCTGTGATTACACTGGGGCCACTCAGATAACCAAGGATAACCTCCCCATCTCAAGACCTTGAACTTCATCATATCTGCAAAGTCCCTTTTACCGTATAAAGGACTACATCCGTGTTCCTGATCTTCAAGGGGAAGCGTTCAGTCTCACCACCGAGGCTCAGTTTATTCTTATAAGCACTGTGCTGCTTTGCCCCTCCACCCTCCTTCCTCACGTTGCCAGGCACATACTTGCACAAGAGTCTTTTCTCACCTAAGACACATTTCATACACGTTAAGATAAATTTGCAGATGTTATCATTTTATATCTCAAACCACAACAGGCTGGGTCATTTACATGCTTCCCTAGCAAAGCGAAAGTGCCTGCACCACCTTTGAAGAGAGCTTGACAAACAAGAGTGTGGGTATGGGGGCTTTGCTGAGAGAGTAAAGGTCTGGACTCCGTGTTGGAGGACACAGGGCTGGAGGGGTTGGGCTACTATTTTGAAGAAGAGGAGAAATATGATAGCAGGGTGCAGCCATTTGAAGAGTGTCAAGTAGAAAGGCCACAGGGCAGAACCCTAACCAAAGGGGGGAAATTAGAAGGAGATGGATTTGGGCTCGAAGTGAAGAAGAAATGCCTAACAATTAGAACAACCCCAGAACACAGCAAGCTTTCCTTAGGGTCACTAGTTGGTGTATCTGATGATCATGACAATTTTCACTTGTTATCTCCCTCTCTCCATCTCCTCTCCATCTACATTTCAACATCATCTCCCCTCTTGAAAATGAATCCTCCCTTGACCCCATATTCTTCTCCTACCACCACTTATGCCTCTCTTCTCCTTTGTAGCCAAGTCCCTTCAAAAAAATGTGTCACCCCATCCATTTCCACGTCTCCATCCATTCCTCCACCCACTCCAGTCTGGCACCCGCCTCCACCACTCCTCCAAAGCCTCCCTTGCCAAGTAAACAACTTTATCTTCACTGAGTCTGATAGATGCCCCACAGACCTGTTCTTTTTGGGTCTCAGCAGCATTTGACACCAATGATTGCGCACTAGCTCCTTTCCCTTCTCCCCTCAGCTTCCTGGAATCCCCATTCTCCTGATTTTCTTTGTATCTTTATAACCACCCTGCTGAGATCCTACCAGGACATCACTTAAAGGTTAGCATTCCTGGGGAATCTGTTCTAAGCCTTTCTTCCTTCTCATCTATATTTTCTCTTGCTGGTCAGTTGCAGCTACTTCATGTTCTGGTTACCCCATATAGGAATCTGTATCTTTAGCTTCAGATTTATATATCTAGCTACCCACTGAGCCTTTACATTTGTGTGTCCCACAGACACATCAAACTTTCAGTTCTGAACTCATCTTCCACCCCCAAATGGGCTTTTTCTCCCATATTCCCTACCCCAATAAATTCTTCCACCACCCATCAGTTGCTCAAGCCTGAAACATGGCACACTCCTTAACTTATCCTTTCCCTCACTCCTCCTCATACGTTCTATTGTTTTATTTTCCTAATGTTATTCAAATCCATCTACTTCTCCACCACTAACACTTCCTTAGGCCAGGTCACCATCAACTCTCACCTGGATTATCCTGTAGTCTCCTAAATGATCTCTCTTCCTCCCTACATTTGTATTCCTATCCTCCTCCATGCTGAACCTCCCTCCACACCCTCTACCTGTGTACACCTGTCTGTGCCCATGGATGCTATAGTCTTCTCTCAAGAGAATAAATCTAGGAAGAGGTTCAGAGCCATTTGGGAAGATAATTTTGTAGTCCTGCATCCCCAGGGTGTGATGGGATGGGGAAGTGCAGCTCTGAATGGGCACATTCTGGCCCTGTGGCAGGCAAACCTCTAAGATGACCCCCAATGTTTCCTGTATCCTGGTATATGAACCCTGCCTAACTCCCTGAGCTTTGAGTATGATGGATATGCTTCCATGTTTAGATTATATTATATAGCTGACCTTAAGATAGGAAGAACACCTGGGTAGGCCAAACTCAACCACATGAGCTCTTTAAAAGCAAAGTGTTTTCTTTGGCTGGTCTCAAAAGGGAAGTCAGAGACTTGAAGCATAAAAACAATGAATTGTTTCATCACTGGCTTGAGGCTGGAAAAGACCACATTCACAAAGAATGAAGGTGACCTGTAGGATCTTGAGAGTGGCCCCTGGTTGACAGCCAGCGAGGAAACAGAGCTCTCAATCCTGTAACTGTAAGGAATTGGAAATTTACCAACAAGAATGAGCTTAGAAGTAAAAATTTTTCCCAGAGTCCCAAAGTGAGAACTCGACGCAGCTCACAGTTTGATTTCAACCTTGTAAGTCTCTGAGCAGAGAATCCAGTCATTGCCCAAATCACTAACCTACAATGTGGATGGTGTTTTATTCCACTGAGTTTGGAGTAATTCCTTAAACAGCGGTAGGAAACTGGCTTCCTACATCATGGGGAAGCTTGCAGCCAGCAGAGTGCCACAGCAAGATTTCTAAAGCATGAGGTTCAGGGAAGGTCAAGGTTGGTACTGCCCTCATAAATTCCTAAAGATGAATTCTGCTCATGCCCATCACATAATGTTATTCCCTGCATACTAAAGTGTTGCATAGTTCTTATATTTGGAAAGCTTGGGCTTGGGTCTCATGCTTATGTCCTGGGAAGAAGGTCAAGGCCATTTGCAAGAGAAGCTGAGAAAGTAAGCTGTGACATATAATCAAGAAGTGGAGTCCATAACATGGGAATTCCCCCATAATTCCACTGTTCAAATCATGATTATCCATTGAGACTTTGTAATGGATGTTGTTTTTTGACTGTCCCTCCCCACTCCACTCCTACCCATCACTTTCTTTTCCCATTTCTTCTGGCAACAGAATTTTTTTTTCTTAAGGAAAAGCCATTGATTGTGGTTAAGTCCAGCTCATTCAGCTCTGTTACCCTCTCTCTACTTCCTGCCACAAGAGTGAGCACATGACCCAGGGTTGGCCAATTAGGTGACACCATGCCCCTAGCCACAATGATTGGTTTAGTGATGAATATGTAACTGAAGCTCAACCAATAAGAGCCTTTCCTGAGACTTTCTTGGCAGAGCTACCAAAAAACCCTATTTGTTCCTCCTGTTGTTACAAGGGGAGGATGTGAGGTGTGCCACCTTCCTACATAGATAGCCTGTTCAAGAAAACGAAATACCTAGTAGATCCAAGATGTGGAGAGAGAACCAGCCCTGATAATACAGTTTGAACTTTTATGATCATCCGTGTCAGAGGACAGTTCCATCTCTTCTGCTGCCCAATTACTTGACAGTAAATACCCCTGTGTGGCTTGCTAGCTAACTTGACATCCAAACAATATGACTAGCACAGATCTACTCAGCATCCTGTCCACATGTTGCTGCAACCTTGGGAGCTGGAGCCACGTGACCTTGCCTGCAGCTGCACGCCCTGCCTTTGACTCCAGACCTGAACTTGGTTGTGAGGGACTATGAGAAGCTGCTCAGCCTCTTGTCTTTTTTTTTTTTTTAATGATTTCAGAGAGAAAGGGAAAGGGAAAGATAGAAACATCAATGATGAGAGAGAATCATTGATCGGCTGCCTCCTATTGGGGATGGAGCCTGCAACCCATGCATGTGCCCTGACTGGATATCTAACTCTGACCTCAACCATAGGTTAATGCTCAACCACTGAGCTATGTAAGCCAGACTCAGCCTCTAGTCTTATTTCCAGGATTGTAGCCCCTGTCTTGTACTCCAGTTTCAATAACTGATGTACTGTCTTACTTTGTTAACCTGGCCCTTTGCCTTTCGGCCCTAATATGTGCAACCACTGAACCCAGAACCCTATGGCCATAACCCACCACCTGCTGCTATAGATCCCAAATTTTACCTGAGTGTGTCTGGACTTCCATCAGTGGTCCACACTAGTCCTATTTGATGCATTCAACATCCCTCAACTCCGGGATACCATGAATCTACCCATTTCACAGATGGCCAACTTGCAGTTACATCAACTTGCAGCTCAGAATACAATTGAAGGGAGCATGGCCCACACTGTGTTCTATGGGACACCATTCAAAGAGATGTAAGTCTCCCCTTAACACAGAGGGGAAAAGCAAAGCTGGCAACATTTTTTTTCCTTCAATTTTATATTTTAAAATATAAACAATGGGGAAGCATGTCACATGCAGTTATCTTCCAAAGACAAGACTTAAGGTAAAAATTGTGTCTCATTAAAATTGCCTTTGCTAGGCCCATGCATTGTGCACAATGCATAGCCACAGGCTGTCCTCCTGCTGCCCTCGAACAGGTTGCTGTTTTTCTAGTTTTGTGGGAAGTGAAAGGAAGGCGAATGTGAAGGAGTTGGCTTATCTCAGGGGACATGTTGAGTGGAAAAGGTGTATTTAGATCCACAGGTAGAACAGCAAAATGCTCACTATGTGAGAAGCACGTGGAAGTAGAGACTGATTGAGGGAACCCCAACTCAAGTATCCATCTTCCCCTTATTCCAGGTACTAGTCACCGAATCATTGCACTGTTTTAAATGTGCCCTTCCTCCATGTTCATGTGTAAATGCATGTAAAACAAGAGTCCATTATATGGAAGAAAAAATAGTTATCATTGTAAGGTGTTCTCCTAATAATCTTTCTCATATGTACAATGATCTGTTTTTAAGGAACTGCGTGCTGGACCCAAGCATACCAGAAAGTTACATTATCTGTTACCTGGAATGGTGAAATATGATCTTGGTAGGAGTTTACTATGTTTTTTTATCATCAGCCCTATGATATCTAAGTATGTCTTATTTTAGAATTCTAGCCTATGGATTTATCATTCAATGTTTGTTGCATAGTAAACACATGAATTAAGTAATGATGATCCTAATTACTATTAGGATCCTAGTTACTATTAAGAAGAATCACACTTAGTAAGGGCTTGCCATATGTAGGCATTTTTCTAGCAGCTCTG
Organism: Lasiurus cinereus; assembly: GCA_011751065.1. Lineage (NCBI taxonomy): Eukaryota > Metazoa > Chordata > Mammalia > Chiroptera > Vespertilionidae > Lasiurus > Lasiurus cinereus. Next base: position 14,002,296 of record JAAGEH010000417.1, on the reverse strand, counting down.
TATTTATTTATTTATTTATCTAAAAATATATTTTATTGATTTTTTACAGAGAGGAAGGGAGAGAGCTAGAAACATCTTCGAGAAAGAAACATCGATCAGCTGCCTCCTGCACACTTCCTACTGGGGATGTGCCCGCAACCAAGGTATGTGCCCTTGACCAGAATCGAACCTGGGACCTTTCAGTCCACAGGCCAACGCTCTATCCACTGAGCCAAACCGGTTTCAGCTAGCAGCTCTGCATTTATTAACTCATTTAATTCTCACAACAACCATCACCCCCATTTTACAGAAAAGGAAACGCAAAGAGTAAAGGATTTTTGAATCCACCTTTTCAGATCTCAAACCCCAAGTGTGGGCATGGTTACTTTGACAGTCAGAGGAGAGGGTATACTGCATTCTGAAGGCACCCATTAGATTAAAAAAATTCTTTTGAAAAAGAGCTGACATTTGGGGAGCTCCTATCCTATGCCAGGCATTGAGAAGGGCTTGCATGCCTTTTCTACTTAATTATCACAACCATTCTATGAACAGAGGCAGAATCTGAGGCTCAGAGAGGTTGAGTAATTCTAACCCTTAGGTGGTAAACAACATTGTCTTCCTGTACAGACGTGAGTTGTCATCATCATCTTCTTCATCATCACAAAGAGCAAGGGGACGTTACCCATTAGGAAAATGTGAACCAAAACCACAGAGATAACTACTTTACATCCCATTAGGATGACCACAATCCAAAAAGACAGATAATAACAAGTGCAGGTGAGGATGTGGAGAAATTGGGACAAATATTGATGGTGGGCATGTGAAATGGTGCAGCTGCTGTGAAAAACAGTTGGGTGGTTCTGCAAAAGGTTAAAAGAGTTACCAAGTGATCCACCAATTTCATTCATAGTTACATACCCAAGAAAACTGTTCATGCAAAAATATGTTCTTGCAAATATCTGTACACAAATGTTCATAACAGCATGATTTTTTAAAAATGTTTTATTGATTTTAGAGAGAGAGGAAGGGAGAGGGCTAGAGAGATAGAAAAATCGATGAAAAACATTATCAATTGGCTGCCTCCTGCCCGCCCCCTAGTGGGGATCGAGCCTACAACCCAGGCATGTACCCTGACTGGGAATTGAACCAGTGACCCTTGCAAGGTTCATGGGTTGATGCTCAACCACTAAGCCACACCAGCTGGACAACAGCATGATCCATAATTGCCACAAATTGGGAAACAACCCAAATGTCCACCACAAAGTTGTCCATCCATAGAGTGGAATATTATGCAGCCATAGAAAAGAATGAAGTGCTCCAATGTGGATGAACCCTGAAAACATGATGCTGAGTGAGAGAAGCCAGACACAAAAGACCACACACTGCATGATTTTTTTTATATGAAATGTTCAGAATAGGCAAATCTATAGACACAAAGAACAGATCAGTGGGTGCCCAAAGCTTTGGAGGAATGGGAACACAAGGGAGGTGAGCTTTCCTCTTGAGGTGATGTAAATATTCTAAAATTGTGGTGATGATTTCATAACTGTGAATATGATAAAAACTATGAAACTGTACACTTTAAATGGGGGAATTGTACAGTGTACATAGTGTGTCTCAGTAAGCTGTAAAAGCAAAAAAGAGCCTGGGGAGCCTTCCTAACCATGGAGAAGATCTAAAGTGATATTTACAAGTCTGGTGCTGTTCTTGCCCGTAAGCAATGATGACTCAGACAGCTACCAGCAGCATCACTTGCACCCAGATTCACGGCCTTCTCCCTGGAAATCCTGTGTTTTCCCACCTTTCCCAGGCATTCCCTACCCATTTCGCCCTGGCAGGCCTGAGATAGAACCCAGAATGTCACACTTGCCTCCCAAGCTTCTTTCTGTAGCAAACTGGCACAGCTTCCTCCCGTCTGCTGCTTGCTGGCCACCCTCCGCCCACTCTTCACACCCCCTTTTCCCCTCACAACACACACACACACACACACACTTCTCCGTCAGCTTGCTGTGAGACACACATCTCAGGTTTTAAAACCACGTGGAATTCAGGATGTGCACCAGAAGCTGCATCTTGGGGTTTCCTGTGCCGGCAACCACTACAGAGATCATTTCCACACCCCACTTACCTAACATAGGAAAAGACAATCATGTGGAAGAACCACTTAATGGTGCCATAGCTCGCACTCTGGATCCGGGTGACTTTGTTGGTCTCATACAGGAACATATCATCGCAGCAGGCTGGCATGGTGAGAGGCTCGCTCTCGTCTTGGGGCTGGCTCCAAATGGCCACAGCAGGCCCACAGTAAGAGAAAATGAAACACCCTGAATTTAAACTGGAGCCTTTAAGTTTGAGCTCCTCCAATGATGACAGAATGGGGGCGGACCCTGGCTGCTGTCCAGACTTGGATGGGGGATAAACAAGAGAAGTCAAGTCCTATAGGCCTGCCTGGCAGCTGACCCCGCCCCCGCTGGCCTCCCTCACATGCTGGCACAATGATGGTGTTCAAAGGAAGGGAGTTTTTTTTTTTTTTTTTTTTTTTTTAGAATTCTGCCCTTCCCCCTGTTCCTTTCACTTTTTTTTACTCATTTCATTTGGGGGAAATGGACAGCCCTTCAAATGTCAGGAGACCCAGTGCTTCCATTGTGCCTTAGTAAAGGGCCTAGATCTGTCCATGCCTCAAGAGCCACTCAGAGACTGACTGATTCATTTTCTGCAGTCCTGTATTCAGCCCCAGCTGTGTATGAACACTGGGTGAATGAAGGTCTCTGCCTCCCCTTCCACCCTCACCCCACACACACTTCCTCACAACACTCCTGTCTGTAAAAAGTAGGGAATCGGATTTGTTGGATAGTAGGCAGGGGTGGGGGGTGGGAGAAGATTTTATTTCTATGCTAATATTTTTTGCATGACCCTCTGTCTGGATCCTCTCCTTATCCTGCTCTGTCCCTGGGAGGTCTGTCAGTACTTAGGCACAGCAGCCTAAGACTCCCAAGAACAAATTTGCCATCTACCAAAGCTAGGATTTGACCCCTCAGTGAGGGCAAACACATGCCAGAGGAACCGTGGGGTGTCCTAAGCAAAGGACAGTTTTTGTAGGATTTTGGTGGAGTTTAGCTTAACTTTCAATGAAAGCAAATTTTGGCAGGCTCAAAGCAAAGCAGGTTTTGTATAAAATGGTCCACTTTAGATCTGAGTTTTAAAGTGGGCCTAGGGCCCTGTTTCCTTAGAAGCAATAAAGCTAAGATTTGAATGGTCCAAGAATCCTTAATTTGAAGCTCTGAGCTGAGTACACACTACTATCAAGTTTTCTCTTCCATATGCAGGGACTGTTAGGGTCACTAAAGGAGGAATGCACGAGGCCAAAGGGGTAAAAGTCATCTGAAAACCCAGATGGGCTGAGCCCCAAATGGTGCCAGCACCCAAAGACTGGAAGTCAGAGGTTTTTAAAGAACTCTAAGTGGGCTTTTTCTGGGTGGAGAATTCTCTGTGCAGGTCGGAATTCTGGGAAACTCCAGAGGGGAGAGATAATGGTCTTAGCAGGTGGAATGTGGTCTAAGCAAGTGGAATGTCCATTGTGAAGTGGCCTAAAGGTCAGTTCCCAGGGGAAGCAGTATCGATTCAATTATTTGATCACACCTAACAGGCACTACTTTTAAAAAATTACTGATAGATCTTTAAACATCTCTATATCCAGACCAAGCCTTTCTGAGATCCTCACCTGTGCAGAATCACCAGACCTAAATACCTAAAGACTACAACTAAAAGACACTTCAAATTATATCTTTGCAATGGAATACCTTCTCACAAAGCAATTGTGCAGGGAAGGACTGATGAGGAATGCTTTTTCTACCAGCTTAGCCATGAGGGGCGGGAGGACAGGTTGGTTTTTTTAAATTGATTTCAGAAAGGAATAGAGAGGAAAAGGGAGAGATAAAAACATCAATGATGAGAGAGAATCATTGCTGCCTCCTTTGCACCCCATCCTGGGTTCTGAGCCCGCAACCCAGGCATGTGCCCTCGACTGGAATCAAACCCGGGACTCTTCAGTCTGTAGGCCAATGCTCTATCCACTGAGCCAAACCAACAAGGGCTCAGGATGGTTTTTGATGGGGGACATAGAATCAAGGAAAGATTGGGGGGTAATTAAGATGGGAATATTTAAGCCATTCAAAGATTTGCTCAGTGGTTAGGTGTTGGCCTGTGGAATAAAGGGTTACATGTTTGATTCTGATCAAGGCACATGTGGCTTTCTCAAGGGGGAGAGAGACAAAAGCTTCTGACTGTGCTGAACTTCAGTTCCTAGTGAGACTCTGGGGATCCAGACTCATTTGGGGAGAAACCAGACTGGCAGCAGTCAAAACTCAAGGGCGGCTTTCTCTCAGAGGTGCTTGTGGCGATTATCGAGAGATACTGAGACCCAGGGGCCTATTAAAGCAGGGCTGACGGTAAACCAATGCTGTCTGCTTTGCCCTGAGACTCCGCTCCATCCAAGCTGACCACAGAGGCTTTTGCAAGTCTTGTCTCATAAGGTTGTCTCCAGCACAGAAGTTCTCCCAGCACAGACACAGCTGATCCCTCACAGACAATTGACTTGGAGGTCAATGCCTCCCAGTGATACCAACAACAATCAAGACTTAACTACAGCCGAAACCCATTTGGCTCAGTGGATAGAGTGTCAGCTTGCAGACTGAAAGGTCCCAGGTTCGATTCCGGTCAAGGGCATGTACCTTGGTTGTGGGCACATCCCCAGTAGGGGGCGTGCAGGAGGCAGCTGATTGATGTCTCTCTCTCATCGATGTTTCTAACTTTCTATCCCTCTCCCTTCCTCTCTGTAAAAAATCAATAAAATATATTAGAATAAAAAATGCTTAAAAAAAAAAAGACTTAACTACCCAAGACTGTGCACACAGTCCACAAAGGGGTGCACCAAGAGTGTCCACCTCAGTTAACTGTGGAAGCTGAGCCACTAGGCCCCTATAGGACACCTAGCACAGAAAGCCACTCTATCAACTCAGGGAAGTGGAGACAAAAAAACAAATCACAAATGAAAAAAATGGAGGAAAACAAATGACTGGATATAGAGTTTAAAACCATGGTAATAAGGTTTTTAAATAATTTTCTAGAAAAGGCGGATAAATTTAGTGAGACCCTCAAGAATATGAAAAAGGACCAACTAGAAATTAAGCATACATTAACTGAAATAAAAAATAATATACAGAGATACAACACCAGACTAGAGAATCACAAGAATCAAATCAAAGATTTGAAACACAAAGAAGCAAAAAACACTCAACCAGAAAAGCAAAAAGAAAAAAGAATCCAAAAACGTGAAGATAGAGTAAGGAGTTTCTGGGACAACTTCAAGCATACCAACTTCAGAATTATGGGGGTGCCAGGAGAAGAGAGAGAGCAAGATACTGAAAACCTATTTGAAGAAATAATGACTGAAAACTTCCCCCACCTGGTAAAAGAAATAGACCTACAAGTCCAGGAAGTGCAGAGAACCCCAAACAAAAGAGGACCACACCAAGACACACCATGATTAAAATGCCAAGAGCAAAAGACAAAGAGAGAATATTAAAAGCAGCAAGAGAAAAACGGTTACCTACAAGGGAGAACCCATATGACTGTCAGCTGATTTCTCAACAGAAACTATGCAGGCCAGACGGGAGTGGGAAAAAATATTCAGTGATGAATAGCAAGAACCTACAACCAAGATTACTCTACCCAGCAAAGCTATCATTCAGAATTGAAGGGCAGATAAAGAGCTTCACAGATAAGAAAAATCTAAAGGAGCTCATCAACACCAAACCAGTATTATATGAAATGCTGAAAGGTATTCTTTAAGAAGAAGGAGAAGGAGAAGGAGAAGGAGAAGAGGAGAAGGAGAAGGAGGAGGAAGAGGAGGAGAAGATAAAGATTAAAATTATGAACAACAAATACATATCTATCAACAAGTGAATCTAAAAATCAAGTGAATAAAAAATCTGATGAACAAAATAAACTGGAGAATATAATAGAATCAGGGGCATAGAAAGGGAGTGGACTGACAATTCTCAGGGGAAAGGGGTATGGGGGTGCGGGAAGAGACTGGACAAAAATCGTACACTTATGGATGAGGACAGTGAGGAGGGGGGGAAGGGCAGAGGGTGGGGTGGGAACCGGGTAGAGAGGAGCTATGGGGGAAAAAAGAGGAACAATTGTAATAATCTGAACAATAAAGATTTATTAAATTTTCAAAAAAGATTGGTGGTCTTTTTGTGTGTGTGTGAATTAGGAAGTGAGGTCATGAATGGAATTGGGGGGATGTGAGGGCTTAGGTGAAGGTGTGTGTGTGTGTGTGTGTGTGTGTGTGTGTGTGTGTGTGTGTGTTTCTTGTTACAGACCTGCTCTTGAATGCTTCTTGTATTGACTGCCTGCTCATTTCCCAAATCCCCTTCCCCGCCCTCAACATCCCATTGAACTACTGGCCAGCATTCTTGTCTCAGGGTGTGCTTTGAGGAAACCCAGTATATTTCAGCCCCCTGTACTATGGTTATGAGTATGGACTTTGTCCCGAGAGCAATAGGCAGGTTTATAAGCAGAGGCACAGTATGATTTTATTTTCACTTTAGTAAAGTCACTCCAGTTGCACCTTGGAAAATGGAGAGATGGGACAAGAGTGGAGGTGAGAGGTCTGCCCAGGGAGAGGGTACAGTGGAATGGAGCAAGGCTAAGGGCAGATTCCTGAAGGATGTCAACACCAAAGAGACTACGCAGAGGCATCCAGGAAGGAGAGGAAATCAGGACAAAAGCCAGTGATTCACAAATAAGCCAGAGGCCAAGGAGATATTAAGAGCGATTATAACGCTGTGTGATTAAAGGCTGCTAGTGATCGGACTATGAGCGAAACAGAATAGTCGAGCATTAATAATAAAGACAAGTGGGAACTTAGCATGTGATAAGAACATTTAAAATCAGGGGAGAAAGGAATTACTCAAAAGGGCTAGTCATTTAGAGGAGGTCAGTGGAGGGAGAGGGTGTGATATTCTAACTTTTCATGTTTAAAAAGATGTGTAATGCCCTAGTCAGATTGGCTAAGTGGATAGAGCATTGGCCCACAGACTAAAGTGTCCTGGGTTTGATTCTGGCCAAGGGCACGTACTTCAATTGCAGGTTTGATCCCCATCCCCAGGCGGGGTGCGTGTGGGAGGCAACCAATTGATGTGTCTTGCTTACATTGATGTTTATTTCTCTCCCTGCCTCTCTCTCTTTCTTAAAAAAATATATATATATGTGTAACTGAAATGTGATAGAATTCAAATGTGGGCAGAATCAGCTACACAAAAGGATGAGTCATTGTTCTATTCGTGTGGCACCCATTTTGCATTTTAGTGAAAAATGGGAACAAAGATAACTGGATGTTCTTTGAAATAACTGACAAGGCCATAATCTCACCTGGCTGGCATTTGGTTCTTTCTTCCCCGAAAACTCCTGTTGATGTCAGTACCAGTTTGGATTTGCAGCGATGCTACAATGATGCCAGACTGACTCTCCTTCAGTGTTTCAGCCAAGATTCACTGTGGTTTCTTTCTTTCTTGGGAACTGGAGCTACTTTAAAAAACTTGTCAAAATACTGTCTTTTCTTCTATATTTCTCCATGGCACTTTCTCAGGAACGTGTCTTGCTCACCCTCTCTTCCTTCTTATCACCTAACTCAGAATCCTTACAATAAATGCGTCTGCTGCTTTGGAATGTCACAGAGTTGGGACAATGCCCAGCACCCTGCTATCCAAAAATGTTTTTCTTTGAGTTACACCAAACCAGTGCTGTCTAATGGGATGACCACTCACCACATGTGGCTATTTAAATTATTTAAAGTTAGCCCAGCCAGTGTTGCTCAGTGGTTGAGTGTTGACCTATGAACCAGAAAGTCACAATTAAATTCCCAGTCAGGGCCCATACCTGGGTTGTGGGTTTGATCCCCCAGTGTGGGGCGTGCAGGAGGCAGCCGATCAATGATTCTCTCTCATCATTGATGTTTCTATCTCTTCCTCCCTGAAATCAATAAAAATATATTTAAAACAATAAAAATAAATATTTTATTTAAAGTTAAATGAAATTTAAACTTCAGTTCTGCAGTCACATCCTATTTCAAAAGCTCAATATCCAGGTGTGACTAATGGCTCCCTTAATAGACAGTGAAGATGGAGACAATTCTACAGACTGCACTGCTGATAAGATATGTGGGTTAGAGGGAAAGGTGAGTGTGGTTGCAGGTAAGGGAGGAAGGATAGGCCAGGCTCAGTCAGATGGCATCTATTTTCTGTGCCAAACAGGAAGCAGAAGTGCCTGAAGACAGAAAGGAAAGGCAGAGGGAGGTTTGATGAGTGGAAGAAGATTCAAAACAGTTGCTATGGTGATCAGGAGAAGAGAGCCAACAGGGAAAACAGGAATTCCAGGGGGATGTTGAGACTGAAAGGCCATAGAGGTATTGTTGCAGAAGTCTAGGTGACTGAGATTATGATAGGGGCCTGGGGCCTTCCCACCTGCAGGACCCACACCCAGGGGCCCACCAGGCCTTGCCAAATGATTCAAATAGTTTGAGAAGGTGTAATTGTTGGCATTAACTGTGTGTATTATGGTCTTCTGTATTCCTGAAACTGTAAGCAAAACTACACATGTGTTTCTCCTTCTCCCTAAAGCACCTTCCTCTGTGGAAGGGCTCTACTTTATTACCGTATTCTTCCTAATTCATTCATTTATTTTTGTTTGTTTTTTAAGATATTTTTTTATTGATTTCAGAGAGGAAGGAAGAGGGAGAGAGAGAGAGAAAAACATCCATGATGAGAGAGAATCATGGACCAGCTGCCCCCTAAAAGTCCCCCACTGGGGATCGAGCCCACAACCCAGGCATGTGCCCTTGACCGGAATTGAACCTGAGACCCTTCAGTCTGCAGGTCGACGCTCTATCCACTGAGCCAAACCAGCTAGGGCATTATTTATTTTTTAATATAATTTTTATTGTTTTCAGAGAGGGAGAGAGAGAAACATCAATGATGAGAGAAAATCATTGATTAGCTGCCTCTTGCATGCCCCCCACTGGGGATAGAGCCCGAAAATCCAGCATGTGCCCTGACCGTGAATCAAGTCATGACCTCCTGATTCATAGGTCGACACTCAACCACTGAGCCATGTCTGTCAGGCCTAATTCGTTTATTTAACAACTATTTACTGAGTGCCAGGGACTCTAGGGATATGTGAGTTAACAAAAGAGACCAAAATTCTTTCCTTCTTGGAGCTCATATTCTAAAGAAACAGTATGAATAATAGACAAGTCAGGTATATAGTATGTGAGAGGGTCATGCCCCCTATGGGGAAAAACCAAGCAAGGAAGGAAAATCAGATATGTTTGGGGTTGAACTTAGTGGTTAAATTGAGGTGAAATTCACATAACATAAAAGTAACCGTTGTAAGATTTAGAATTCAGTAGCATTTAGTACATTCACAATGCCATGCAACCACCACCTCTTTCTAGTTTCAAAGCATTTCATCACCTTAAAAGGAAAACTTGTGCCCATTAGCAGTCACTCCCTTCTTCCCTGCAGCCCCTGGCAATCATCAATCTGCTTTCTGTCTCTATGGATTTACCAGCCCCTGGTAACCCTGGTAACCACCTTTTTTTTTTTTTCTGTCTTTGTGGATTTAATAATTCTGGGTATTTCACATAAATGGAATCATACTATGCATTTTTTTATGACAGGCTTCTTTCAATTTTTATAATATTTTTGAAGGCTCATTACATTTTAGTATATGTCAGTATTTTATTCTTTTTTTATGGCTGAATAATACTTTGTGTGGATACATCACATTTTATATAGCTGTTCATTGGTTGATGGACACTCAGGTTGTTTCCACCTTTGTCTATTATGAATAACTAGAGGCCTAGTACACAAAATTTGTGCATGTAGGGTCCATAGTGGCTACCGGCTGCCAGCAGCAGCCTCTCTTCATTTTGCACCGCCCCCTGGTGGTCAGCGCACATCATAGCAAGAATCAAACTCCCAGTCATTCGAACTCCCCAGGGGACACTTTGCATATTAGGCTTTTATATATATAGACTAGAGGCCCAGTGCATGGGGCGGGGAGGGGGTTCAGCCCAGCTTGTGCCCTATCACAGTCCAGGACTTCTTGCTCCTTACCGCCTGCCTGCTAGCTCTGTACCACTCGGCTTGCTGCTCCTTAGCCCTGCCATAAAGATAGAAGAGGCTCTCACCACTGCTGCTGCACTTGCTAGCCATGAGCCCAGCTTCTGGCTGAGTGGCGCTCCCCATGTGGGAGTGCATTGACCATGAGAGTGCAGCTCCTGCATTGATCGTCTGCCTCCTGGTGGTCAGTTCCATCATAGTGACCATTCGTTTTGGTTGTTCCACCATAATTGTTATTTGAGTTCCCGTTTCCAGTTGTTTCAGTGGAATTGCTGGGTCATATGTTGAAGTTTTTGAGGAAACGCCAAACTATTTTCCACAGTGGCTGCATCATATACCATTCCTGCCAGCAACATATGAGGGTTCCAGTTTCTCCGCATCCTCGCCAATCTTGTTATTTTCCATTTTGTAAATAATAGGCATCCTAGCGGTAAGAAGTAGTATCTCACAGAGCTTTGATTTGCATTTCCTAATGCACATCATTGGGTGTTGAGCATTTTTTCATGTGCTCATTGGATATTTGTATAGCTTTTTAGAGAAATGTCTATTTAAGTCCTTTCTCCACTTTTGAATTGGATTGTTTTCTTTTTGTCACTGAGATACAAGAGTGGAGATTGGACTTTTAAATAGAGTAGTCAGAAAAGATCTCCCTGAGAAGAGGCCTTTTAAGTAAAGACCTTAAGAAGGTGAGGGAACGAGTTGCCAGGATGTCTGAGAAGAGCATTGCAGAGAGAACTGAATGCAAAGGCCCCGAGACAAGTTACTTTCACTTCTCTGTAACGCTGTTTCCTGTCTGCAAATGGGGAAGACTAAAACGTGGAAGAATAAGGCCTGAAGACAATATCACATAGAGTGTCAGCAAATTATCCCCCGCTGAGCTTGCCCATGCCTTTGAGCAAGATATTTAACTTCTCAGAGCTACAATTTGCTCATCTATGAAATGGGGATGATAATCCTATCTACCTCAGAGTGTTCCCACAAGAATTAAATGAAATAATAATCCCAGCCAGGGTATATTCATAGCAGTGCTCGGAAATGTGGGGTTCAAACCCAGATCAAGAGGACTTGGAATCCTGAGGCCTCCAGGAGGAAATGGTTTACAGGAGAGTCGAAGGGGTGCTGTGGTGGGGAGGCCTGTGTTCTAGGCTACTACATATTTGATCCTATTTACGTTCTGAAGAGCATAATTTATTTATATACTAACACCAATAGGAGGTTACAGTCTGAATGCCAGCTTTCACCAAGTGCCCTTGGGTACATAGTTTAATCTCTTTGAACTCAGTTTCCTTATTTAGGCCTCAATATTGTGGACAGTATTCAAGATCATATATGTGTGAATAAGAGCGGCACTCAAAAAGCTTTCCTCTCTAATTGCTTCGTCATATGTCTGCCAGCAAATACTATCATTTTGGGTGTTCCAAAATTCTCAATAAAAAATGCTATGATTTTTTTTTTTGTGGTGGTTAAAATGTGGGTTTGAGGTCTCAGGCTACAGTTTAGATCCCACTCTGATACCTAACCTGCTGTTGGACCTTAGGATAGTGTCATAACCACTCTGATCTTTAGGTCCTGGTCCAACCTTACAAAGCAGTTGAAAGGATATGAGCTCATTTTCATAAATCACCCATCAAACAACAGAACTCTGCTACACTGGTATGAAGAAAAGGATGGGATGTCCAAGCAGTTTGGATGGTGAGGGGGAACAAAAGAGAGAAACCCTAATAAGATTGTCTAGAAAAGCTCGTGAGGGGCCAGCAGAGTGAAACCATAATGGGTGCGTTTCCAGCCCTCATTTTTCTCCCTGTGAAAGGAGCTAAGATCAGGAGTCTCAAATCTGAGACTCTTCTCTGTCCATGGGTAGCTTGGTGCCCTCAGCCAAGTCCCTTCCTCTCTCTATGCCTCAGTTTCCCAGGGGTTCCTCTCCTTAAACCCTTTCCTCTCTGAAACCATTCGTGGTACTGCCACTGACCAGCGGAGGGCAGTGATGCACCAACATCGCTCTGAAGTTTGCCTCAAAGTTCTGTTTTGTTTGCTGTTTCCTGGACAAGAGAATTATGGTGAAATAATAAATGTGGCATATGTTTCTCTTTCTCAAAGGTCTTTATTTTATATTCAGTGCACAATCATAACAGGTCTTGTCACAATATGCAGATCAGGAAGCAGAGCCTCAGAAACATGAGAAACAACAAGGACATATGCAATCCACTGGTAATTTAGACCATTTGAATGTTGTATATCTGGGCTGCTTTATATCGATAACCAATGGCCCACTTTATGATTCATGAAGTACTTTCTGACCTTTAATATCAGAAAATTCTTATTCTGTCCTATCTAGCTTACCAATAAGTGAGCTGAGGCTTCTAGATGTTATGCCATTTGGCTTATTATTTTCTTAATCAGCTTCATCTTAGAGGCTCCCAGAAATAGCTAAAAAACTATAGAAGTTGCCCTGACCGGTTTGCTCAGTGGATAGAACTTCAGCCTGCAGACTGAAAGGTCCCAGGTTCGATTCTGGTCAAGGGCATGTACCTTGGTTGCAGGCATATCCCCAGGGGTGTGTGTGTGTGTGTGTGTGTGTGTGTGTGTGTGTGTGTGTGCAGGAGGCAGCTGATGGATGTTTCTCCCTCATCGATGTTTCTAACTTTCTATCCCTTCCTCTCTGTAAAAAATCAATAAAATATTTTAAAAAACAACAGCAACTACAGAACTTGGTGTATTGCAGCAGTTTTGATGTGATGGGATGTACTGGATTCTAGAGCAAATATTGCTCCTTATTTTGCAAAAAAAAATCAAGAGAGAACCAAGATGGCGGCATAAGATATACACCTATACGTGCTGTCTCTAGCAACCACACCAAAACTACAACTAAAAGACAAAACAACTATCCCCCAGAACCATGGGAAACCTGGCAGAGTGGAAGTTCTACAACTAGAAGGAAAGAAAAAAGGTGCATTCAGAACAGGTAGGACATGCAGTGGCTCAGAAAGGCAGAGGTACTGAGACGTGCTCAAACCCGGCTGGCGTGTGATGTTGTTTTTTTAATTGGGAGGGAGTTACAAGTTCCCGACTCTCTGGACTCCAGTTTCTGATGAGATTCTGGGGACCCAGACTCATACAGGGAGAAACCGGACTGTCTGCCATCGGGTCAGAAAGGGAGGATGGCTCTCTCACAGAGGTGTGCACTGGAATCATTGTTTACTGTGCTGGGGTGCGTGACACAGCACACTGAACAGAACGTGGCAGAGAGGGCTGACTGCAGCCATTGCTGTTTGCCATACCCTAGCCTAATGATTCCCTGAGACCCCACCCTGCCCAATTTACAAACCCACCCAGCTATGCGGCAACTTTTGCATATGAATGGCCTGCCCTCTGGCCGCTTAACCTAACAAAATGCAACTGGGTCAAACAACTCCAAAACTTCCAAACTCCAAGCAAAGAGGGGAAATCGGCAAATCTTCCTGTAGCTCCTGCTGGGTGGCCTCAGACACTAGCTGACTTGCACCTCCTTGGAGATCCAGGAACCAATGTACCTAGAGGTCAGTATGAGAAGACACCAGATTTCAACTCCTCACATATATAAGTGACACACTCAAGAGGCAAACTTGGTGAGCACCAAAGCCCCACTGAAGCAAGTCCTGTCCCATAGGAGTGTCTCCAGCACAGCAGTTCTTCCATTATAAATACAGCTAATCCTCACAGTCAATTGGCCTGGAGGTCAATTCCTCCCAGTGTACCAATAGCAATCAAGGCTTAACTAAAACAAGATTGTGAACCCAACCCACAAAGGGGTGCACCAAGAGTGTCCATCTCAGGTGGTTGGGGAGGCTGAGCTACTGGGCTCTAAGGACAACTAGCACAAAAAGTCACTCCATCAACACCGGGAAGCAGCCAAAATGCAGAGACCAAGAAACATGTCATGAATGAAAGAAATGGAGGAAAGCAAACGACTGGACATATAATTCAAAACCACATTTATAAGGTTACTCAGGAATCTTCTACAAACCACTGACAAACTTAGTGAGACCTCTGAGTAACTTAGTGAGACTTTCAAAGATCTTAATGAGAATGTCAAAAAAAAAAAATGGAAAAGGACCAGTCAGAAATTAAGCATGCACTGTCTGAAATAAAGAATAATATACAGAAATCCAACAGCAGACTAGAGGATCCCAAGAATCAAATCAAAGATCTGAAATATAAGGAAGCAAAAAAAAACACCCTATCAGAAAAAGAAAAAGAAAAAAAGAGTCCAAAAATGTGAAGCTAGTGTAATGAGCCTCTGGGAGAACTTCAAGCATACCAACATCAGAATTAGGGGGTGCCAGAAGAAGAGAGAGAGCAAGATACTGAAAACCTATTTGAAGAAATAATGACTGAAAACTTCCCCCACCTGGTGAAAGAAACAGACCTACAAGTCCAGTAAGTGCAGAGAACCCCACACAAAAGGAATCCAAAGAGGACCACACCAAAACACACCATAATTAAAATGCCAAGAGCAAAAGAGAGAATCTTGAAAGCAGCAAGAGAAAAACAGTTAGCTACCTACAAGGAGTACCTATAAGATTGTCAGCTGATATCCCAACAGAAATTATGCAGGCCAGAAGGGAGTGGCAGGAAATATTCAAAGTGATGAATAGCAAGAACCTACAACCAAGAATGCTCTACTCAGCAAAGCTATCATTCAGAATTGAAGGACAGATAAAGAGCTTCACAGATAAGAAAAAGCTAAAGGAGTTAATCACCACCAAACCAGGATTATATGAAATGCTGAAGAGTTTTCTTTAAAAAGAGGAAGAAGAAGGAAAAAGTAAAGATGAAAATTATGAACAACAAAGTGATAACAAATACATATCTATCAACAATGAATCTAAAAATCAAATGAATAGAGTACAGCAAGATGGCAGCATAGGTAAATACCTACACTGCTGCCTCGCACAACAATTTCAAAACTACAACTAAAAGACAGAACGGACATCATCCAGAACCACAGGAAAGCTGGCTGAGTGTAAGTTCTACAGCTAGAAGGAAAGAGAGGGGCTCACAGAAACCCAGAGGAGCTGCAAAAAGCTGAGGTACAGAGACGTGAGTGGGTGCTGGAGTACCTGGCTGGCTTTCTCTGGCGGGAGGGAAACGGAGACTCCCAATGGCATTGAACCCCTTATCTTATGACACTAAACCCCAGATCCAGCCGAAACTTATACAGGGGGAGTTTGTACTGTGAAGAGGGAGAGGTGCACAGAAATTTAGGCGAGTCACAAAAGATCAGAGGTTTGGTGGCGCACACGGCACTGCGCAGAGGACAGATTGCTGATTGTGCCACTGGCTTTCGAGAGTGGGCGGGAGACAGACCCTCCCAACTGTGCCACTTCTGACTCCACCAAGCCACTGTTTTGGGCGAAACCCTGGGGACCTAGACTTGTGTGGTACTGGTGCACAGGGGAGCCGGAAAGGCAGCGGTCTAGAGGCACTGTGGGCGCATGCGCACAAGGATCACTGCAGCAATTACCCAGTCACATGAGACTCAGGGGCCGTGGAGGGCAGAGCCGACTGGAAGGCAAGGCGGGCCCTTAAGCCCTGAGACTCCACCCATCCCAAGCTCAACAGAGGCTTCTTCGGTTTAGCAAGTCTGGTATCATAAGGCTGAATTCAACACAGAAGTTTCCCCGGCATAGTGAAAATGCCGAGACAAGGGAAGGGATCACAAACAAAAGAAATGGAGGGAAAAAAAGACTGGATATAGAGTTCAAAACCACGCTTATAAGGTTTTTCAAGAATATGCTAGAAAAGATGGATAAATTTATCAAGTCCCAAGAGGAGATGCAAAAGGACGAACTAGAGATGCAAAAGATCCAACTAGAGATGATGGATAAATTTAGTGAGTCCCAAGAGGAGATGAAAAAGGACCAACTAGAGACACTGACTGAAATAAAAAATATTATACAGAGTCCTAACAGCAGACTAGAGGAAGGCAAGAATCAAGTAAAAAATTTGAAATATAAAGAAGCAGAAAACACTCAACTGGAAAAGCAAGAAGAGAAAAGAATCCAAAAATGTGAAGATAATGTAAGGAGCCTCTGGGACAGCTTCAAGTGTACCAACATCAGAATTGTGGGGGTGCCAGAAGAATAAGATGGATAAGATCAATGGGAGGGAGCTAAGGGCCGGGCGAGGGGAGGGAGCTGGGTGGAGTGGTGCTATGGAGGGGAAAAAAGAGAAACAAATGTAATAATATGAATAATAAAGATTTAATTTAAAAAAATAAATAAAAAAGCTGTGGTACATCTACACAATGGAATATTACGCTGCAGTAAAAAAGGAGTTCTTACCATTTGCAATAGCATGGATGGAACTGGAGAGCATTATGCTGAGTGAAAAAAGTTAGAGAAAGATAAGTATCACATGATCTCATTTATGGAATATAATGAACAACATAAACTGATGAACAAAAACAGATCTAGAGACAAAAAAACATCGATCAGACCATTTAACCTCAGAGGGAAGGTAGGAAAGGGTGGGGGTAAGGGAGAGAGATCAACCAAAGGATTTGTATGCATGCATATAAGCCTAACCAATGGACAGACAACAGGGGAGTGAGGGCATGAGTGGGGGCTGGGGGAGTAATGGATAAGGACACATATGTAACACCTTAATCAATAAAGAAAAATTTTAAAAAAGAATCAAGCCCCATTCTCTGCTTCAGTGTCTGTATGGGTTATTAGCAATTGCATGTGCAACTGGAATAGCTCTAAGTCAAAAGTGGAACTTGAAAGAGACTATCAAATTATATGCCTGGCCCTAGCCAATTTTGCTTAGTAGGTGGAGCTTTGGCCTGTAGACTGAAGGGTCCTGGGTTAAATTCCAGTAAGGGCACATGCCTGGGTTGTGGGCTTGATCCCCAGTAGGGGATGTGCAGGAGACAGCCAATTAATGATTCTCTCTCATCATTGATGTTTCTATCTCTAACTCTCTCTCTCCCTTCCTCATCTGTCCTTAATTCCGGATCTAATAGCCACACCCAAACACCCAGAAAATCACTGTTTTTGATGATCTTGATATGTGTCTGTATGTGCAATGTCTTTAACAGAACCCTGGGTTGGTTAAGAAGCTGTAACAGAAAGGCCAACTCAAATTAGCTTAAACACCTGAACATTAAGGAACTTTTGATTTCATCCATATAAACTTCAAGGAGACTCATTAAACAACTCAACATCAGCAAAATTATTCTGCTCAAAAGTCAGCAGTGCCAACAGACCCATCGGGGTTGACACTCTGGTATAGGAGTGGGAGTTGGGGCCTGCTCTGATGACGCACATGGCAATGCAGATGGAGCAGGAGGACAGCACTCGGAATGTGAGTTTGGAGAGTCTCAAGGAGGAAAGGAGGACTGGGCTTGGGGAAGGGAATCAACAGTCTCTGTTACATTCCCTGAAGCTGTTAATCCAGCTCCCAGGTAGCTCTAACTTGCTCTTACATGTGTGTGCCTGCTGCTGCAAGTTAGGGGACAAAGCAGAATCAACACTTGGTACTTGTCCTCTCTTGGTACTTGTAGACTCTGTTTTTTTAATAAATATAAATATAAATATAATATATATATATATTTCAGAGAGGAAGGGAGAGGGAGATAGAAACATCACTGCACGCCCCCACTGGGAATTGAGCCCAAAACCCAGGCATTTACCCTTGACTGGAATCGAACCCTGAACCCTTGAGCATGCAGGTCGATGAGCTATCCATTGAGCCAAACCAGCTAGGGCACTTATAGTCTTTTTAAATCAAATTTCATTACTTCCTTTTTACTCTTAGGACTTGTATTTTTTTATTGTAGAAAATGCTGACAGCTATACAGAAGAAAAGCCAGAATTACTCATAACCCACCACTCAGAGACAGCTACCATTAACATTTCTAGTTCCTTCTAATCTTAGCCCTGTTTTCTAATTATTGCAAGTCATGCAAATTATCTCCTTATTTATTTGTTCATCTGATAACTATGGAGTTGAGTACTGGAGTGTGTGGTTCAGATTCTCACTTTACTAGGAGTTCCCAGGACAATTTCATTGTCACCCAGAGTGGTTGAATGAGGTTTGACTTGGATTTTGAAGTGGATCTGAGTGAGGAAAGAGGGTATAAGGATGACCTTCCAGTGAGAGGAAGGGCATGTCCCAGGCCCAAAAGTAGGGCAGGTGGGGGTAGGTGAGAAGATAGATGCATATTGGAAGGCAGGAAGGAGTCAGTGGTAGGGAAAATTCCAGGTGTAACATGTGTCTGTTTTTTTGGCTGGTTCAGCATTCATTACCCCTTCTGATATCAGCACCTAATTTTCCTTTGGGGACTCACTTATTCCCCACTGTCAACTCTCAGCTCCTGTTTGGGAGAAGCTCCATACCCTTAGTTAGAGATGGTCACATGATCAAGTCTGACCAATCGGAATAGCACCTCCCTCTGGTCAGTGATTGGCTCATGAATGGGCACTTGACTAGACTGAGCCAGCCAGGACCAATGAGACTGTCTGGACTTCTGGGTTTCCTTGAAAATCTAGGAAATCTGACTACATTGTGTGACAGATTGGCTGGCGCTGAGAGGATATGCACTGTACAGTGTGCCACAGTCCCACCACTCCCTGTCACTAGGGATGATAATTTAGCACTCTATTTAGAACTCTGTGAGCCAAACACAACTTGTCTGTCACACTTAGCACTGAGAATGCTAGTTTGTTTTCTCTGTGTAGATGCCAAGATGGATGGTCCTCCTTGCCAGTGGATGACCTTTAGGAAGTTCCTTAACTGGCCCTGAGCCTCTACTTCCTCATCTGTTGGATCAGTGATTCTCAACCAGCAGCGAGTTTATCTCCCAGGGGACATTTGATGATGTCTGGAGACATTTTTTGGTTGTTACTGACAACTAGTGGGTAGAGGCCAAGGATATTGCTAAATATCTTACAGTGCACAGAGCAGCCCCCACCCTCCACACACACACACACACACACACACACACACACACACACCAAAGAATGATCCAGCCCAAAATATCCATAGTGCTGAGGATGAGAAACTGTTAAATGGAGATGGTAACAGGCCTACCCGGTTTGGCTCAGTGGATAGAGCATCAGCCTGCGAACTGAAGAGTCCTGAGTTTGATTGAGCCCAACCCAGGTCAAGGGCATATGCCCAGGTTGGCTCAATCCCCAGGAGAGGGCGTTCAGGAGGCAGTAGATCAAAGATTCTCTTGTCATTGATGTTTCTATCTCTCTCTCCCTCTCCCTTCCTCTGATTTAATAAAAATATATTAAAAAAAAAACATTTTCCAAAAAAAAAATGGAGAAGGTAACAGTAACTCATTTAAAAGGCTGTGTGAAGATCCAGTAGAATCATCTGTTAAGATCTGTCATTTCTACTTTCCCACCCCCCTTGTAAACTCTACAGGTCAGGGACCAGATGGTTTTAGAGCAATGTCCTATATCCCAATAACTAAAGCATGGAGGTACTAAGTAAACTTTTATGAATCGAAACATTTATCAGATGAGTACAAATCAACAAATAGTAACTATCATCATTATCATTATCATCTATCAATACTATCTTCCCAGCCCCTGGCTCAGTGTATAATTGGTTTTCTATATTTGTTGAATGAATGAATGAGAAATAGAGTATTTAATCATTAACCACTAATTTATGTGCTTTAGGAAGATACTGTAAACTTATGGGAAATAGGCCCAGTCTTTTTCTTTTTTTGCAAAGAGGACTTTGGTTCATTAAAGAAATTACTTTAGGGGAGTGAGAGTTTTGCCAAGCCAGGGCCGGGCTCAAAGTCATGTAGAGTTGAGGACTCAATATCTCGCTCAGCTTAGGCAAAAAAGGAAAACGGGCCAGGCTTTGTGCGAACTCGCTGTGAAACAAGAGCTGTTTTCAGGGCCCAGGAACACTCTCTGTCCCATGTTTAATTTCTTCCATCTGTCTGGTATCTGACCTCCGCTGCCCTCTAAGCCATTGCCACACATTGTCTGCACATGTTCCCATATAAGGTGATCTCTCTCTCTCTTTCTCTTCCTCTCTTCCCCTCTCCCTCTCTTTCTCAGGGTTGGACAGCAGGCTGCTTCCTCCACCCCACTGATCCTCTCTTGGCCTTCCCTGGCAGGCTGCACTGTGAGGACGGATGACTGGAGAGCGGGAAGGGGCAAGGGGCTGCCAAGGAATGTGGCAGGTTTATTTTTGTTAGGACTGCATTCTTTGCCAGGCCTGCAGGTCCCAGCCACTTGGGGATGTCACATGCCGATAAGACAGTGGGGGTGACTGAGACCTGTGGCTCAACTCTGCAACACCCCAGGTGTGAGCCATCGTCACAGAGTAGGGGAGGGCCGGGAAGGGTGGTGGTGTAGGGACTCTGAGGTCACGGAACTCACCTCTTCCCACTCCTCTGTGACTGATTCCCAGAAAGACAAGTTTGAAACTTGCAGAAATTGAGATCTGTAATCACTTAGACTCATTGCTGGACAAAACCCAACATATGCAGCAGAGTAGAGACGAACCAGGTGTCAAGGTGAAATTATTAGCTGTGTGACCTTGGGCAAGTTGCCTGTCCTCTCTGTTTCCTTAACTGTCAAAATAGTAGCAAATGTTCTTCAGACTATTCCAGTGTCATAGTAAAATATGAATTCCATGAGAGCAGGGATTATTGTCTATTCTGTTAACTGTTGTATCACCAGCATGTAGGTAGAATAGTGCCTGGCACATAGTAGGTGCTCAAATATGGGTTGAACAAATTAAGTGAGATAATGCATTTAAGTGCTCAGGACCAAATAAATGGTAGCTGTTACTATCTATTCAATAACATCATATGTTTATTTACTTATTAAGTGCCAGGCCCTTAATAAAGTGCTGGGATACAGCAGTGAACAAGACAGACTTTAAGGAAGCTTGTATTCTTTTTTTTTCTTTTTCTTAATCCACACCTGAGGATATTTTTTCATTGATTTTTAGGGAGAGTGGAAGAGAGAAGGAAAGATAGGAACATTGATGTGAGGGAAACACATCGACTGGTTGCCTCATGCAGGCCGGGGAGAAGCCTGCAACCAAAGTACGTGCCTTTGACTGGAATCGAACCCAGACCCTTCGGTCTGCAGGCCGACACTCTTATCAACTGAGCAAAACCAGCTGGGGCAGAAGCTTGTATTTGAATGAGGGATATACATGTTTAACTTTAGAGAGTAGTAGGTGCTTTGGAAGAAATTAAAAAAGGAATGTGGAAGTGAGTTTTTCAAACGTTTTGACTGTGACTCACAGCAAGAAATGTTTATCTTGTGACCCAATGAACTCACATGATTGTTTATTAAACTGAAATAAAACAATTGTGATAGATTGTCTGCAAAGATGTCTGCCAACAATTTAGCAACCATCATTCCTGGTATGCACATGCCACTCCCTACTCAAGAGGTAGAGGCTGTTTCTCCTTTCTTTGAATCTGGGCGGGACTCAGTAGAATGCGATGGAAATGACACTGCTTGCTCTGGGCCTCTGCTTTAAGATGCTTGGTGGGCCGAGACCGGTTTGGCTCAGTGGATAGAGCGTCAGCTTGCAGACTGAAAGGTCCCAGGTTCGATTCCGGTTGGGGGCATGTACCTTGGTTGTGGGCACATCCGCAGGAGGCGGCTGATCAATGTTTCTCTCTCATCGATATTTCTGGCTCTTTATCCCTCCCCCTTCCTCTCTGTAAAAAATCAATAAAATATATTTTAAAAAAAAGATGCTTGGTGGCTTTCGTGTCTGTGCTCCTTGTACTATTATTCACTGAATCAAACAAGGAGCTTGATGTGTTTCGAATTCCAGTGTAAGCAAACCAAAATCTACACCTGTACATGTCTCAAGGTCATGAAATCCAAAGTCAAAGGACAACCAATCACAAACAGCCAACTAGGCTTTATAGCCAATGAAATAATTTATTTTTGCTTCCACACTTTTCTCTGTATAAGTCTCTCCCAAGACTCCGGCCAGCAGAGGATGCCCCTACCCACTTCCTGTTTGGTGCTGCCAGACTACTATCAATTTTTGCTCAAGTAAACTCATAAAAATTTTAAATATAGTCCAGTTGATCTTTTAACAGTATCTAGCTGCCAGGTAGAGAGGCTCAGGTTAGATTACTGAATGATGAGACCTCAAGGAGAGAGTTCACATGAAGGAGAAATGGCAGCCAGCACTGGGGCCCAGAAAGGAGGGAGCTAATTTGGATGTTTTGGCCCCAGAGGAGCTCCCAGCTGAACTCAGCCCCAGGGAGATCCCAGCAGATACCACGTGGAGCAGAACTACCCAGCTGAGCCCAACTATCCCACAGATTTGAGGGAGGGTTTCAAGACAATACTTTTGGAGTGGTTTGTTACTGCAGCAAATATATATACACATATATATATATTTCTGACACAGAAATATTTACCTTTATTCTGTATATTTTCTATTCCACTTCATTTCTTAAAAATGTTCATCAATGTGTAGCTGGTGTGGCTCAGTGGTTGAGTGTAGACCTATGAATCAGGAGATCACTGGTATGATTCCTGGTCAGGGCACATGCCCAGGCTGTGGGCTTGATCCCTAGCAGGGGTTGTGCAGGAGGCAGCTGATCAATGATTCTCATCATTAATGTTTCTCTCTCTCTCTCCCTCTCCCTTCCTCTCTGAAATCAATAAAAATATATTTTAAAATATTCATTAAGACCCATTAAACTGATTTCAATAACTACTAATCAATCATAACCAACAGTCTGAAAAGCTTGGTGATGGTGACTGAGTGGTAGGGGGGTTACTTTAGTAAGAGGATTGGGAGGGGTCTCTCTGAGAAAGGAACATCTGAGCTGATACTTGAATGAGGAGAAGGAGCCAGCAGGGGGAAGATGGGGTAAAGAACAGCCAGACCAAAGAAAGAGCAGTGCAGAGGTCTTGAGTTTGGGATGGGTTTTGTGTGTCTGAGCAACAGAAAGGAAGTCAGTAGTGGGGGAGTATAGAGAAAAGGGAAGCCTGGAATAAAATTAGGCCATAAGGCTGCAACATCTGGGACCTCAGCTGCAGAGAGCAAAGACTGCTTGGAAGACTTGGGGTGAATAGCTGCCCTTTTTTTTTTAATTGAGGTGAGATTCACATAATATAAAAGTAGCGTGTGTGTGTCCTCAACTGAGGATATTTTTTCATTGAGTTTTGTTTATTTTTTTTAAATATGTTTTTATTGATTTCAAGAAAAAGGGAGAGGGAGAATCATTGACTGGCTGCCTCCTGCATACCCTCTACTGGGGATTGAGTCCGCAACCCGGGCATGTGCCCTTGACTGGAATCAAACCTGGGACTCTTTAGTCCATAGGCCAATGCTCTATCCACTGAGTCAAACCAGCTAGGGCTCCATTGATTTTTAGAGAGAGTAGAAGGGAGAGGGAGATAGACAGAGAAACATCAATGTGAGAGAGACACAACGATTGGTTGCCTCCCACACTCATCCCAACCAGGATTAGGGATAGAACCTGCAACTGAGGTAGGTCTCTTGCTCAGACTCGAACCCAAGACTCTTTAGTCCAAGGGCCAACACTCTGTTCCTTCAACCAAACCGGTTAGGGCTAAAATTATCCTTTTTAAAGAGAAAATTCAGTGGCTTTTGGTTACGGTCACAATATTGTGCAGCCACCACCTCTGTTTCCAGAGGACTCCCATCACCCAAAAGGAAACCCTCTACTGATTAAGCAGTTGCTCCACATTCTCTCTTCTCCCCAGCCCCTGGCACTCACAGATCTGCACTTTGTCTTTATGAATTTGCCTTTTCTAGATATTTCATGTAAATGGAATCATACAACATGTGCCCTTTGTGTCTGGCTTCTTTCACTCAGCATCATGTTTTCAAGGTTCATCCCTATGGTAACATGTGTCTGTACTTCATTTCTTTTTAGGCCAGAATCACATTCTGCTGTACATTTGCACCACAATTTGTTGAGCCCTTCATCCATTTTGATTCTATGATTCATCTAGAGCCCTTTCATAGGCCTTGATTTGACATCATCAGCCCAGGAAGGGAAAAGCGCTTGGCGACATAAAGAAAGCCACTTTGTGCCCCGCTGCTCCTGGCCTCTCCTTGTTCCTTCCCTTCAACTTTTTCCTGTGTGATCTGGAGCTTCCTAATGGCCCCAAAGCAGCTCCACTGCTGATTACCCTTGAATACTCCCCCTGAATTCTATAAATACCCAACGCTCAGCTGGGAAAAAAGAACTTGAAAGGCATCTGAAACGAAAATACCCTTTTTCCCATCATTGGCCAAGTGTTTTCTCTCCATCTTTCCACTCTTTGATTCCCGGACGAGTGCTTGGCATTCAAATCTTTATTTTAGCCCTACCAGCTAAGAGAAGAGTCTCCTTGGCAAAGCCCTCGAGGCAGAGAAAACCAGGCAGCATGTTAACACTGGCCCTCCTCACAGAAAAGCCCTTTGCCTCCAGCCTCAATGGCCTGTTATGGTCCTCCTCTGCTGAGCCAGTTTTGAACCAGTTTAGTAAGTTGGTGAAAACGGCTTTGGGATCAAGCAGAACTGTGTTTTAATCTTGAATCAGCAGGCTCCTAGCTATGTGACTGTGCGCCCTCTATGAACTCTCCAGCCCTCCATTTTCTGAATTGTAAAATGGAAAAAAACAATACTGTCCTTGCAGCTTTATTGGGAAGATTAAATAAGATGAGGTGGGTGTGGGCCATGTGTTGAAATGAAATTAGGCCCAACTCTATGTGACTCCAGGAGCCTCAGCTACAGAGCCAGGGCAGCTTGGAGACAAGGGGGTGGTTCTGTTGTCTTCTCAAGGCCTCACTGCCCTACCCATCCACCATCCCAGGCTGCCTGGTCTTTTCAGGCCCAATGACATTAATGCTTGCATGTCAGGCCTGGGATAAAGAAAGCTTTGGCCACACTAGAACACAGATTGTTTTAGGAGGAGAACGACACCCAGGAAGCATCAGCAAGTGAAGATATTATTATTTGATTTGATTGTATTATTACTTATTTTGATTGTATAATTCAGTATATGATTCAATTAGTCATTTCTTCAGATTGCTCTTCCAGACCCCCATTTTCTTTTCTAGGAGATCAATATGCATTGGATGACTTCCAGGGGTTGCCTGACCCTTTGGCATCTTGTTGAGTTTAGCTAATGGGAAGCCAGCCAGGAAATCAGAGGATAGGAGGAATGTGAGGTCAAGACTGTCTACATTTAGAGGCTCTTATTAGGCAGCCTTCTCCATACAGCCACTCTATTTATGAGCTTCTGGTGGCTGCTCTCTTCTCTGGCTGCTTCAGGCTTAGGGCAGCAATGGCTGCCTTTGTTATTGATCCCTTGTTGGTTTCCCTAAACCTTGCCCACGTCTTTACAAATAGTCCTTTATTAAATCTCCTCCGTTGCCCAGAGTGTGCCATCTTTATCCTGCCAGGATGTGGAATGATACAGAGGTTATCCACTTCAGTTGACAACTCAGATTTTCAAGAGGAAGTACATGATTTTATAAGTAACCGAAATCCAACTCTGAGCTCCCATCCTGTCATTACTGGGCATTTCGCCGTCAGGTACATCCTGGGGGACGCTGAGTCGCTGGATATGACAAAGCTTCAGAGAGTCACTAGAAATCTTTGATCGATGACCCGTCCTGGTGACTACTTGGTCACTCACCCATCATCCCAGGCTGCCTGGTCTTTTCAGGTCCAATGACATTAATGCTTGCATGTCAGGCCTAGGACAAGGAAGGCTTTGGCCACACTGGAATGCAGATTGTTTTAGGAGGGGAATGACACCCAGGAAGCATCAGCAAGTGAAGATATTATTATTTGACCCCAGTAAGAATGTCAGTGCACCCTATTTTTCAGTTCATAATCAAGGAAGTAATATGAATTGCATAGTATTTGACTTCTATACATGCCCATGACTCTCACAAAACCCATTAAGAAAACCATTTGACAAAAATGTAGCAACAGGCACACATTTAATGCCATCCATTCAGTTGAACGTTTCACATATTATTTATCCTTTTTACCTTTTAGGAAAGCACTACATCCGCACAAGATTAAATTGCCAGAGACAATGTAGGCTATCTGCAAAACCGAATTGAGGTTTCTGTTTAAATTTAGTTCATTTCATCTCCAAGTAACCTAGATGACTGAGGCATTAAATGACAATTAATGGATAACAGAATAACCCACTTCCGAATTTGTTCCTGCGTCTGGGTCATTTTTCTGGGCTTTAAAAGAATGAGATAAAGTGTGCAGTGTGCAGAGTAGCCCCAGATGGGATAGCATCTTGAAAACTGGCATTTGCTGAATACTCGTGCAGAATCCAGAAATATCTCATGGTCAGGATGAAAGGTCTAAATTTAATACCAAAAACAGAAAACTGGCTTGGCTTCCTTGGACTCTGCACAGGAAAGCTCTTGTTTGGAAGTTCTGAAATGAGAAGGGGCTGGAGACTTTCTGTTCATGGCATCCTTAGAGTTCCATGGGGCCTGGAAGGTCTATTGTCTTCCCAAGATCTCATTTGGCCCACAATGGAAGGCTACATTGAAGAAAGAGAATTTGTTGATAGAAAATCAGGGAGAAAGTTCACATTGATGCAGATACTCCCCACAATAAGTATAGATTCATTTCTTCTTCTTCTGGTTTTGCTTATCCAGCTTTTAAGGTTTAGCCACCTTCCCTGACCACCTGATTAGGACATCTGTGGTTCCTATTCGAATAGCATCTCTACCTCTGGTAACAGAATGCAGCCCTTCCTTTTTGGGAACCACCCTCACCTCGACTATTCTTATGACCATCAGAGTCATAGCAGTTATTCAAGAATGGTCTGATACACTTCAGACTAATGAAAGTCAGCCCCAGGAATTTGCTGGAACTATTGAAGAAAAGGTTGTACTTTTACTGAGGTTGCTAGGCTGGAAGGATGTAAGACTCCTGCTACTGGCAGCCCATTCAGAGAGGCAGAGAGATGGAAGGAGAAAGAATGTTGAGATATCACTGAACTCCTAGATTAAGCCATACCTGAAGTTGGTAATATCATTGGTCTTCACAATTGCATGAAACAATGAGCTCTCTCGGAGTCTTGGTAAATATACTTTACCAGGTGTGATTTGTTTTTCCCCTCTGAATAACCAGAACAGAGGTTCTCAAATGTGAATGTTTCTTGCAGTATCTACAGGATTTAATAAGGGAGTAGGAAAGGGCAGCTTCCAGCTTCTCTTACCTCCTCCCACCACACCCAACCTCCAGTGGAGGCCAGTGAACATTTAAAGGACATGTCCTTATAACATAATTTTCTTATCATAGTGCTTTGGGTGAGAATCAGATTGGGAACTTTAGTGCTTTGGTAGTAAGTGATGAGTAGGTTTCAACAAGTCTGTTGCTACAATCAAAAACTGCTAAAGATGCCCTGGCTGGTTTGGCTCAGTGGATAGAGCATCAGCCTGCAACTGAAGGGTCCGGGATTCTTTTCCAGTCAAGGGCACATGCCTGGGTTTGATCCCTAGTGCGGGGCATGCAGGAGGCAGCCTATCGATGATTCTCTCTCATCCATCATTGATGTTTCTATCTCTCTCTCCCTCTTCCTTCCTCTCTAAGGTCAATAAAAATATATATTTAAAAAAACTGCTAAAGAATCCACATCTTGGATCCTTTAGTCTACACCCATGAGCACTCAAGAGAACAAAATTAACAAGAATTGAAAGGAAAAGACAAACCCAAGAATGAATGGAGAGCCTCTGCCTCGCACTTATCCATGATGTCATACTCTGCTCACCTGACTTAGCCAATGGAAGTGCTTTAGCCATAAGAGTGTGAAGGTATGTACTGGTACACGAATGTTCAAAACAGCATTGTTTATGAGAGCCCAAAGTGGAAGCAATGTGAATTTACATCAACAGATAAGTGGATGAACAAAAAGCCATACAGTGAAATATTATTCTGCCACAAAAAGAAATGAAGTATTGATTCACGCTACAAACATGGATGAACCTTGGTAATAGTAGACTAAGTGAAAGAAGCCAAACACAAAGAGTCACATATTTTGTGATTCTATTTATAGGAAATGTCAGAAAAGGCAAATCCATAGAGAAGAAAAGCATGTTAGTGGTTGTCAGAGGCTGGGAAGCAAGATTTTTTTTGTTTTTATTGCAAACTGGGAGATGATGGCTAATGGGAACAGGGTGTGTTTTGGGGGTGGGTAATAAAAATATTCTGGGATTAGATAGTGGTGATGGCTGCACAACCTTATGAATGTGCTAAAAGCAATTGAATTGTATACTTTAAAATGGGTGAATTGGCCGAGACTGGTTTAGCTCAGTGGATAGAGCGTCAGCCTGAGGACTGAAAGGTCCCGGGTTCGATTCCGGTTGGGGGCATGTACCTTGCTTGCGGGCACATCTCCACTGTGGGGAGTGCAGGAGGTAGCTGATCGATGTCTCTCTCTCATCGATGTTTCTGACTTTCTATCTCCCTTCCTCTCTGTAAAAAATCAATAAAATATATTTAAATATATATATATATATATTTAAAATGGATGAACTGTATATATGTGAATTATATCTGAATACATCTATTAAAAAAGAGAGAGTCAGGGTAGAAGTAGGAATCTTTCTGAAAGGCTTTTCCATATGACTGGGACTTCCCTTCATCTATTAAAAATGTCAAGTATAGTTCAGCCAAGAGGCATCTCAGAGATTTTACAAAAAAGACAACATAGCATCTAAGGGGGAAAAAGCCTTCATGTGGATGGCTTGACTTGTGATATAATCAGCAGTGCCTTCACTGGTGAAACTGTTACTGAGAAGTTCTTGGACCCTCACTGAATCTTTTTACCTAAATGAATCAGGAACGGTAGCAGGTCTTCCTGGGACCCATGTCTGGGCCCTATAGATGGGCAGGGACCTAATATGTACAGGCCTCTCCATGTCTCTCTCTTTTTGGTTCATTTTGGAATATGTTCTTCTCAGTATCTCAGGCAGAGTGGATTCAGATTCTTTCCTGTGTTCCTGAGCAAAGGCATTAAGCATAAGATCCGTTTGAGTTTGAGTGGGAAGAGTGGATTCCATTGCTTACCTGAATTTGCAAAGGATTGTATTCCTATAACTGGGAAATAGTGTTTCAGTAATAGCAGCAACAGGCAGAAGAGGAATTAAAAACTACTGGAGAAGTCATTCTTACCTTTATATAGCTTACTCTGTAGAAGGAGCAAATCTAACCATCCCATTTTTTAAAAAGCAGGGGGAAAGGGTAAAATGTTTTAGCTTTTCCAATGTCAGGCATTGCTCTAATCACTTTACCTGTATCAAACTCCATTTTCATCTTTGAGGGAGATGTTATCATAGCCACAGTTGATAGATGAGGAAAGCCCAGAGAGTTGAGGCTGCACAGAGGTGAGGCCACAACCCCAACACAAATCCAGGATTCAAATCCAGGCAGCCAGGAGAATCTCCTAATGCACGCAACGGGATTCATTAATTAGATAGTCCCATTGTGTGAGCCTTTTATTGTTTCTCCCAGAATTATGTAAGTTGTTTAACTTTTAAGTTTTTAAGTGTTGCCTCCTCCTGGTGGTGGTATCCATGAGCTGGGACCACTCTTAGTTTCTCTCCAAGTGCTTTCACTTGGTCCTTCAATAGTCAGAAGGCTATTAGAGTGTTGTGTTCCTTCTGCTTCATAAACTCTCTCTGTTCCAGTTTGGCTAATTTTTACTGATCCTTACACATCACTTTGTTCAATGGAACCTCTCCTGATAGTATAGTCCTTTCAGCTCCAAATAAACTTGGGATCCTTCAAATGGGTTTCCTTTTGTCACAGCATTCATCATAGTTGTATGGGTATTGCTGGTTCAGTTGTCTCTCTTCCTACACTAGGATGTTAGCTCCCTAAGGAAAGGGACCAGGTAATTCCTAACCCTTCACCCCCAGCAGCCAGCATGGTGGGGGCATATAGAAGATGCCTACTATGGAATTTGTTTTTTGTTTATAAATCTGATGCTAAATCTGTAGTTGGTTGCTTCTAAGTTGTTTGTAAGAAATTTGTTTTCTTTGTTGATATCACAAAGTTCAGTGATTCCCGTCTGAAAGGGGGCGGGGGAGGGGACATTCAAAATACTATTCAGCAACTAAGGTCTCCCCCAAGCCTGTTGGAGCCATGGGGTCTCTGTTCCACTAGACTTCCATGCCTCGCCTGTGATCTGGGCACGAAGATCTTCCTTCAGCCTACCTCACAGGATGTGAACTCCATGAAAACTGGAAGAGAACATTCATTTATGCAGTTGCCTAAAAACAGGCTCTTAGAAGCCAAAGGAGCCTTAGGCTATGTACTTTACTTTTTTTTTTTTTCCCAAGCTCTTAGTATATTAAAAAAAAAAAAGTACTGGATTAAAAAAAAATTAATTCCCAGTACAGGCTACGTGGCCCAAATAATGTGACAAAGAAGCTGAAATCTCTGTGATGAATGTGCCTTCTTTCAGTTCGGCCAGGGACTGTACAGTTGTTCCTACATCTAACCTAATTTGGAGATATTTATGTCAAAAACCTGAATTCCAGGCTCAGGCCAAAGGCTTCCTCAACTCAAATCGCCCTGGCCTTGCCTCAAACAAAGAAGTCATCCCCAGGTCTGGTGAATGAACAGAGTATTTTGGAAACAGGCAAACTGCAGAACGTTCGGAGAGTTTACCGCCGGGAAAACAACCCCAAATTCTCTAGGTTGCCCACAGTGACTCCGAATCTGGAACCCCATTTCGCTCGTGGGCCCGGCACCCACCCCTCCTCCTCCTCCTCCTCCTCCCCTCCCTCTCCCGCACCAAGGCTGCAGCGCCAGAGCCTGGGCCCCCCGGAAACGCGGCGCCCCACCGGAAGTGACGTACGTGTACCACTGTCTAGCAACCGTTGCCAAGGAGCTCGTCTCTAGGAACCCGCTAGAGCCCGGGGACCTCCTAGGGGTAGGGGACAGTGGTTTCCTGAAGAGAATTTGAGGTAACCTCGCTGACCTGCGGTCGGAAACTCCCCTGAACCCCGAGATAGAAGAAAAATGCCTCCCATCCGTTCCCAGTGCGGCAAGCGGAGGGGCCGCAGCGATGACCAGGGTCCAAGGCCATTCCCGGCGGAATGCATCGTCGGGAAGCCCCGAGGTGGCCGGGTGTGACGTGGGGTCCGGCCCCCTTTCCCGAGCCCTGGGGTCGGGGGGGGGCACTATGGTGGGGACTCCTGCGAGTTGCTGTCCAGAGCGCGCGGTTTCTGTGCCGCTCTGTGCCGGATTAAGTGCTCGTCCTGGTTTTAATTCTTGCCCCCACCTACCCCCCTCGGGTTTTTATGTTCTTTTGAGGGGAGGTGCTCGTGAGTCAGGGTGGCATCTTTCCTCGGAAGAGGAAGAGTAATTGCTTTTGCTAATTTTAGAGCGCCGAGCCCACTGGGCATAGACAGCCTACCTGCGCTGCACGTCTTTGTCCTTAGCGCTGACCCTCAGAGAGCTGGTGGGCCAGCGGCGACCCAATGGTTTTTCTTCTTCTCCTGGTAACGTCTTACAAGGGTTTTGTATTTTTGAAAGGGGAATATATATATGTTGTATGCTATAAATAATATATATAATTTCTAAATCATTGAAAAGTAAATATACACAGGTGTCTCCCCCAAAAGGTATACACACTTTGAAATACTTTTTTTTAGTTCATTTTATACATTCATTTTTAAAAATTGCTAGTTAAAACAATTGCCTGCCTGCAGCATTTCTACTACTTCTTCCCATATTAAACAAGTGATGTCTGCATGCCGGAGACACAAGAAATCTTGGTTATGCTGTTTCAGCACTTAATCAAGATATTCAATTTTTAAAAAAGTATATATTTTATTGATTTTTTTACAGAGAGGAGAGGAGAGGGATAGAGAGTTAGAAACATTGATCAGCTGCCTCCTGCACGCCCCTTACTGAGGATGTGCCCGAAACCAAGGTACATGCCCTTGATGGGAATCAAATCTGGGACCCTTCAGTCCTCAGGCTGATGCTCTACCCACTGAGTCAAACCAGTTTCAGCAGATATTCAATTTTTTTAAAGTTATGATCTGTCTCACTGCCAGCCGACTTATACTTATGGGGTGGTGTTTTTTGTTTTGTTTTGTTTTGGCCTTGAGTTTTGAACAAACTCATTCAATCTAGTGGAAGTAGTCGCTATCTTACTAGTAGATGTAGAGGATATTCAAGGATGAAATGACAGATCTGGTCCTCATGGAATTTACAGTTTAGCAGAGAAGAGAAAATGCACATGAGTAACTACAAGTGGTCAGCATGGAAGGCAGGCCCTGTTATTCCGATGCAGGACCTGGTGTGTAGCATAAGAATGATTTCCCGGAGGAAGTTACCGGGAATAGTAGGGTTAGGAAACCGTTAGGATTTGCACTTCTGGACAGGGGGGAAGGGAGAAGTCTTTCTAGGTGGAGAAAACTGCATTAACTAAAGGCAGAGGTGGGTTAGCTAGGGAGCAGTGACCATTTCTATCTGCCTGAAATTGAAGGGTGAAAAGTAACAATTTGGCAACACAGTTGGGGAAGGCTCATTTGAGCTAGATTTTAAAGTGTCTCAAAATCCAAGAAGTTTGGACTTTCTCTTGTGGGCAATGAGAAGCCTATAGGTGATTTGGAATGGGAGGCAGAGACCGGAGAACGTGAGGCTGGTACCTTATTGAAGGCAAAGGAAATGAAGTCCTGAAATCCTGAAGGGTGGCAGAGGCAAAGCCTATAGGGCCAAACATAACATCCAGTGGGTGAAGATCGCTTGGTGGAGGAAACCAAAACAAACCCAAGAAAGCATACCCAGGCTAAAGCTTGCAGCCTCTACTCAGTTTGAGTTGGATGTGGCCATGCAAAAATGGGGGCCTGATCTGATTTTCAAAAAAAGGGTTGCCTGATCTGATTTTCAAGAGAGACTGGAAATCTGGATATCAATGCAAAAATAACTCCTAATTTTTAAACCTGGGCTACTAATTTTTAAATATATTTTTATTGATTTCAGAGAGGAGGGGAGAGAGAGAAACATTGATGATCAATGATAAGAGAGAATTATCAATTGGCTGCTTCCTGCATGCCCCACTGTGGGGATTAAGCCCACAACCCAGGCATATGCCCTGACCAGGAATGGAACCGTGACCTTCTGGTTCATAGATCTATGCTCAACGACTGAGGCATGCCATCTGGGCTCAGTTTTAAAAATTAGAAATATGTCTGCAGTGTATCACAAGTCTTTACCCCTGGTTAGAAGTTGTGGAGCAGATTGGAAGAGATGTTAATGTAGGTGGGACTTATTCATTTGTTCATGTGAATGCAGATGACTGCTATCACACAAGATGTGTATATAAAAATACTTGGCGTTACAAATTAACAGTATATATTGAAGCATTCATAATAAAGTCCTCCCACTCTGATTTATTTCAATAAAATAACTTTTCCATGTAGAATTATACTTTTTATGCCTGCTTCCTATGATTTTCATACTGGTTTCCCTCCAGAACTTTTGTTATCAGTATTGAGGAATTTTTTTCTCTATTTTTACATTTTAGTTTAAATTATAAGATCTTGATTATGAGTGACCAAATCAAATTCATTGTGGACAATCTAAATAAGGAGCCTTTTAGGAAGAGCTATAATTTAATCACATTTGATTCCCTGGAGCCAATGCAACTATTACAAGTTCTCAATGATGTTCTGGCTGAGATTGACCCAAAGGTAAGAGTTTTCTCTTTCTTTGTGATGAAAAGGGTGGCAGGAAAGTCAGTTTCTGCCTTTTATTACCTGTCTGGAGAAAATTATTTAACCTCTCTGGGCTTTATTTTCATGAGGCTTTATTTTACAGGCCTTATGTTTTTAAAGCAATAGGAAATTGTCTTAAAGTTTTCTCACTTAGCTCAAAAATTTAGTTATCTACTTGTACCTTAATTAGAAAATAGTTCCCCATTTCCAAACATAAATGGATTTAGCCCAGGAATAAAAATGCTTTTACAAAAGGCTTTATTGTATTGCAAGTTAGCTCATGTCTCTGTCCTGGAGAGTCTTTAAACCTGGCATTCTTAATAGAATCCTGATCTGTCTTGTATACACCCTCACTTGGAATCTGGGGAACTCCATACTTTATCCATTTTATTAAGAGAACATTGTGTCTGTTATGCTCTAGCAGATTGTGAGTTTAAATATTGTTCTTTGTAAGATTTACAACAATAACATATTCTTTCAATTTCTTTAATCGTTAGCAAGTTGTTGATATCAGAGAGGAGATGCCAGAGCAAACAGCCAAACGGATGTTAAGCCTCCTTGGTATCCTTAAATACAAACCTCCAGGAAATGCTACAGACATGTAAGAATCTGATTGCATGTTACCTTTTTTCTTTTTAATTTTGAGAAGTTTTATTTGTTTTTAAAATTTTATTTAATAGTATTTTGTGTTGCTTTCCTTAAACTATGCTTTAATAGCCAAACCTTCATAGGCACTACCAGGTCACCCTAAGTCTATGGCCTCGGAACATCACTGAGTTTCAAAATAATCTTGAACTCTTAACGTTATTTTGTCATGCAGAAGTTGTAAGTGGGTCAGTTCTTTTTCCTAATTAAAAAAAAAAAAGTCAGGCAAACGCACTATTCCATTTTATCATCTAGCTGCCATCCTAGATGAAAACCGTAACTTAAGCGTGCCCAGTGAATGATGTGACGTATTAAGGCTGACTGTACTAGATAATGGTTCCAACACAACCTTCCCACATATTCCAGGGATATATTGAAGGCCTACTTTTATTTGTATTGTTAATGTGCACACTGACTTTATAATAGCCTTGCTTTTATCCTTTTTAAATTGTCATGGAAAGCAATCAGGACACTGTAAATCAGATTTTGAGTAAATGTTATCTCTTTTCATGGTTAACTTATAAGCCCACATGTATGTGCATACATTTTTTTTTTTTGGTCTGTTTGTTTGTTTTTTATAGGAGTACTTTTCGTCAGGGTCTGGTGATTGGAAGTAAACCTGTAATTTACCCTGTGCTCCACTGGCTTCTCCAGAGGACTAATGAGCTGAAGAAAAGAGCATATTTAGCTCGTTTCTTAATAAAACTGGAGGTACCGAGTGAGTTTCTTCAGGATGAAACTGTGGCTGATACCAATAAACAGGTATTCAATACATAATAGTATTTTAAAACTGTCTGTAATGGATTTCAAGGACATGTTCAAATACCTCTCTAGTTTATTTGCTGTCTCTGTATGTTAAACTAGAGAGGTCTAGTTTATTTGCTGTCTCTGTACTTTCAGGTGGCACCAAAAGGGAAATCCAACTGCAATCATGTATTAAAATATTGACATTTGCACACAAATACCAATTCAATGATAGGTTCATGTGGCTAGAAAAAAACCACACCCTGAAATTAATGATTTTAGCATAATTTATTACTTAAGAATTGTGGGTAGGTTGCATCCTGCCTGGGCTTGGGGACTTGCAGAGCACTTTGCTGATCAGTTAGGTGACAATACAATTTGTCATCCAAATCAGAGAGAAAGGGACTGTCAAATAATTGCACCAGGACCGAAGAATAAATTGACACTCTTCCAGGAAAATTGGAATGTGTGAGCCCCATCGAAGACTGTGTATAGACAAAGAAGCTAAGCTTGCAACCTCAGAGGACTTTTTAGTCAGGCTGAAAGTAAATAGAGGGCCAGGAATTTGAAATTTCAGTGCATTTTACTCACCAGAGTTTTGAGTTAATACTGGGTTTTAGCCTTAAGGTATTAAGGGAGGGAGACAGATGAGTAACTAGACAACTGTAATTTTATATATATCTACTCTGATGTCATGGCATTCTGATATGGGGCTATAGAAGTCTTCTGTGTGGATAATGGTATCTATGCTGAGACTTGAAGGAAGAATAGGATTTATCCAGGTTAGGGATGAGGGGACTCATACAATATTCTCAAAGGGAACAGTGTTTGTGAACTGGAAGTGAGAACATGGGATGTTCTAGAGGCTGAAAGAAAATCAGCATAGCGAGAATATAGAGTGTGAGGTAGGAAAGTAACCAGAGAGGAAGCAGGAGAAGGATTTACTGACCAGATTTTACAGACCTGCTTTTTTATGCTCTATATAAATGTTTAAAGATGTATTTTTCAAACACTGTGTTCATAATCATCTAAGTCAGCAGTTTTCAGCCAGTGTGCCCCAAGAATTTTTATAACATGCCATACCTGACTATTTAGTCAAGGGCACTGACCTCTTTTCCCTTGGACCAGTGGTCGGCAAACTCATTAGTCAACAAAGCTGCAGTTTGCCGACCACTGCCTTATACTGTCAAATAAAAAAATGGCAATAGCCAACACAATAATAACCACCCAGTGTGAAGGAATCAAAATTATACCTATTTTTTTTTTGTATAAGCAAAAAAAAAGTTTTTTTAGTGTGTTGCAGAATTTTAATCATTAGTTTATGTGTGCCTTGAGATGAAAAAAGGTTGAAAATCACTGATTTAAGTAATCACTATAAGTTTATAAATAACCTGATTAAGAAAAGTCTACTGGGTCTAATCATTAGCTTATCATTTTTTAACTTGTTCTTTTAGTATGAAGAGTTGATGGAAGCATTTAAAACTTTACATAAAGAATGTGAGCAGCTTAAGACATCTGGATTTTCTACAGCAGAAATAAGAAGGGTAAAGAAAAGAAAATCTATTTTTTATTTGAATAAT
>JAAGEH010000417.1:13888344-13965410 GCA_011751065.1 Lasiurus cinereus | reverse complement strand
AAATAAGAAGGGTAAAGAAAAGAAAATCTATTTTTTATTTGAATAATATTAGGTTTAGCATTTTTGTTTTTAGCTAATTCAGTATGAGTCTTAAAACTATATTGAAACTGGTGATAGCAAAAGACGTATTTTCTTTTGTAAGGCCTTGCTGTTTTTTTGCTAAAGAAATTAATGAGGCCAGGGTAAATTCATAGTGTGTTCTATGTACTATATAGACCACGCTAATGGATTTTAAAAGGTTACATTTTGAGTCTCTAATATACATAAATATGTATATATCCATTTCTACTGACATATCTCATAGAGAAAATAGAGAAAATAACAAAAACTTAAAATTTTCCAATTGTTTGTATACCCTTTCAGGCTGTGTATATGTGTGTGTGTGTATGTTTGCGATCACACGATCCATAATTGATTATATCTTACTTTAAAAAAATATTTATTTTTATTTTTTATTGATTTCAGAGAGAAAAGGAAAGGGATGAGAAAGAGAAACATCAATGATGAGAATCATTGATCTGCTGCCTCCTGCACACTCCCTACTAGAGATTGAGCCCACAACTCTGGCATGTCCCCTGACTGGAACCAAACCCGAAACTGAAACCCTTTAGTCCACAGGCTCTATCCACTGAGCCAAACCAGCTAGGGCTGTATCTTGCTTTTTATAATTTTATTTGATTTTTAAAGTATATTTTTATTGATTTCAGAGAAGAAGGGAGAGGGAGAAAGAGAGATAGAAACATCAGTGATGAGAGAGACACATCAATTGGTTACCTCTAGTACATGCTCTTGAGCAGAATCAAACCCAGGACCTTTAAGTCCACAGGCCAACACTCTATCCACTGAGCCAAATCGATTAGGTGTATTTTGCTTTTTAAATCATTATATCATTAATATATTCCCATTGTTATCTTTGTATAATATGATTTTAATGATTAAGTAATATCCTATAGTATAAATAATTTAAGCATTTTTGCATATCTATGATTGTTTCCTTAGGATAAATTTCTGTTTTAGTTGCTTTTCTAGATGGAAACCAAGCTGTCAAATAAATTACTGGGGATAAGGGGGAATAGAAGTGTTCTTCATCCCAAGGAGGTTCTTTGTTTCTTAATGCTCTGGTTATTAGGATAGATTACATAATCATATAAAACCCTTAGCTGAATTCTACAAAGAATACTTTTTCTGATAATGTCTTCTTGACTGCTTTTTAGGATATCAGTGCAATGGAGGAAGAAAAGGATCAGCTCATTAAGAGAGTTGAACGCTTGAAGAAAAGGGTAAGGCAAAATTAGCACTGTAAGACTTTGGCCACAAGTGTTAAGCACTTGCAAAGACTTAGGAATGCAAATAAAGATTAAGCAGGGCATGGATTCAATCTAAGGAGGGACTCAAATAACCCAGACTGAAAGGGAATCTCCCTAGGCACTAGCCCAAAACCTTCAAGGACCTGGAATCTAGAGCTTGACTGTCATCTCCAGGGAGTATTATTTACCAAAAGGAAATGATAAGTGGGTGTCACGTGACATGCCTTAACCTGACAGTAACATGAACTTCTCATTCCCTTACTGTAGGTGGAGACAGTTCAGAATCATCAACGGATGCTTAAAATAGCAAGACAACTTCGAGTTGAAAAAGAGAGAGAAGAATTTCTTGCACAACAGAAACAGGAACAAAAAAATCAGGTATCCATATAAAGACATCATTATATTCTCATGATGAAAGAAATAGTTCTTTATGACAATTCACATGTAAAGAAAGAAGAATTTTTAGAAGTTCATGTTTCCCCATGATAGAATACTCTTCTAAGGGTATTTTGTACTGCCAATAGCATCAAGGACCTTTGGGATGCTATACTCAGTATGCATCTGTACACTCCCTTTCGGCCTCTGCTAAGCTCATGTTGTTCCAGCACTACCAAATATCATTGTTTCATCAACAAGCAGTAAGGTTAACTGTTAATGAAACTTTTAGAATCTCTCAAGGGGTGTTGAGATGCTGGGGTTATTATAACATCCTTTCTAATCCACTGATCACAGTGTCCTCTACATTTTACTCCAGCGGTAAATAAACAAATCATGAAGAGGCTCCAAAACACCCACCATCCACATTTGTAGACTTTGCCTTAATGAAAAAATAATTTGGCCAGAAAAACATCACTTTTATTTTGTTAAAAGTCGTTCTTAAAACTGAGTAGTCTTATTCATTAAAAGTATAGTTCAGTTCCGC
This sequence comes from Lasiurus cinereus, assembly GCA_011751065.1. Taxonomy (NCBI): domain Eukaryota; kingdom Metazoa; phylum Chordata; class Mammalia; order Chiroptera; family Vespertilionidae; genus Lasiurus; species Lasiurus cinereus. The sequence continues at coordinate 13,963,181 of JAAGEH010000417.1, read as the reverse complement.
TCCATTTCCTTCTAAGTGGACAGTTGAGGGATTTGGCTTTCTCAGAACTCATTTGGTATATCAGTCATTCTACTGCAGCAACAATTACACTGCCTGGCCCTAAGATATTTGGCATCAAATTCTGATTCTGAGACATCACGTGTGAGAATGCTTGCAATCCTTAAAGTTAAGAAAACTATGTTATAACAAGAATATAGTAACTATATTCTTTAGCAAGTATTTTTCTTTGATCACCAAATACTCCTTTTTTAATTTCTGAAAGCTCTTTTTTTTTTTTTTTAGTTTTACATAAAAGGGTATTGAGGGAACATTTATGTTTGGACTTAACACATCAATTTTCTTAGTTCTTATTATTTGTTCCTTTATGTCACAGGAATTATGTGGAACTTGTATTTTTTCATTGTTTGTATGAGTGGTAAGTTTCAATAGACTAAGCAAGTAATAGATCTAATTCTATTTTAAAGCTATTTCATGCAGTGCAGAGACTGCAAAGAGTACAAAACCAGCTGAAAAGTATGCGCCATGCAGCAGCAGATGCAAAGCCTGAAAGTAAGTGGAAATTATTAGATAACATAGTCTATCAGAGAATCAGTAATCTCCCTTAAAGTAATCAACTAATGAGAACAATCATCAAGTGATATCTCTGCATTCGGAGTGTCATTTTCTATCTAATGAAGGGAAGCCCTAATACAAGCATCTTTAAGTCTTCACCTGGGATTTAATTCCTGTTCAGTCAATGTTTGTTTTGTCAGAGGGTGAAGGTAATGAAAACCATTGTGAAGGAAGGCTCTCATATAATCTGTGAATATATGAAGTACTTAGGATGGATGTTATGAAAAAGATGGATGGAAGAAATGTGAATCATTGTTCTAAAGCCAGGACTATAAAGACAACGTATAACACTGAGTGTTTTCCCTATGTGGGCAATTATGCTAATGACATAGGTCTCTAATTTTAGATTAGATGAGCCCCATGCTGGCTGGGCTCATCTTAATTTTTGATGGTAAAGATGTGAAGGAATCTACATCAAATCCAAAGAACATATACTGCCTGGCCGGTGTGGCTCAGTGGTTCATTGTTGACCTATGAACCAGCAGGTTGTGGTTCAATTCCCAGTCAGGGCATATGCCCAGGTTGTGGGGTGGACAGGAGGCAACCAATCAATGATTCTCTCTCATTGATGTTTCTATCTCTCTCTCCCTCTCCATTCCTCTCTGAAATCAATAAAAATATCTTAAAAAAAAAATGTCAATAAGCAACTTGTTTGTATAGGCCTACTCTTATTAAGAAATTATTAGAGCTTACCATTAATAGTTGAATTTTTAGAAATGAAGGCAATATATATAAAAATTGAAAGATTTGGTATGCAAAAAAATAATTGACTGATCAGTACAGTTTAATACAATTTCAGATGTTAGCCTAAACAAGTGTTTCCGTAGTATCTGTTATCCTTAATTTTATTAGGTTAAATATTTCTTGCTATTATGTTTTAATTCTGGCAACTAAACAGAATATCCAAAGATATGGATAGTATTAGTAATATTTCATTTTTAAAATTTGAGTTGATAGTTTTTATTTTGCTTTGGCTTTCTACAGTAGTCTAAATAGAAATCATTTAGGCCAGGAAATACATAATTAATAATAAAATAGACACAGTTCTGTTTAAGGCATCTCTTGTGGTGTTGGTTTAAAATATTGATGTAAGTAATGTGTTAATACATGCTGCTAAATTGTTAAGTAGTAATAAAAATAATAGGCTCAAACCATCAATCCATTAATTCAGTATTTCTTGATCATCTACTGAATGTCAGGTACTATGTTAAGAAAGCAGAAATCCTATATAATAAAAGCCTCATATGCTAAGTGTCTGGTCATCTGGTCATCTGTTCAACCAATCAAAGTATAATATGCTAATGATATGCTAAGGCCGCTCAACCACTCACTATGATGTGCACCTGGGGACAGACAGTAGACTGGCCAACCAGTTACTATGATGTGCACTGGCCACCAGGGGGCAGACACTCCGACTGGTAGCTTGCTGCTGGGGTCTGGCTGATCAGGACTGGGCAAGATGAGCCAGACACGACTTGGAGCCCTCCGCAGCCCCTCCCCAGCTGGCCAACCTCCCACATCCTTCCCCATCCCCAATCATGCACTGGTGGTTCCCTCAGCCTAGCCTGCACTCTCTCATAATCCGGAACCCCTGGGGGGATGTCGGAGAGCCGGTTTTGGCCCAATTCCACAGAGAGGCCAAGGGACCCCACTGATGCACAAATTCATTCACTGGGCCTTTAGTATCCCTATAAAGTGCTCATAGTGTAATGGAAGAATGACCAACAGTGTGCAATGTGATGAATTTGCTGATGAAGCTCAGCATAGGGCTCTATGAGAACAAACAGGCAGAGCACCACACCCTAACACAGAGACAAATTTCTTCCTGGACGTCGTGGCACTGAGTTAAGTTAAAGCTAGAAAGGTAAAGGAGTGGAAGACATTCCATTCCAAGGTGCAGTGACATAAAGAGACTGAACAAATGATGGGTGAAGATACTAGTAGATGAAGGGTAAGCCTCTCCGGACTGCTTGTGTTCGAAAAGAGGGCAGGAGAGGGAGTGTGCGAATGAATGAGCTCGCACTGTGCCTAGACTGCAGGAGGGTAGTAGTAGAGTGGTGGTTACATACTGAAGAAAAAGAGCCAGGCAAATAGAAGATTTAGGAGAAAATGGTGAGAATTGATAACATCCTTCCCTGTGTGTCCCAATTGTATCCCCATACCCTGCACCTCATTGCATCTTCTATAGCAATACCACAGTGTGTTAATGGTTGGCATATCTAACTCCGACTCAGCTAAACTTCAAGCGAATCACCAAGTCATAATTGGTCTATTTCCAGGCCCTTTCACACTAGATTACATATACAGGCACTCAGTAAAGTCTACTAAGGAGTTTGGAGGTAAAAGTAAAGACCTTGACTTTGGATAGGAAAACAGTGATCTTTTCCACACAGAAGAGGGAAATTAAGTAAGAAAAAAATGGTTGAAATATAAAATTAAGGTATTACAGATGTAATATATGGGTTTTGGGGGTTGTTTTTTTTTAATGGGCAGGGAGTGGGGAATAGGAAGTTAAAGAGTTCTTGCTTTGCTGACATCTTTTTGGGAAATAGTTTAAGGGTTGTATTTAGCACTTTAGAAAAAGAGTAGATTAAGCAGCTGTTAATTGATCCAGGTCTTCAGTTGAACAAGGTCCATCTAAATTCTTCACTGACAAAAAAGGTTTATAAAAAGTTTTTATTCACTTAAATAACACACACATTATTTTTAAATATTTTTTTTATTGATTTCAGAGAGGATGGGAGAGGGAGAAAGAGATAGAAACAGTGATCTGAGAGAATCACTGATTGGCTGTCTCCTGCAAGCCCCAGAGTGGGAACTGAGCCTGCAACCTGGGCATGTGCCCTGACTGGGAATCCAACTGTAAGCTCCTGGCTCATAGGTCGTACTCAATTACTGAGTCATGTTGGCTGGGCCGAGCAAAATTATTTTTAGTGTAACAATGTAATTTGTATTTTTTCAGAGTAACAACCATATTATAAAACATTCAAATATATTTTTATGCTCCATAAATTTGTGAGATTTATTACATAAAGAACCTACTCATTCAATGATAGTAGCATCAGTAAGATGTTCTTAATTAAAAAGTTTACTGGGATCTTAGAGGCCAGGATTTCAAAAGATAATTTCTAAAAAACTGCATAGAAACATATGACTACTTTTCAAAGTCTACATTAAATTTTTTAAAAGAAGAACTTAACATGTGATAGAAATTCTGTTTTTTAAGCAGCTTTATTGAATAAAATGGACAAGTAATAAATTGTACCTATTTAAAGCGTACAATCAATATGTTTTGAAAACCATCAAGATAACAAGTATATCCATCGTCCTAAACGTTTCCTTGTGCCTCTTTGTAATGTCTATTCCTCCCTTCTCTGCCTTTCTACCTGTCCCCAGGCAACCATTGATCTGCTTGCTAACATTACAGATTAGTTTGTGTTTTCTAGAATTAGAAACTTTTTAAAAATAAGGTATATAAAAATTAAGAGTTTTAAATCTTTTACAACATTTCAGACTTTGATTTCTTACATGTGGTATATTTAAGAACTTGGGAGAAACTAGTCATCTGAAGATGGAGAAACTAGTCATCTAATAGCCAGAAAAGCTAGGAATTAGATTTAATCTGAAATCACATCATTATCATGTGATTCATTAAACACTTTCTCTTCCCTCTCTTTCTCCAACCCTAAAAAGGGGGGGGGGGATTGTAGGGATGAATGGAAAACTCATGAATTTGCCTTTAATAAATTTTTACATGTTAATATATGGTTAGCACAACAGAATTAAAAATACTTTTAAAGATTTAGGCCAGGTTTATTATGCAATCTACGTACGTAGATTACTTAAACCGGAAATCCAATGTTTTAAAAACTTAAGCCAGAATTTGTAAATGTGTAATGGAAAGATCTGAAATAAACTTTTAAAAGCTCTCTAGGCTGGGAATTTATAACAAAACTATTATTCACTGAAAATCTGTGTGTGCATGTTTGTGCACTCTGTCAAAATAAGAAAACTATTAAATCTTAAAAATATAACTTGCCATTTAACTATAAACTTTACAAAATCAAAACTACCAAACATGGAAAACTAAAAAAAAAAAATGCATGAGTGTAGATAATTTATTTTTTGGATTTGAATGTGTGCTTTGAAGCTGACAAATTATAATGTATTACTACTTATGACTTATGAAGTAATAGAATAGAAATATAAATTGCCTCAGAAGTGTTGCAAAAAAAAAAAAAGATTAAATGACCACATATAGAAGAAAGAAACTGAATTTCATTTGTGTTGTTATTTGGTTCTTGATTTCTTATTTAAATGCAAAATGTGACCCAACAAAATATCTGGCTTTTTCTTTTTCTTTTTTTTTTCTTTTCTTTTTTTCCTTTTCAATCACAGTTTACATTCAGTACCATTCTGCACCAGTTTCCGATTACAGCAAAGTGGCCAGAAAGCCAACCACTCTACAGAGTGGCCCCCCTGCTGCCCCAAACACCCACTTTGGCCTCATATCCAGTTATCTCAACATTATTGACTATATTTCTCATGCTATATCTGGCTTGTTTTGTAAATATTATTCTTGCATTAATTTATAGAGTAAAGTATAATTAGGTGGAGTATAGTCAATTGTTTTTTAATTGATTTTTAAAGAGAGAGAGGAAGAGAAACATTGATTTGTTGTTCCACTTATTCCCCCCACCCACCATTGTCTTCTTCCCAGCCATCCCCACCCCCCAGCACATGCCCTCACCCCCCTAGTGTTTGTGTCCAATGCTTATATCTATGCATACAAGTCCTTTGGTTGATCTCTTACCTCCCCTCTCCTCTGCCTTTCCTCTGAAGTTTGATGGTCTGTTAGATGCTTCTCTGTCTCTGGATCTATTTTTGTTCATCAATTTATTTTCTGGTAGATTCTTGTGTGTGCACTGAATCTATAAGCTTAGTGTATTGGGATAATGCTCTAACAAACTGAGCTACTAGCCAGGGCTTAGGTGGTAATTTGGAAAGATCATAATACTAGTTTTTTTGTAATTAAACATTTCTTCCATGTAAATTTTTTTATTATTCTAATTAGCAAAAGACTTAAATGGCCTATCTTTTATGGTACTACTAGAGGCCCAGTGCATGAAAATTTATGCATTGGAGGGGGGGAGGGTCCCTTAGCCCTGCCTACCCCCTCTCACAGACCGAGAGCCCTCAGGGGCAGGAGGCAACCCGGCAATCAGGGGAAGGTAACAGCCCCTTCACACCTGTGCCGCTGCCACTGTCAGCAGTGCAAGCCTTGGCCGGCCCTGGTTATCTGAGCCTTGGGTGGCCCTGGGCGGCTGGGCAGTCACCATCCAAGGCTTGCCTGGGCTTCAGGTCGGCCCTGGAGGCTGAGAAGACTGGGGGACTCCAGAGGCTGGTGCATGGCACACCTGCTGCCCTGGCAGGGCTGAGAGAACTGGGCGCTGCCATCTTGTGGCTGTGGGCGCCGCCATCTTTGAGGTCATGGCAGTCCATTAGCATATTCCCTCCTTATTGGCTGTGGACACTGGCATCTTTTGTGAGGGCATGATGGTCAATTAGCATATTCCCTCTTTATTAGTTAACATACTTGATTTTATACATAGATATGGTATTATACAGATAGATATACTAGATATTTTGACTGATATGCCCTACTCTACAGGCTTTTTAAAAATACAGTGGTACCTCGAGATACGAGTGCCCTAACATACGAGATTTTTGAGATATGAGCCGTCGAGCGAGCAAGCGATATACAAGCAACATTTGAGATAGGAATAATCGTGCAGATCGGCCGGCTGCACAAGACCCACCAGTTTACCGCGACTCGAGCGTCTCATAGTTTCCCATGCCTCAAGGTTACGGAATGAATTAAACTTGTATCTCGAGGTACCACTGTATGTATTTTTTGCTGAAACCGGTTTGGCTCAGTGGTTAGAGCATCAGTCTGTAGACTGAAAGGTCTCAGGTTTGATTCTGGTCCAGGGCACCTGCCTTGGTTGCGGGTACATCCCCAGTAGGAGGTGTGCAGCAGGCAGCTGATTGATGTTTCTCTCTCATCGATGTTTCTAACTCTCTATTCCTCTCCCTTCCTCTCTGTAAAAAAATCAATAAAATATATTTTAAAAATATATGTATTTTTATGGATTTAAGAGAGGGAGGGAGAGGGAAAGAGACTGAAACATTAATGATGAAAGAGAATCATTGATTGGTTGCCTCCTGCACGCCCCCTTTTGGGGATCGAGCCCACAACTCATGCATGTACCCTGGACCAGAATCAAACCTAGGACCTTTCAGTATGCAGGCCAATGCTCCATCCACTGAGCCAAACTGACTAGGGCCAGGTCTTATATTTTAAAGTATACAGAATGTCACTATATCTATTTTATTGGGCTAAATATTCATTTATTTTCTTTTCAAAGGTTTGATGAAGAGACTAGAGGAAGAGATAAAGTTTAATTCATATATGGTAACTGAAAAATTTCCTAAAGAATTAGAGAACAAGAAAAAAGAATTGCATTTTTTACAAAAAGTGGTGTCAGAGCCTGCTATGGGCCATTCTGATCTTCTTGAACTTGAATCTAAAGTAAGTGACAATTATCTTTTCATAGTTTCCAATTTTATCTCATCCTTAGTGCTGTGTAAAGTATGTGACCTGCTTTCTATAGTGTCTTAACTTAACCTGCCCTAAGAGTTGATAGCTCTTATGAGGAGTTGCTCTGTATGAGAAATTACAGCATGTAATGCTGTTACTTATAATATATGATTTATGAAAATTTAGTCAATTGATTAGGAAACTAAGTAACTTGGACATATAAATTAATGCATGTTAGACTCATAGGTTTATGTATTCATAATATATAATTGGCTAATATGATGTATTCATATAACAAGATGGCAACTTTTAAATATTAATAATATTTATTTGCAAGAATAATATTGTAGCAATTTTATACTTAAAGCCTAATATATTTATTAGCCTTTTATGCCAGCTTTGGAATTATTAAATTTTTTAATGCTCATTGAAACCTGGGATCATATTATCACACTTTTGCTCCCTAGAAACAAAACACTAATTAGATGTATATTTTTTTAAATACCAAATATCATGAAAATTGAACCATTTTGATTTGCTAATCCTTCAATGTGCTCAACAGCCATTACAACTAAATATATAATTTTGATCATTTTATTCTTTTCATTTTCTTATAGAAATTAGATGACTAAGGTTTGGCTCAAATTTAATGTCATAGAATTAACAAGGAAACTCTAGTTTTTTCAGAGGATAGACAGATATACTGAAAATTATGTAATTTTTTAAATTTGTTGTGGGACTATAGGCTTCTGTAGGCTTAGTCAGTTTTATTACATTGGGAAAGGTTTGGATTAATGAGTGGATTAAATGACAGCTATGGGAGAACCACAGATCATTTGAACAGGAAGGTTTTTAGATGTCATCCATGTCAACTCTCAGCTGGGTTCATGAATTCCTTATATAAATCCCTATGGAATGTTAGTCTGGATTTTATCACTTGCAGTGACTTGAAAGTCACAAACTAGGAGAGAAGATAACTTCAGATTTTAAAAAATTGTCTTTTTTATAATAATGTATAAATATTTCATGCTGAATACTTTAGGATTATTTAGACATGGATGGTTAAATACATGTAAGTAATAATACTGTGTAAAATTTATTATGAACCACAAAATGTTCATTATTTCTAAAAGTAATCATAACAACCCACTCATAACATTAATAGGACCATGTAATCACTGATGATAAAAACTATAAATTCAAAGCTTGGCTGGGCTAATTGTCCCTTACTTTGTGTAATCATAGGGAGAGACTTAACCTCTTTTATTTTCCATGCTGTTTTAGATAAATGAAATAAATACACAGATCAATCAGCTGATTGAAAAGAAAATGTTGAGAAATGAGCCAATTGAAGGCAAACTCTCACTATATAGGCAACAGGTAAGCCCATTCTTTTGGCCCACTTAGCTCTGAGCATCTTCATAAACACCACAGGCTATGTTATCTGTAGTGTTAAAGTGAGAAGGAAGAAAGCAATCAATGTTCTTCTGTCATTGCTAATCTCCAGATTATAACAAAGAATTTATGGAAAAGGCTACAAAAGACTCGTGTTCAAGTTTGAAATGCTTAGTTTCCTTCGCGTCTGCCAACTGTGGTGATAGGGCTATTTGTGTTTATATCTGTGAATGTGGAATTTGATTATTTAAATGAAAGGTTACTTTAAGTGATATAAGTAAAAATATTTGTAATCTTTAATGAATTAATCTGTTTCAAGTTTAAAGTTAGTTTGCAAGAATAGAATGAATTAAATTTTAGTGCTAAGGAATGTATCATTTTTTCCACAACTGTTAAATTATGAGATTATATATGTTGTAATGTATTTCTAGACCAAAGAGTCAGATGAAAGCTATGGATTCTCTGAAAAGAACCCAGGCAGGAGTTTAGTGTGAAGAACATTCGGTAACCTCAGTAAATACCAAGCTACATAACAAAGCACTCTTCAAGGATGTTAGAATTTTTAAAAACTATTTACAATAGAAAATTTCAACCATATACCAAGGTAGAGAAGGTAGTTAGTAAACCCTCATCTTTCCCTAAGTTATAGCAATCATGGCCTTCTTGTGTCATTTCTACCACCAGCCCAACTGGATTATTTTGAAGTAAATCTTAGACTTAATATCATTTCATCTATAAATATTTCAGAATGTATCACCAAAAAGTAAGGTTTTAAATGTTTAATTCCAAGAGCGTATCACATAATCTACTATTTTTAAAGTTCACCTGTGTTTTAGCATGTATCAATACCTCATTCCTTATTATTGCTGAATAACATCCCCTTGTATGGATACTTTCACATTTTGTTAACTCATTCAGCTGTTGATGGCTATTTGGGTTGTTCCTACTTTCTGGCTATTATAAATTATGCATCTATGGACATTTTAATACAAGTTTTTGTGTGGAAATATGTTTTCATTTCCCTTGACTATATTTCTAGGAATGGAATTGCGGGTTCATATGATAATTCTGTATTTGACACTAAGGAAATGCCAAACTGTTTCCTAAAAGCTATACCATTTTACATTCCCACCAACAGTGTATGAAGTTTCTGATTTCTCTACATTCTTTTTTTTAAATTTAATAAATCTTTATTGTTCAGATTATTATAATTGTTCTTCTTTTTTCCTCCCCATAGCTCTCCTACACCTGGTTCCCAGCCCCACTTCTGCCCTTACCTCCCCCACACCGTCCTCAACCATAGGTGTAAGATTTTTGTCCAGTCTCTTTTCACACCCCAACCCCCCACTTTTCCCACAAGAATTGTCAGTCCACTCCCTTTCTATGCCCCTGATTCTGTTATATTCACCAGTTTATTTGGTTCATCAGATTTTTTTATTCAATTGGTTTTTAGATTCACTTGTTTATAGATATGTATTTGTTGTTCATAATTTTTATCTTTACCTTTATCATCCTCTTTCTCTTCTTAAAGAGTACCTTTCAGCATTTCATACAATACTGTTTTGGTGGTGATTAACTCCTTTAGCTTTTTCTTATCTGCAAAGCTCTTTATCGGACCTTCAGTTCTGAATGATAGCTTTGCTGGGTAGAGTAATCTTGGTTGTAGATTCTTGCTATTCATCACTTTGAATATTTCTTGCCACTCCCTTCTGGCCTGCATAGTTTCTATTGAGAAATCAGCTGACAATCATATGGGTTCTCCCTTGTAGGTAATTAATTGTTTTTCTCTCGCTGCTTTTAATATTCTCTCTTTGTCTTTTGCTCTTGGCATTTTAATTATGATGTGTCTTGGTGTGGTCCTCTTTGGATTCCTTTTATTTGGGGTTCTGTGTGCTTCCTGGACTTGTAAGTCTATTTCTTTCACCAGGTGGGGGAAGTTTTCAGTCATTATTTCTTCAAATAGGTTTTCAGTATCTTGCTCTCTCTCTTGTTCTGGCACCTCCATAACTCTGAGGTTGGTATGCTTGAAGTTGTCCCAGAGGCTCCTTACACTATCTTCATATTTTTGGATTCTTTTTTCTTTTTGCTTTTCCAGTTGAGAGTTTTTTGCTTCTTTGTATTTCAGATATTTGACTTGATTCTGCGGTCCTCTAGTCTGCTGTTAGGTCTCTGTATAATATTTTTTATTTCAGTCAGTGTATATTTAATTTCCAGTTGGTCCTTTTTCATATCCTCGAGGGTCTCACTAAATTTATCAGCCTTTTCTAGGAAATTCTTGAAAAACCTTATAACCGTGGTTTTGAACTCTATATGCAATCATTTGCTTTCCCCCATTTCTTTCATTTGTGATTTGTTTCTTTGTCTCTGCATTTTCACTGCTTCCCTGAGTTGGTAGAGTAGCTTTGTGTGGTAGGTGTCCTATAGGACCCAGTGGCTCAGTCTCCCCAGTTACCTGAGGTAGACTCTCTTGGTGCACCCCTTTGTGGACTGTGTGTATAGCGTTGTTGTAGTTAAGTCTTGATTGTTGTTGGTATCACTGGGAGGAATTGACCTCCAAGCCAACTGGCTGTAAGGATCACCTGTTTCTACGCTGGGAGAACTTCTGTGCTGGAGACAGCCTTATGAGACAAGACTTGCAAAATTGCAAAAACCTCTGTGCTCAGCTTGGATGGGGCAGAATCTCAGGGCAGAGCAGACAGCCTTGGCTTCCTGTCAGCTCTGCCCTATGAGGCTTTTGGGTCTCAGTGTTCCTTGGTAATTGCTACAAGCACCTCTGAGAAAAAGCCACCCTTGAGTTTCACCTACTGCCAGACAGTCCAGATTCCCCTCGAAGGAATCTGGATTCCCAAAGTCTCTCCCAGAACTGAAGTTCATTGCAGTCAGGAGCTTCTGTCTCCTTCCCACTTGAGAAATTAGCTGCATACTCAGGAGTCAGTCCTCTCTATGCTCTAGCGCCTCCAGACCTCTGCCTTCCGTTGCTCCCCTGAGTCTCAGTGTGCTTTTCTCTTTCCTGACAGTCCAGATGCCCCCCAAATAAGTCTGGGTCCCCAGAGTCTCATGCTGAATTGGAGTTCAGCACAGTCAGGAGCTTCCGTCTCCCTCCTGCTTGAGAAAGCCAGCCATGCACTCAGCCGTCCCATCCCCTCCGAGCGCGTCTCCAAATCTCAGCCTTTTGCAGCTCCTCTGAGTCTTAGTGTGCCTTTCTCTTTCCTTCTAGTTGTAGAATTTCCACTCACCCAGCTTTCCTGTGGTTCTGGTTGGTGTCCATTTTGTCTTTTAGTTGTAGTTTGGAAATTATTGTGAGAAGCAGCAGTTTAGGTGATTACCTATGCCACCATCTTGGTTTCTCCTCTTCTCCACGTTCTTACCAATACTTGTTATTAACTGTCTTTTTTATTGTATCAATCCTAGTGGATATGCTTACATTGAAATTTTAGCTTGGTAAACCAAAACATAGAGAATTTCACAATTTAACAGAATGTTGATTGGATATGTTTTATTTTATATTGGCATTTAATGCTCAATTAGGCATCCATCATTTCACGTAAAAAAGAAGCAAAAGCTGAGGAACTGCAAGAAACAAAGGAGAAGTTAGCCAGCCTAGAGCGGGAGGTATCTGTGAAGACAAACCAGGCCCGGGAATTTGATGGCACTGAAGTTCTGAAGGGAGATGAGGTAAGTTGAGGTCTCTCATGGGACAAGGATATGAGTATTGTTCTTGTTTAAAACCATGAAAGATAGAAACATCCACAATGAGAGAGAATCATGGATTGGCTGCCTCCTGCAAGTCCCCCACTGGGGATTGAGCCCACAATCCGGGTATGTGCCCTTGACCGGCATCGAACCTGAGACCTTTCAGGTCCCAGGCCGATGCTCTATCCACTGAGCCAAACCAGCCAGGGTGCTTTTGCTTTTTTTAAATTTTGAATGTTAATAATGGGAAGTTAATAGTATTTTATGAAACCTCTTTATATATAACTGAAACTCTGTAGTAATATTAAGATATTCTTGATGTACAATGACAGTTCTTAATGATTTTATGAGCTAATATTCACAATTTCTACTCTTTAATTAAGTGGGATTATACTGGTTTATTTTATAAAACTGAAATCAAATGAGTAGGAACAGATAAAAAAAATTCGTAATTGTTGGTAAATGTAATTTCATAGAGGGCTGAGAACAGTCACCACTAAGTTACTTTGTCAGTAAGTTTATTTGACGAGTTGTACTGACACTATTAAAATGACTTCATTGTGGATTTTTACAAAGTTTAAAAATACAGTTATATCTTGCATTGCTACATACACTTAAATTTTGAATAGTGCTTTGACAGCTGTTATTTATCATTTTGTCAAGCTCATGAGATTAGTAGTCAGACAAGTAATAATTGTCGTTAGGTGATTAAACTTAAGTACCAAAAACATAATTCCCCATCTCCTTTTTATAAAGTTAGCTCAAAAAAGAATGAAGGCCGAAACCGGTTTGGCTCAGTGGATAGAGTGTCGGCCTGTGGACTGAAAGGTCCCAGGTTCAGTTCCAGTCAAGGGCATGTACCTTGGTTGCGGGCACATCTCCAGTGGCGGGTGTGCAAGAGACAGCTGATCAATGTCTCTCCTCATCGATGTTTCTAGCTTCTCTGTCCTTCTCCCTTCCTCTCTGTAAAAAATCAATAAAATATATTTAAAAAAAAATGAATGAAGGAGCCAAGACCAGTTTGGCTTGGTGGATAGAGCGACGGCCTGCAGACTGAGGGGTCCCAGGTTCGATTCCGGTCAAGGGCATGTGTCTTAGTTGTGGGCACATCCGCAGTGGGAGGTGTGCAGGAGGCGGCTGATCGATGTCTCTCTCTCATTGATGTTTCTGGTTCTCTAGCCCTCTCCCTTTCTCCCTGTAAAAAATCAATAAAATATATTAAAAAAAAAAAAAGAATGAAGGAAGGAAGGAAAATATCTTCAGCTCAATGCTTTTTTTTTTAGCAAATCAAGTGGTAGATCACATTTTAATCTTAAACATTGCTTGTACTTGACTACTTCTTACAGCTTTGTTATTTTGCATTAGCTAAGAGGCCTCAGCAAAAGCTAATTTGAAAATCTTCTCTGTCCAGACATTTTAGCTTTCAAAAGTTGTTGAATTCAGATTTGCCGTGAACCTTCACTGTGCCAAACACTTTTTTTCTGTGGTGCTTCTTTCTGATTGTAACCTCCTAATATACCTTTTAGCTTATTGAGAAAGTGGTAGGTTTTCAAAAGTCAACGCTTGATTGAAACATTCCTTTGGTTTTTAACATCCACTTCCAGATTGCTTTGAGACATGGGAGTATTTTAAATGATACTTGGAAGCCAACAGCATGTGCTTCGTGACATCCTTGCTAGCCAAGAAAAGAAAAGATTAATTATGCAGCAATTTTGCTTTATAAGAGAACAGGTTATCTTCTAGCATTTTTATCTATTCTTAAGAAAGTGCTGCCCAATTGACAGGAAATAGTAATTGCTATGGCCACATTTGGCATGAGTAGTGCTTATAATTCAGTGTTCACTATTCCTTGTATGCAAATAGAGGCACAAGAATCTAGTGCCAAGCTATTAGCCTGTATTTATTCATTTTTAAATTAAAAAAATTGTTTTTATTGATTTCAGAGAGGAAGGGAGAGGGAGAGAGAATCATTGATTGGCTGCCTCCTGCATGCCCCCTACTGGGGACTAAGCCTGAAACCTGTGCTTGTGCCCTGACTGGGACTCAAACTACGACCTCCTTGCTCATAGGTTGATGCTCAACCACTGAGCCACACCAGCTGGCTACTAGCCTTTACTTTTGACTAAATATATTGTAAAGGAGGAGTATCTGATGACAGAAAATGCATTCTTTTTTTTTTTAAGGGGAAAAAGCTAACTTTGGAAATCGTAAAGTCAAGTTAATTTTTAAGCAATGGCCAGAAACTAGAACAAATCAAATAAACCACTTACTTGGCAGTTACCTAAAAGAACAGAGGGTATTGGGAAATATTCAGCATAATTTTATAAGTAACAAATCTTGGTAGACAAATTTTATTTTCTACTTTGATAAAGTGATGTGCCAAATGGACAAAAGGGAGGAAGTTTGTTATACTTATAATTATATAATGTAGATGGACTTTACTGGGGTTTCATTTGATGCCACATGGTAACCAGCAAAAAAATTATGTTCTTTGCCACTCATCTGTTTACACAGTAGGTAAGAGAGTATCAAGAAGTAGTAGTGTCCTGGATGGTGCCCTAAGTGGTTAGAGCTTATACCCTTGCACCAAAGATTCTCGGGTTTGATCACCAGCCTCGTTGTGGCACCAAGAGTGTACAAGAGTATATGTTCCCTCTCTTACTTAAAACTCTCCACCACACTTGATCCTCAATCTTTTAATTTTTGGTATTCTGACAATATTTTGCTTTACTTTTCATTTTTCTTGATTAAGAAATTAGATTGAATAATTGTCCACATACATATTTGATCATTTGTATTTCTTCTGTCATTTTTCTTTTGATTTTATTTCTCCATTTTTTTCTAATGGATTGTGTTTCCCTATTGATCATATTTTTACATATATTCTGGATCATAATCTGGATAATTGTTTTCTTCTAATCTGTTAACTGTCCCTTTCTATACAGAGTCTTTTGTCACACAGAGGGTTTCTTCTTCCTCCCCAAACAGTTTTATTGAGATATACTTAGCACACAATAAACTGCACATACTTAAAGTACAAATTGTTGCTGTTATTCAAGTTATGATAACTTTAAATATTGGGACATGATTTTAATATTAAGTGACTTCAGTTTTCCATAATTTGGAATGTTTTAAAAATATTTACATAGAAATATCTTACTTTATGCAGATTCTCTGTGAGAGGAGATAGAAAGATAGTATGGTAGCAAGCATAGTAGTTAATGGTCATGATTATGACTCTGAGTTGTCAGTCAAAGGTTGCTGTGATTAGTATGATTTTTTAAGATAACATAAAGCTTAAGTAACCTCTCTTCTAGGAAGCATAGCCTGTAATTATTTTTCCAGCTCACACCTCACAACCTTCATGTGTATTCATGTGTGTGATAACACAGAACAGTTAAGATCACTTGCTCAGTTTCTGCCTCCCCTTAGAAACCAGTCAGCTCCATGACGACTGGGGCATACCTCATGCTCACTACCATTTACTTGATAGCTGGCCTGTAATTGGCACTTGGTAAATGTATAGAAAACCCAGATAAAAATGTATAACT
Source organism: Lasiurus cinereus (assembly GCA_011751065.1). Lineage (NCBI taxonomy): Eukaryota > Metazoa > Chordata > Mammalia > Chiroptera > Vespertilionidae > Lasiurus > Lasiurus cinereus. The sequence goes on along the minus strand of JAAGEH010000417.1, from coordinate 13,947,329 downwards.
AATATAATATAATATAGACATATTCTTTCATAAAAAGATGAAACTACTAAAAATATCTTGGTACTTCAGTTGGTGAGAAAAATTATTTTATGTAACTCTTCATCCTAACCATAATTGTTTATTCCATTGTATAGACAAAGTAATTTTTAAATACCTGTCCACAGCCCTGGATGGTGAGGTTCAGTTGGTTGAGCATAATCCTCTGTGTGTGGAAAGGTTCCAGGTTCGATTCTGAAGGCACATACCCGGGTTGCAGGTTCCATCCTCTGTCAAGGGTCAGTGTTTCACTCTCACATCAATGTTCTCTTTCTCTCCCTCTCCTTTCCTTTCTCTCTGTCAAATCAAAAATGTCCTCAGTTGAGTCTTTTTATAAATCCTATGTAGTAAAAGCCTAATATGCAAATCTACCAAATGGCAGAACAACCAGTGGGATAACCAGTCACTGTGATGCACACTGACCATCAGGGTGCAGATGCTTAACATAGGAGCTTCCCCCCGCCCGCAGGACCCAGGCCAATAAAAGTGGGTGCCAGCACACACACACACACACACACACACACACACACACACCGCCCTGATTGTTCCACTGGTTGCCCCACAGAGGGAGGCAACGGGCAGCGGAAGCGGGTAGAGGGTGGTTGGGTGGAGCAGCGAGTGGGGGATGTGTCCAGCCGGCCAAAGCAGGTGCAAGTGGGGAGCCCTGATCACCCTGCCAGTTGCCCCAAAGATTGGCCCTGATCACTGGCCAGGCCTAGGGATCCTACCCGTGCACAAATTCCATGCTCTGGGTCTCTAGTAAATAAATAAATGCCTGGCCATATACCTATATTTGCCATTTAATATGATAGCCTCCAGTCAGTTCTTTTTGTAAGTGATGAGTTTTTTGCTTTCATAGGCAACCTGAGCTTGATGACTTGTTTCACTTACTGGAAGAGCAAAAAATAGAAACTTGTGCTTCTTGTAGTAGTGCTACATGGCTACTGTCTTAATCACCCTAATCTCTCTATTAGCAAAGCAAACAAAAAGCAGCCCCAGTGATGCAGTGTCTCCTTCCCAGAGCTGTCATTCAAATGATGAATGCATGCCTTTTAGGTCTAAACTTTTTTATAGCAATAAATGAACCTCTGGTTAAGGTTCTGTTGGTGCTTCGTGCATTGAAAGGTCTTTCCTGATTTGTGGTGCATGGGTATAGAGTCCATTGTATTTTCTCCCTAACTGTTACAAGACCTCATCTGTTTTGCTGTCAATATTTACTTTAAAAATGTGCTTACTCAAATAATATTTATAAGCAGCTTTAAAAAGGCCCAACCAATATATTACACACACACACACACACACACACACACACACACACACATATATATATATATATATATATATAATTTTTTTAAGACCCAGCCAACTCATTCTACAACTACCAACTGCAATCCTAAAATCCTAGAGCTAAATTGCAAAGATTATGAAATCTTTAAATACTTCAAAGAGAACCACAATGAAGATAAGGGAATCCTGGCAAGGTTCACTTTAGCTGTCAGATCCTGAAAAATTAGGAATCAAATTTTGACACTTGTAATTGAATCATCACCCTTCCAAGTGAGCCAAGGAAAACCTGTGATAATTTTAGAACCTTTCAAATCACATTGTGCTCTTTAGAGTTCATAGCAGGACCTGAGGCCCCTAAAATTTTCTAGGAGTTGGAACAAGACAGAATCAAATAAATTAGGCTCAGTGCACTGTAATGGAAGTAGCATATTACATATGCAATCTAGGTAATTCCACAATTTTAACCCCAAATTTGAAAACTTTTCATAGAAATTAGTTTGGGAGATTTAACTGCCTAGACAGCAGTTGAAAACCCCATCCGAAATATAGTAGCAGCTGTATGGTGGTGACTTGATTTATAATAGAAGCATAGAGACCTTAGGAGGTATGATAGACTGTGTTTCACAGATTGATGTTCCTGTTCCACAAGTTTCTGTTAAACAGTTTTCTACCAGAATGTATTATACTGCTTATTATAAACTCTCTCAAGAATTAGCAGTTAGAGTAGTGAAGGGAGTCAAGCCTTGACTTTGGCGGTACTCGTTGTGGGCAGTGGACTATTAAATATTAAAGGTCATGGCACCAGCCAAAATCTTGAATGGGAACATGGTCTTCACAATAATTATTTATCAACTAGAATAAGCCTTTTAAATGTAAGTCTGGAAAGAACCAAGATGGCAGCATAAGGCATACATCTGTACATGTTGCCTCTCACAACCACACCAAAACTACAACTAAAAGACAAAATGACTATCCCCCAGAACCATGGGAAAGTTGGTGGAGTGGAAGTTCTACAACTAGAAGGAAAGAAAAAAGTGCATTGAAACCTGGTAGGACGTGCAGAGGCTCAGAAAGGCAGAAGTACGCGTGAATTGGGCTGGTATGCGCTGTTCTTTTCAATTCGGAGGGAGTTACAAGTTCCTGACTCTCTGAACTCCAGTTTCCGGCAAGATTCTGGGGACCCACACTCATACAGGGAGAAACAGGACTGTCTAAATCGGGTAGGAAAGTGAGGGTGGCTTTCTGGCAGAGGTGCGCACAGGAATCATTGTTTACTGCATTGGGGCATGGGACGTGGGACACAGAACAGAATGCGGAAACATGGAGACACAGAGAGGGCTGATTGGCAGCCATCACTGCTTGCCATGCCCTAGTGCTTCCCTGAGACCGCGCCCTGCCCAATTTACAAACCCACTGAGCTGTGCATAGTGGCTTTTACATATGAATGGCCTACCCTCTCACAGCTTAACCTAACAAATTGCAACTGGGTCAGACAACTCTAAAACTTGCAAACTCCAAGCAAAGAGGAGAAATCTGCAGATCTCCCTGTAGCTCCTGCTGGGTGGCCTCAGATAGTAGCTGACTTGCACCTCCTTGGAGATCCAGGAACCAGTGTACCTAGAGGTCAATGTGAGAAGATACCAGATTTTAACTCTTCACATACATAAGTGACACACTCAAGAGGCAGACTTGGTGAGCACCAAAGCCCCACTGAAGCAAGTCCTGCCCCATAGGGGTGTCTCCAGCACAGCAGTTCTTCCATTATAAACACAGCTAATCCTCACAGTCAGTTGGCTTGGAGGTCAATTCCTCCCAGTGTACCAATAGCAATCAAGGCTTAACTACAACAAGACTGTATACCCAGCCCACAAAGGAGTGCACCCAGAGTGTCCACTTTAGGTGATTGGGGAGGTGGAGCTACTGGGCCATAAAGGACAACTAGCACACAAAGCCACTCTATCAACACAGGGAAGCAGCCAAAATGTAGAGACAAACATGTCACGAATGAAAGAAATGGAGGAAAGCAAACTACTGGACATAGAAATCAAAACTACATTTAAAAGGTTACGCAAGAATCTTCTACAAACCATCGAGAAACTTAGTGAGACCTCTGAGAAACTTAGTGAGACCTTCAAGAATCTTAACGAGAATGCCAAAAAAATGGAAAAGGACCAGTCAGAAATTAAGTATACACTGTCTGAAATAAAGAATAATATACAGAAACCCAATAGCAGATTAGAGGACCACAAGAATCAAATCAAAGATCTCAAATATGAGGAAGCAAAAAACACCCAACCAGAAAAACAAAAAGAAAAAAGAGTCCAAAAATGTGAAGCTAGTGTAAGGAACCTCTGGGACAACTTCAAGCGTATCAACATTAGAATTATGAGGATGCCAGAAGAAGAGAGAGAGCAAGATACTGAAAACCTATTTGAAGAAATAATGACTATAACTTTCCCTACCTGGTGAAAGAAACGGACTTACAACGCCAGGAAGTGCACAGAACCCCAAACAAAAGGAATCCAAAGAGGACCACACCAAGACACATCATAATTAAAATGCCAAGGACAAAAGACAAAGAGAGAATCTTGAAAGCAGCAAGAGAAAAACAGTTAGTTACCTACAAGGGAGTACCCATCTGACTGTCAGCATGATTTCTCAACAGAAATTATGCAGGCCAGAAGGCAGTGGCAGGAAATATTCAGAGCGATGAATAGCAAGAATCTACAACCAAGAGTACTCTACCCAGCAAAGCTATCATTTAGAATTGAAGGTCAGATAAAGAGCTGCACAGGCAAGAAAAAGCTAAAGGAGTGCATAACCACCAAACCAGAATTATATGAAATGCTGAAAGGTATTCTTTAAAAAGAGGAAGAAGAAGAAAAAGGTAAAGATAAAAATTATGAACAACAAAGTGATAGCGAATATATACATATCAACAAGGGTATCTAAAAATCAAGTTGTATAAAAAATCTGATGAACAGAATAAACTGGTGAATATAATAGAATCAGGGGCATAGAAAGGGAATGGACTGACAATTCTCGGGGAGAAGGAAGTGTGAGGGATGCGAGAAGAGATTGGACAAAAATCTTACACCTATGAATGATGACAGTGGCAGGGATAAGGGCATGGGGTGGGGGATGGAGAATCAGGTGGAGGGGAGTTATGGGGGGGGAAGGAGGAACATCTGTAATAAACTGAACAATAAAGATTTATTTTAAAAAGGAAATAAAAATTAAAAAGTAGAATTAGCAGTTAATTATCCACTACCATATAGAGGCAATTATATTGTTTATGTTGTTTAGTAAGATCTTTCTAATTTAAAGTTTGAAATGTAATACTAACAGGTTGGTGAAGGTTAACATAGTATTTGTGTGTTTAGATATATGGAACCAGTTATGATAGGTGATTTGGAAAGACTGTCATTTTAGCAGAAAACAAAGGTTACTGTGACACATTTTTTATTGTCTTAAAGCAAGTAGCCGCTTTCAGACCAAACTTCAGAGAATTCAAATGATTTATGACATGAAGTTGACATGAAAAGATAGTCTTTTCAGGTTTCCCGCAAGTCTGAATTTAGATAGGATACAAGACACTGACAAATAGGCAAAAAAAATTGTGGCCATTGTGTATAGTCATTCTATTCTTGAACAGTTGCTGTTATTTCATTGCACACCTAACTTTCTTGGGTCTTGGGTTCTTGACCATATCAAGTACTTATATGGTTGTCTTATAAAGTCCTCGTAGCTAATTACTGTGGAAATAGTTGTCCTGTAAGATATTGAGGTGGAAAGTTTGCAGCAGAGATTCCTGTTTCTACATAAATATCCAGAATGATGTCTAGAATCCAATAATACTTTTGAGCTCCAGATAAGCTTTAAAGGGATCTAAATGTTTCATACTTTGAAAAATAGGCTGCCTTGCCCATTTAAAAAGCTAGCCCAAATTTTGATCATTACTATGAAAGGTTCTAAAATATATTAAATGGATATAAGGAGAAAGAACATGTGCCAAATTTCATTTTGATCACAAAGTAGATGAGTTGGTAAAATTGGCCCCAAAGCTAGAAGCTAGCGCTATAAAGCATTAATCTTATTGATTTCAGCATCTAAAATGATGGCTGCTCTTCCTTAAATGAGAAATTTAGATTACAAATGTATATTGGTCCAAATGATTAGTAATAGCTTCTATAATGGGCTTTCCTGCTCAGTGACAAGCTTTATACTTCAGTTAAATGACAAATTTGTCTGATTGAAACCTGCTACTGCTATAGTGCATTATAGAAAGCCTTTTCCTTAATATCTCAAGGATTCATTGTAAATCCCTATAGATGTACAATGAACATGAGAAAAAAGTGAAATTCCCTAATAAAGAAATGGAAATTAAAAGTAAGATTCTGCCGAAACCGGTTTGGCTCAGTGGATAGAGTGTCAGCCTGGGGACTGAAAGGTCCCAGGTTCGATTCTGGTCGAGGGCATATACACTGGTTGTGGGCACATCCCCAGTAGGGGGTGTGCAGGAGGTAGCTGATCGATGTCTCTCTCTCATCGATGTTTCTGGCTTTCTATCTCTTTCCCTTCCTCTCTGTGAAAAATCAGTAAAATATATTTTAAAAGAAAAAGTAAGATTCTCTTTTACATATAAAATTGACTATTTAAAAAATACCATAAATAGACTTTGAAGGGCAGAAAGTGTCAAAATCCTGTTTCCTTTTTTAAAAAAATATATTTTATTGATTTTTTTACAGAGAGGAAGGGAGAGGGAGAGAGAGTTAGAAAAATCAATGAGATAGAAACATCAATTAGCTGCCTCCTACACACCCCCTACTGGGGATGTACCCCCAACCAATGTACATGCCCTTGATCAGAATCAAACCTGGGATCCTTGAGCAGGCTGACACTCTATCCACTGAGCCATACTAATTAGGGGCCCTATTTCCTTTTGACCATTTCTGGAAATAGTCCTATAGAAATTATTACGAATGTGTCTATCCTGGCTGGTATGGCTTAGTCATTGAGTATTGACCTATGAACTAGGAGGTCATGGTTCAATTCCCAGTCAGGGCAAATGTCCAGATTTTGGGCTCTATTCCCAGTGGGACATGTGTAGGAAACAACCAGTCAATGATTCTCTTTCTTATTAATGGTTCTATCTCTTTCTTACTCTCCCTTTCTCTCTGAAATCAACAACAACAACAAAAATATATATATAATATATTAGAGGCCCAGTGCATGAATTCGTGCATGAGTGGGGTCTGGCCGGCCTGGCCAAGGGGAGGGAACATGGGTGGTTGGCTGGCCTGCATACTGGTCAAACTCCTGGTTGAGGGGATAATTTGCACATTAGCCTTTTATTATGTAGGATATACACTGCGTGGCCAGATTATTGTATATTCAGAGATCATAATAACCTGGCCACTCAGTATATATTTTAAATGTGTCTAAAGATTTATATTCAGAAAAAAAAATGGCAGCATAGATGAACACCTAAACTGCTGCCTTGCACAACAATTTCAAAACTATAGCTAAAAGACAGAATAGACATCATCTAGAACAGCGGTTCTCAACCTGTGGGTTGTGACCCCTTTGAGGGTCGAACAACCCTTTCACAGGGGTTGCCTGAGACTATTGGAAAACACCTATTTCCCATGGTCTTAGGAACCAACACACGCTCCTCGGTTTAGCAAAATGTAGCAATGTAGTTTACTGTTGTCATATTAAGACTGTTACCCATGCTACACCACAATTCAAGACACAATTTCATTTATTTATAATTAGAAATAAATATTTCACAATATATAATTACATATTGTTTTTGTGATTAATCACTATGCTTTAATTATGTTCAATTTTTAACAACGAAAATACATCCTGCATATCAGATATTTACATTACAATTCATAACAGTAGCAAAATGACAGTTATGTAGTAGCAATGAAAATAATTTTATGGTTGGGGGTCACCACAACATGAGGAGCTGTCTTAAAGGGTCGCGGCATTAGGAAGGTTGAGAACCACTGATTCAGAACCACAGGAAAACTGGCTGAGTGGAAATTCTACAACAAAAAGGAAAGAGAGGGGCTCACCAAGACTCAGAGGAACTGCAAAAAGCTAAGGTACAGAGACATGCACGTGGAGAGGACGGTCACAGAATGTCTGGCAGGCTTCCTCTACCGAGAGGGAGACAGAAAGTCCCGATTGCACTGAACCCCACTTCCAACTGCACTGAACCCCAGTTCCAGACGAGACTCACATGGGCGAGTCTGGACTGTTGTAAAAAGGGAGGAGTGCAGGGAAACTTAGGGGAACCTTGAAAGACAGAGATCTGGAGGTGCGTGAGAAAGTGCACACACAGAGGGCTGACTGCTGATTGTGTTGCTGGCTTTCTCTAACTGGAGGAAGACAGAACCTTCCAACTGCGCTGAAATCCAGGTCGGACTACACTGAATCCCAGTTTTGGGTGAGACCCTGGGGACCTAGAGCACACGAAAACTCAGGTGAACCAGAAAGGCAGAGATCTGGAGGAGTGCAAGTGTGACTGTGCGCAGAGAGGGCTGCAGTGATTACTGAGGGACACTGAGACCTAGGGGCTGACAGGAAGCCAAGGCTGTCTGCTCAGCCCTGAGACTCCACCCCCTTCAAGCCTAGCACAGGGGCTTTGTGATCTTGCAAGGCATTGACACAGCTGATCCTCATATCCAATTGGCTTGGCGGTCAATTCCCCCCAGTGATACCAACAACAATCAAGACTTAACTACAACAAGGCTGTACACATAGTCCACAAAGGGGTACACCAAGAGAGTCCACCTCAGGTAACTGGGGAGGCGGAGCTACTGGGTCCTATAGGACACCTACCACACAAAGCTACTCTACCAACTAAGGGAAGCAGCAAAAATGTGGAGACAAAGGAACAGATCACAAACAAAAGAAATGGAGAAAAACAAACGACTGGATATAGAGTTCAAATCCACCATTATAAGGTTTTTCAAGAATTTCCTAGAACAGATGGATAAATTTAGCAAGACCCAAGAGGAGATGAAAAAGGACCAACTATAAATTAAATATACACTGACTGAAGTAAAAAATATTATACAGAGCCTTAACAGCAGACTAGAGGATTACACGAATCAAGTCAAAGATGTGAAATATAAAGAAACAGAAAACACTCAACTGGAAAAAAAAAAGAATTCAAAAATGTGAAGATAGTGGAAAAAGCCTCTGGAACAACTTCAAGTGTACCAACATCAGAATTATAGGGGTGCCAGAAGAAGAGAGCAAGATACTGAAAACCTATTTGAAGAAATAATGACTGAAAACTTTCCCCACTTGGTGAAAGAAATAGACTTACAAGTCCAGGAAGCACATAGAACCCCAAACAAAAGGAATCCAAAGAGGACCACACCAAGACACATCATGATTAAAATACCAACAGCAAAAGACAAAGAGAGAATATTAAAAGCAGCAAGAGAAAAACAATGAATTACCTACAAAGGAGCACCCATACGATTGTCAGCTGATTTCTCAACAGAAACTATGCAGGCCAGAAGGGAGTGGCAAGAAATATTCAAAGTGATAAATAGCCAAAACTGCTTTGGCTCAGTGGATAGAGTGTCGGCCTGTGGACTGAGAGGTCCCAGGTTCGATTCCGGTCAAGGTCATGTACCTTGGTTGTGGGCATATCCTCAGTGGGAGGTGTGTAGGAAGCAGCTGATCGATGTTTCTCTCTCATCGATGTTTCTAACTCTATCCCTCTCCCTTCCTCTCTGTAAAAAATCAATAAAATAGCCGAAACCGGTTTGGCCCAATGCATAGAGCGTTGGCCTGCAGACTGAAGGGTCCCAGCTTCAATTCCGGTCAAGGGCATGTACATTGGTTGTGTGCACATCCCCACTGGGGGGCGTGCAGGAGGCGGCTGATCAATGTCTCTCTCATCGATGTTTCTAACTTTCTATCCCTCTCCCTTCCTCTCTGTAAAAAATCAATAAAATATATTTTAAAAAATCAATAAAATATATTTAAAAACAACAACAACAACAAAGAAAAGTGATGAATAGCAAGAACCTACAACCAAGATTACTCTACCTAGCAAAGCTATCATTCAGAATTGAAGGTTGGATAAAGAGCTTCATAAATAAGAAAAAATTAAAGGAGTTCATCAGCACCAAACCAGTATTATATGAAATGCTGAAAGGTACTCTTTAAGAACAGGAAGAAGAAGAAAAAGGTAAAGCTAAAAATTATGAAAAACAAATACATATCTATCAACAAGTGAATCTAAAAATCAAGTGAATTAAAAATCTGATGAACAGAGTAAACTGGTGAATATTAATAGAATCAGGGGCATAGAAAGGGAGTGGACTGACAATTCTCAGAGGGAAAGAGGTGAGGGGGGGTACAGGGAGAGACTGGACAAAAATTATACACCTATGGATGAGGACAATGCAGGGGGAGGTAATGGCAGATGGTGGGGTGGGAGCCAGATGGAGGAGAGCTATGGGGGAAAAAAGAGGAACAATTGTAATAATCTAAACAATAAAGATTTATTAAGAAAAATAAAATAAAAATAAATAAATAATAAAAACATTTATATTCGATATGTTCATCATGATTTTATTTTTATAATTTGAAAATTCAGAAATAATCTGAAATCTAAATGATAGAAATGTTAAAAAAAATTGAACTGAATACATTTAAAAAATCTGTCTTTATTCATCTCTTCATGAATCAGGCAGCATCCCATTTAGTCAGATAAGAGCTCTAAGGAGCTGTACAAAATGAAAGACTTCTGTAGACAGAAGGGAGCTGGCCAAGCAATAAGGGGATTGGTTGTGATAAGATCATCTTCCTTTACTAAAGTGGTTCTCAACCTTTTTTTAATGCTGTGACCTTTTAATACAGTTCCTCATGTTGTGGTGACCCCCAATCTTAAAATTATTTTCGTTGCTACTTCATAACTGTAATTTTGCTACTATTAATGAATCATAATGTAAATATCTGTTTTCTGATGGTCTTAGGCAACCTTGCTAGCAGTTTTCAACCCGTGGGTCTTGACCCACAAGTTGAGAACCGCTGCTGTAGAGCCTAAGACCATCAGAAAACACAGGGGATCACAGGGGTCTGTCAGGCAGATTACCTTACAGTAGTGACCAGGTAATTCCTGATGGACTGGTTTAAGATTCCATTCCTGGGGAGAGGCTGCAATTGTAATAAGTTAGGTAGTAAGTCTTGGTTTGGTGACAGTGGGGTTTAAATAGTGTTTTCTCTCTTTTTTAAAAAAATTTTTTTTATTGATTTTAGGGAGGAAGGGAGAGGAAGAGAGAGGTAGAAATATCATTAATGAAAGGGAATCATTGATCGGCTGCCTTCTGCACATCCCCCAATGAGGACTGAGCCCATAACCCAGACGTGTGCCCTAATGGTGAATCAAACCATGAGCTCCTGGTTCATAGATTGACGGTCAACCACTGTCCACACAGGCCAGGCTGTTTTCTCTTTTTTTAACCGAAGAAACTTGCAATGGAAGAAAAACATGGATAATGCATTTTCTTCCCCCTAGTTCGTTGGGGTAGTAGAGCCCTCAGAGTGCTTTGATAGCCACCTGTTGCTTAATTGAATGAAACCATGATTAATCTGACCCCAACTATCCTTCCCTTAAGTAGTTTGTCCAAGGAACATCAAATAACAACCAATCAGCAGAGAGCACATTGAGTAATTGGTGGGTTTGTTCTTTTACCAAAAACATTTATAGCTTTTAAAAATAGTTCTGGAGCACAGCAAGATAGAGAAGGGGAAATTGGCCTAGATAATACAGAGGATAGCAGATGAATAGGTTTGATTTCATTTTGGGCACTTTGCCCAGGACACTTTTAATAGAACATATTATAGTTACTCTAGGGATTCTGAGTCTGTGGTTATGTCAGGCTTACACATTTATTCTTTAAAAGGAAAAATTGCAAGTTAATAGACTCTAGGTATATTGGCATGATTTACAATTTTATAACCATTACTATAATCGAGCCATTGATACTTTGCTGTAGGTGGGCTGAATTTCTTAATATTAAAGCCAACTTAATCATGGATAGAAAAATATTTTGAACTTCCTCTAAAACACAATGTGTTCTGTATTTCTTTCAAAGTTTAAATCAACTTTAGAATGATGTCTAAACTAAGGATTAAGTTATTTTTATGTGAAGAATTTTTAATCTTACTATTTTTAAGGGCATTTTTTACATACTTGGGAACGAATCAAGTCTTTAAGGGGAAACATGTACCTAAATTTTAGAAATGTTATACTTCCTATTTTACTACCTTACAAATTTAGAATTACTGACCTTGGACTTAGCTGTATAACTTAAAAGGAAAAATACTGACAGTAATAGAGTTTTACATAGGATTTATACTGTTTAGATGGATCAAAAAATTATCAACATACACAAAGTATGTTTAATCAGTCTTTTTAAGTTTTCTAATAAAAGTAGGTTATTATATATTAATAATATATATTACGTATTATTTGGGACATGTGTTAGTAGAAAATAAAATATTTCTAATACATTGAGATTATATGTGATATTTAGCAACTACCTTTCTACTCATTAAACTACATATTGTGTTCTTTTACAGTTCAAGCGATATGTCAGTAAACTTCGAAGCAAGAGCACAGTTTTCAAAAAGAAGCATCAGATAATAGCTGAATTTAAAGCTGAGTTCGGTCTCTTACAGAGAACAGAAGAACTCCTTAAACAACGTCTTGAAAATATTCAGCATCAACTGGTAATACAGTATTGTCTTGGAATGCTAAAATTACAAATGCCAGGAGGTTTATGGGTTATAGCTCTATGGTTTTTATTTTTATTTATTTATTTATTCATTTATTTATTTATTACTTCTGCAAAATATTTTATTTTATTATTTTATTTTTTTAAATTAAGCTCTATGGTTTTTAATAGAAAAATCCTACAATTATTGTTTTTTTTCTGATTAATTATAGAGATGTCATATAAGTTGATTCATTTATGTTTAATGTATCAGGAAGCAGTCTTTTTTTTTTTTTTAACCCCTCCTCTCAGGAAGCACTCTTATGCTTGGTGACTTTGGGGTAATTAATAGCCTGATGATGTCCTGCAATATAATAACTCTTTTCTTTGCCTGTTCGTCCACCGGCATGAGGAGCCCAAGTGACAGCATAGTAGCCAGAGCATTAAGTGTAGAGGGTCCCTTCATGCGCCTTCTGGTAGAAGCATGCCCAGCTCTGGAAACCAGAGAAGGGAAGTATAATTCCTTAAGTGGATAACTGGGAAACCTGGTGACAGATAACCCTCATAGTTTCAAGACCCATGTGTTCAGTCTGTTTGGAACACAGCTCCTACAGTGTACATGCCATCTTGAAGACTAGAACTCATCCCCACAAGCCACCAGTTTCAATCTGGCCACTTAGCTGTCCATTCACAAGGTCCTTCCTCTGTTCTTTCAAGTCATTTGCTCTCTGGATGGTGTGGTACAGTGACTGAATCCCAAGATCATGTGCCCACCACCACACCTCCTTTGCCATAAATTAGGTCTCTTGGTCTGAGGTGATGTATGTGGGAATTCCATATCAGTAGACCAAATACTCTGAGCCCTTGGATAGTGGTGCTGGCTGGACAGTTGTTTGGCAAGAAAAGCAAACCCTTACCCAGAATATGGGTCAGTGCCAGTCAGGATGAAATGTCTTTTCAGAGCAGGAAGGATCTGATGTTATCATATTGCCACTAAGTAGATGATTGGTTTCCTCAAGGGATGATTCCATACCCAGAGTTCAGTATTGATCTCTGTTACTGCCAGGTCAGATGTGTGGCAGTGGCAGTGGTAATAGCTAGATGGGCATTAGTCAGAGAGAATCCATGCTATTTTGCCCATGCATAACCTCCATCTTTGCCAACATAACTATTCTGTTCATGAGCCCATTATCCAAGCACTGGGTGGTGGGTGACAGAGGCTGGCTGACACTAGAAACTGGCGGTTTCAATTCTGGGTCAGGGTGAGTATGGAAAACAACTGATTGATGTTTTGTTCACTCGCTCTCTCCCTTTCTTCCTCTAAGATTAATGTTTTAAAAAAAATTCCTTTATCTGAACCCTCCAACAAGCCTCCCATGTCATTTATTTCTAAATTTCTGAACACTTTTTTATTTTAAATCTTTATTGTTCAGATTATTACAGTTATTCCTCCCCCCCACGACTCCCTACCGCCGCCCAGTAACTCTCCTCCATCTGGTTCCCATCCCATCCTCTGCCCTTACACGCCCCCACTGTCCTCATCCACAGGTATACAATTTTTGTCCAATCTCTTCCTGCATCCCCCATAGCCCTTTTCCCCTGAGAACTGACAGTCTACTCCCTTTCTATGCCCCTAATTCTATTATATTCACCAGTTTATTCTGTTCATAAAATGTTTTATTCTCTTTACTGCCGCACCTCCTCTGAATCTCAGTGAGCTTTTCTCTTTCCTTCTAGTTGTAGAATTTCCACTCAGCCAGCCTTCCTGTGGTTCTGGATGATGTCCGTTTTGTCTTTTAGTTGTAGTTTTGAAGTGGTTTTGTGAGGCAGCAAGTTCAGTTGTTTACCTATTCCGCCATCTTGGTTTCTCCAATTCCTCCCATGTCATTTAAAATAAGTCCAAGTTCTTTCATTGGCCTAAAAATAAGGTAACAATATAATTTATCATCTAAACTAGGACACTTTTGAGAATGCAAAGAACAATAGATGTAGACTGAGACTGTTCCAGCAAACCAACCGAGTCCTCTATGATCCCACCCTACCTCCACTGCATTCTCAATGTTTTCAGCTCCCCCAGTCTCCCAGCTATTTCATGAACAGGCCAGGCATGTTCCTGCCTCATGTCTTGTGCACTTGCTGGTCTCCCATGTGTCTGCATGGCTTGCTCCCCCACTTTCTTTAGGACTTTCTTAGATGTCATCTCAGGAAGACTTGTAACCACCTTTTACTTAATATTTCAACCCCACTCTCACCTCACACTGTGTTTTACTTGTTTACATGTTACATGTTTACTCTCACTAGAAGTAAATTCTGTGGGCAAGGAGATTTTTCCCCCCTGTTTTGTTCACTGCCTAGAACTGTGCTTGGTATATAACAAATATTGGATGAGTGAGCAAATTCAAATACAATTGGATCACTTGAGAATTCACTCATTCACCAAATATTTATTGAATGTGTCCTGTGTTATATTCTGTGCAAAGTATATAACACTATTTTAGAATCTAAGATTAGAACTGCTTCCTATGTACCTGAAGATAGTAAAATTTAGTTTGAGTGTATAACATATAAAGAGATGTTATTATTGTTGAAGTCAATAAAGATTATCCTATAGGATTCTAAACTAATTTATTTCATTTACAACTTTAATATTATATATTATGTATACTTTTTATGGAGTCATTGAGGTTTTGACACCAAATTTGTGGTCCCATTTAAAAATATATATCTTTATTGATTTCAGAAAGAAAGAGAGAGGGAGAGAGAGAGAGAGAGAGAGAGAGAGAGAAAGAGAGAGAGAAAGAGAAATATCAGTAATGAGAGAGAATGATTGATCGGCTGCCTCCTGCACGATTGGGAATTGAGCCTGAAACCCCAGCATATGCCCTAATCTGGAATCAAACCTCCTGGTTCATAGGTTGACTTCTATTTATTCTTTTCTTTTAGCAAACCATTGAGGAGAAAAAGGGTATATCTGGATATAGTTACACCCAAGAAGAGCTGGAGAGAGTGTCTGCACTGAAGAGTGAGGTTGACGAAATGAAAGGACGGACCCTGGATGACATGTCTGAAATGGTGATTATACATTTTTAGAGGTTTTTTATTGGGTATAGAAGGCAGATATTTTTGTTCAGTTTTTAGTGAAACATTCATATTTTCATTTCTGCATATTATTTATATTTTTATCTGTATCAGTCTCTTGAATTTTTGCATTCTAGTAAGGTTGTTCAACTTATAACAATTTATGCATTTTGTGGTTTTGAAGTGTGTGGAAGTTATACAAAATTAAGGAAATATTTAAGATAAAAAATAGGTTTTCCCAGTCATACCACCCTAATAAAATTATTTTGTTTTTGTGTGTGTCCTTAGTATATTCTATATTTAGGGCTGCTGTTTAGCCAGTTTGTACTGATACAGCCTCATGAGACTTTAGAATGTTTAACTCTTTCCTTACTTATTGGTAAATAACTACTGCCCCAAACTTTCAACCTGTCTTATCCACATTGGCCACTCGCCCAGAACCCCAGCATCTCATCACAATCTGACT
Organism: Lasiurus cinereus; assembly: GCA_011751065.1. Taxonomy (NCBI): domain Eukaryota; kingdom Metazoa; phylum Chordata; class Mammalia; order Chiroptera; family Vespertilionidae; genus Lasiurus; species Lasiurus cinereus. The sequence goes on along the minus strand of JAAGEH010000417.1, from coordinate 13,931,705 downwards.
TATAAAAAGATTAACATTGTCCTCACTGGTTTGGCTCAGAGGATAGAATGTCGGCTTGTGAACTGAAGGGTCCCAGGTTTGATTCCGGTAAAGGGCATACCTCGGTTGCAGGCTCAATCCCTGGCCCAAGTTGAGGTGTGTGTCTCTCTGATATTAATGTTTCTCTCTCTCTCACTCTCTGTCTGACTTTTTCCCTTCCACTCTCTAAAAATCAATAATAATTTTAAAAAATATCCTTGGGTGAGGAGTATCAACAACAAAAAAAGATTAATATTGAGCATTGTAGAGGCCTGCAAGACTGCCTTCATCTCTATGGCTGTTGTCCATTGTGATTGGTTATTTCTTATGCCATTTGGGTTATTAAGTATTTTGAATATCACTTCATTTACGTTTATGTATATTTTATATAACCTATGTAATTACACAATTGTTTTACATAACAACATGATTGTAGTTGTATACAGGCAACTTTTAGTTTGCTTTTCATTACTTGTTAGATTATAAATATTTTGCCATATTAGTTTGCAGTTAATAATTGACATTTTGAACAATTCATTGGTATTCCATCTTACGGGGGAATCAAGATTTATTAAATCATTTCCCTATTGTTTGGCATTGAAGTAATTTATAGTCTTTTTACTCCTATGTAACACTTCAATCAATATCTTTATACATGTAGTATTTTTGTTCTTTTGAATTCTTTTTTTAGATGTCATGTATTTTTTTTTTTTAATGGCAGGTAAGAAAACTGAATTCACTGGTATCTGAAAAGAAGTCAGCTCTAGCCCCAGTTATAAAAGAACTACGACAACTACGTCAAAAATGTCAAGTAGGTGAATTTGATATTGTGATACTGTTACTGTTTTATCTGGTTGAAATATAGTAATTAAAATCCTGAATATTTTACTTGGGTAATTTATAGGAAACACATGATTGTTATTATTACTATTATTATATTGATATGATTCTTCAAAAGAGAAGAAGAATGTGACCTGAAAAGGTTTCTTTTTAATTTATGCTACTTGGTTTGTCATAAATTATTAGAGGGAGAAGAGAAGGAGAAAAAGGAGTTTAAGCTAAAATGACAAATGCAGCCAGATGAGCTTTTTGCTTTAAATCATGTGAGAACTGTAAATATGAAGTCACATTCTTCTGTGGCCAGGTAGAAGCTCAAAGTGTGCCGACAAGTGGTGACAAGTTAACTTAAATCAATGAACTAACTTTGCTGGGGGGCAAACTCTGATAGCTTATGATAAGTGAGGAAATGCCATTACTGGAAGCTAATTCTAACCACTGCTTTAAAAGATAAACTATTGGGAGGTAAATGCCCTTCACAAAGCCCGGTAAAGTGGCCCATACCATTTGACATGAGCAGAAGTTAATCACCCTCCATGTAATTTTAGGTTTGAATGTGGGCCTGTATTGCATGTGCCTGAAATGGAACCATAAAACTCTTAGCGAGTGCCATCCCTCAGAGTCAGAGAAGCAGAATGAAAAATCACACAGATTTGGCCCTAGCAGATTTGGCTCAGTGGATAGATCATCAGACTTCGGACTGAAGGGTCCTGGGTTCGATTCCAGACAAGGGCATATGGCCGAGGTGTGGACTTGATCCCCAGTGAGAGGTATGCAGGAGGCAGCCGATAAGTGATTCTCTCTCATCATTAATGTTTCTATCTCTCTCCCTCTCCCATCCTCTCTGAAATCAATAAAGAAATATATTTTTAAAAAAGAAAAGAAAAAATTACATAGATTTGGAAGTCAGATAGACATCATTTTCTCTATGAAACTACTACAGAGCCTGAGATAGGTTTAGTGACCTATCCAGCTACAGGAGGAGGAAGTGGGACAGTTGGGGCTTGACTTAGGCATCTATATCATCTTATTTCAAAACCCTTGCTTGTTCCACTACACACTACTGCCATACCAAAAGGAATGGAAGAGACAGGTCTCTGTTCTCTGGAGTTGATGCTCTAATAGATGAGATGGGACAAATACCATCTAATTCTATCTAATAAAGGAATATGCTAATTGACCCTCATGCTGTCGTAAAAAAGGTAGCACCCATAGCCAATAAGGAAGGAATATGCTAATTGACGGCCATGCCCTCAAAGATGGTGGCACCCACAGCCACCAGATGGTGGTGCCCAGTCCCCTCAGACCCAGTGGGCGGCAGGCACACAGCAAGGCCGGCCCACCCCCAGGCAGGCCCAGCAGCTCCGCACACCTGCCTTTGGAGTCCCCTAGTCCCCTGAGCCCCGCAGCTGCCCAGGGCCGCTTGAGGTTCAGGTAACCAGGGCTGGCCGAGGCTTGTGTTGCCGGCAATGGCAGCAGCAGATGTGTGATGGGGGCGTCGGCTTCTCCTGATCACTGGGTCACCTCCCGCCCCTAAGTGCTCCTGGACTGTGAGAGGGGGCAGATCAGGCTGCGGGACCCCCACCACCAGTGCATGAATTTTCATGTACTGGGCCTCTAGTCTCCCTTCCTCCCCATCCCCCTTCTCTCTCTCTCTCTCTGTGTGTGTGTGTGTGTGAATGCATATGCAAAGTGTCTTCTTGGGAGCTCCACCAGGAGACAGGGAATTCGATTGCTCGCTATGACATGCGCTGACCAACAGAGGGTGGCATGGAATGAAGGAAGGCCATGGCTGACAGCCAGAAGGCCCCAATTGGTCCTGATGGCCAGCCAGGTCTAGAGGCCCTATTCGTGCACGAATTTCATGTGCCGGCCTTTAGTTTGATAATAATATAAAAAATGTAATCAGATCATATATTTGATTAAATAAAATAGTACATATAGGGCACTTTGCAACAATGACTAATCCATAAGAACTTAAAAAAAACTATCATTTTAATTATTAAAAATAGTTTAAAAAGATGGAATATTATTCCTTTTCAACCTAATTGTTTTCTAAGTAAAACTGTATACTAGATCTTAAATGCTGTAAAGTCCTTTATTATTTTATATAAAGTAACCAACACCTGAAATTCATTTTCATATGATTTAAGTAGATTTCTCTATATGTAAAGGACTGCCTGCCTCTATTACAAAGAAATGTAGCTATCTTACTACCATCCCCAAATAGTACATCCTTCCATGTTTGTCAAGTCAAAGGGGTGGCTGAGTCATCTGAGCATTTTCATCTGTCTTCTGCCATGTTAAAAAGACAAATATTGTATTTTTTCTTTTTAATATATTTTATTGATTTCAGAGAGGAAGGGAGAGGGAGAGAGAGATAGAAACATCAATGATTGATTGTCTCCTGCATGCTCCCCACTGGGGATCAAGTCTGCAACCCGAGCATATGCTCTTGACCAGAATCAAACACAGGACCCTTTAGTCCATAGGCCAACGCTCTATTCACTAAGCCAAAGCGGCTAGGGCTGTATTTTTTTTACTTATATGAGTTACCTAAAGTCACATTTGTATAGATTTAGTTCTGTTTGCTCTGATGGAATTTGTGATTTTGTTTTCCATTAACTCTGGAAAAATTCTACATACATAATATCTTCAAATATTCTTTCCCTGGTCTTTCTTGCCTTCACCAGCAATTCATACTAGATGAATGTTAAGACACATGTTGTGCTCTATTGCTTAACCCCACTTTAATATTTTTATCTTTTTGTCTATGAGCAATTTTGGATAATTTCTTGAGCTCTATTTTCTAGTTTAGTCTTTTATTTCCTGAGCTTTGTCTAATCTTATGTTTATGCCACTACTTAGTTTTTGCTCACTGTCCCTTTTTAATCTTTTGTTTTCAGTTTCACCTTTATTTATTTTAAACATACTTACTAAATAGGCATATTTCTGGTATTCTGAGTTTCTGGAGGGAAAGCCCTGCTGTTTTGTTTATCTTCTGATTCTCACACATAATGGATGATTATTTTCCTATATGTTTATACTTTGGGGTTGTGGGCTTCTCTTGAGGTTTTATCTCTTCTTTTTTTTAATCTTTATTATTGAGATTATTACAGATGTCCTTTTTTCTTCCCCCATAGCTTCCTCCTCTCAGTTCCCACCCCACACCAGGCTTTCACCACTCTGTTGTCTATGTCCATAAGTAATGCATATAAGAACTTTGTATAATCTCTTCCTGCACCCACCCACACCTTCTTCCCTCTGAAAATCATTAGTTCACTCCCTTTCCATGTCTCTGATTCTATTCCATTCAACAGTTTATTCTGTTCATCAGATTTTTTTATTCATTTGACTTTTAGATTTACTTGTTGATAGATATGTATTTGGTATCACTTTGTTGTTCATAATTTTTTATCTTTACCTTTATCTTTTTCTTCTTCTTCTTAAAGAATACCCTTCAGCATTTCATATAATACTGGTTTGGTGGTGATGAACTCCTTTAACTTTTTTTGTCTGTGAAGCTCTTTATCTGACCTTCAATTCTAAATGATAGCTTTGCTAGATAAAATAATCTTGGTTGTAGGTTCTTGCTATTCATCACTTTGAATATTTCTTGCCACTGCCTTCTAGCCTGCATAGTTTCTGTTGAGAAATCAGCTGATAGTCATATGAGCACTCCCTTATAGATAACTGTTTTTCTCTTGCTGCTTTTAAGTTTCTTTATCTTTTGCCCTTGGCATTTTAATTATGATGTGTCTTGGTGTCATCCTCTTTGGATTCTTCTTGTTTGGGGTTCTTTGTGCTTCCTGGATTTGTAAGTCTATTTCTTTTGCCAGGTAAAGGAAGTTTTCTGTCATTGTTTCTTCAAATAGGTTTTTGGTATCTTGTTCTCCCTCTTCTTCTGGATCTCCCATAATTCGGATGTTGATACACTTGAAATTGTCCCAGAGGCTCTTTACACTATCTTCATATTTTTGGATTCTTTTTTCTTTTTGCTCTTCTGGTTGGGTGTTTTTTGCTTCCTTCTATTTCAAATCATTGATTGATTCTTGGGATCTTCTAGTCTACTGTTGAATCTCTGTATATTATTCTTTATTTTAGTCAGTATATGCTTAATTTCTGATGGGTTCTTTTCTAATTTTTTTGGCATTCTAACTAAGGTCCTTGACGGTCTCACTAAGTTCCTCAGACTTTTCTAGAAGATTCTTGCATAACCTTATAACTGTGGTTTTGAACTCTATATCCAGTAGTTTGCTTTCTTCTATTTCTTTCATTTGTGACTGTTTCTTTGTCTCCACATTTTTTTGCCACTTCCCTGTGTTTGTTTCTTTGTACTAGGTAGCTGCTAAGTCTCCTTGAGTTGATAGAGTGGCCTTGTGTAGTAGGTGTTCTATAGGCCCTAGTGGCCCAGCTTCCCCAATCACCTGAGGAGACTTTTGGTGCACCTCTTTGTGGGCTGTGTGCACATTCTTCTTGTAGTTGAGGCTTGATTACTGTTGGTGTCACCGAAAGGAATTGACCTCCAGGCCAATTGGCTGTGGGGACCAGCAGCAACTGCAGTGGGAAAGCTGCTACGCAAGAGACACCCCTATAGTGCAGAACTTGCTTTAGTGGGGCTTTGGTGTTCACTGAATCTGCCCCTTGAGTGTGTCATTTATGGATATGGAGTTGTAATCTGGAATGGTCTCACACTGACTACTAAGTACACTGGCTCTTGGGTCTCCAGGGAGGTGCAAAGTCAGCCACTGCCTGGGGCCACCCAGCAGAAGCTACAGAGAGATCTGCATATTTCTGTTCTTTGTATCGGGTTTAGAAATGTCCATGCAAGGCCCAGCTATGAAGCAAGGCAGGCTGGTGCGGGCCTTAGGCCTTTTATTGATAGATAGCTTTGGGGCTCCCTGACCCAGCTGCAGCTAGTTTGACAGGTTTTAGGCCCGGAAAGGATAAGTCATTCATATGCAAAAGCCACTGTGCACAGCCTGGGTGGGGTTTTAATTGGGTGGGGTGGGGTCTCAGAGAATTACCAGGGTGGAGCAAACAGAAATGGCTGACAGTCAGCTCTATACCAGGGAGGTCGCAGCAAGGGAACAATGACCGCTGTGAGTACCTCTGTCTGGAAGAAACCTGCCCCCAAATTCCTGCCCTGATGCCAGACAGTTCAGTTTCTCCTCACATGGGTCTGGGTTTCCCAGAGCCTCGCCCAGCATTGGAGTTCAGAGGAAGTAGGAGCTTGTAAATTCAGTTCATGTTGCCGGCTTTTTAAGAGGAGCAGCTGGATCTCCGGCAGCCTATGTGTTACTCAGCCATAATTCGCACTGGTTTGGACTTCTTTCCCAGTTCTGGAACCCTGGGCTGGGGGGTCTGATGTGGGGCTGGGAACCCTCGCTCCTCTGCTCCTCCAGGCAGCCTCCGCAGAGGCAATCTCTCTCCCCATTCAAAAAGTGGCACAGCAGGGTGCTGGACCAGCCCATCCCACGCCTCCACGCCTCCTACCAGTCTCAATGTGCTTTCTTTACTTCTCTAGTTGTAGTACTTCCACGCAGCCAGCTTTCCCACAGTTCTGGATGGTAGTTGTTCCGTATTTTAGTTGTAATTTTGATGTGGCTGTGGGAGGCAGCAAGTGCAAGCATTTACCTATGCCACCATCTTGGTTCCTCCTCGAGGTTTTGTCTCTTGAATCCTGGCAGCTGGGATGGAGGGTGTCTCCCTCAGCTGGTTTTGCGGTCATTCTGCCAGGTGTTTTAGGAGGATCCAAAATGGGACTTAATTTCAAGCTAATGTCTCAGCATGGGAGTTCTTAGACCATGCAGGTAGGATCAATCAAACCCCACACCTGCGTGGCCTTTTTCTATCCACCTCTGCAGCAGCACAGCCCCATTTACTGATCAGCAGACTCGCAGACAAAACAAAGACTTTCATCTACTAAAGTATCTTCATCTCATCTGGAGGCCACAGCAGTTGCCTAAGTACACAGCCTATGTTGCCCCTTCTTCTGTGAGAGTGGGTATGACTATGACCCATGAGAGCCTTTGGCGTCTGTAGGTCACTGCGATACATAAAAGCCACAGCTCCTTTTCCCACCAATCTTTTGTACTTTGTTAGTCACCCTAAACTAGATGCAGTCCCACCCAACAAAGGAAGCACACACAACAGAAATGATCACTTATCATTTCCTTACTGATCGTTCTGTTAACTCGCCTGTTCCCAAGGAAACTGTGCAGTGTGAAACCAAGGTCATTCTGAGGCTGGTCTACATCAGTCCAGGCCTGGGATTAACCTTTTTCTCATGGGTCTCTGGGTTGAAAAACAGTTTGGAGCCTTAGCCAGTTTGGCACAGTGACTAGAGCTTTAGCCTGTGGATTGAGGGTCCCAGATTCGATTCCAGCCAAGGGCGCATGCCTGGGTTGTGAGCTAGATCCATAGTAGGAGGCGTGCAGGAGGCAGCCGATCCATGATTCTCTCTCATCTTTGATGTTTCTATCTCTCCACCTTTCCTCTCTGAAATCAATAATAATATATATTAAAACACAACAACAATAACAATTTGGTTTTACTATGGGATTCTCAGTTCTAACTTCACACTCTGTACAGGCCTAGGACTTTGTCTGCTGCCCTGCCAGGACATTATAATCACTTTTGTTACCACGACTGACTATTCCCAACTCCCTTCACCAAGGGTAGCTACTGGGTGTCATCTTCTGTTACTGGCCTTGAGAGTTCCGTTCAGCTCTGGATTTGAAAGGATGTTTACTCTAACTTATTAAGCATTTATAAATACTTTTAAAATATATTTTATTGATTTTTTTATAGAGAGGAAGGGAGAGGGATAGAGAGCTAGAAACATCGATGAGAGAGAGACAACAATCAGCCGCCTCCTGCACGCCCCCCACAGGGGATGTGCCCGCAACCAAGATATATGCCCCTGACTGGAATCGAACCTGGGACCTTTCAGTCTGCAGGCCGAGGCTCTCTCCACTGAGCCAAACCAGTTTCGGCTATAAATACTTTTAACATTTCTAGGTGTTTGTAATATATTTTCAGACTGCTTAATTCAAAATACTGCATTAGGAGAAATTTGAAACTACTCAAACAGCCTGAGTTCAAATTCTGACACCTTCCCAGCAATATAATCTTTGGCCAGATACTTAGCCCCCCTGAACTTTCTCCAGGCATGACATAGGGAGATTAATACTTCAAGGACTTGTTGTGAGATTGCATTATTATCAAGGGTAAAGCTCAAACACCTTAAAATGGTTTACAAAGTCCTAAGAGAGCCCTGCCAGGACTTCAGCCTGTTTCACACTTCCCAGACATCCTCCATTATAATAAATTGCATGTACATCGTACATTGTTCCCCTCTCTAGCTTCTAAGCCTTTAAGCATAGTGTTCCTTTTTTCTGAATCTTCTCCTCCCTTGTCTGCCCTCCCTGTAATTATGCTTACTAATCCTTCATACCTCAGTTTAGATATCAATTTCTCTAGGAAGTTGTCCCCACTGATTCCCAAGGCTGATTAGATCTACTGAGAGTCCCAGGACACCTATGACATCTTGCATTTGCCCTTCATAGCACTCAACAGCCTGTTTACTTGTCGAAACATTACTGGAGGGGAAGATTTTTTGGCTATTTTGTTCACTGTTGTGTCCCTAGCTCCTAACAAAGCCTGGCACTCAGCTCAGTACATGGTAGCTGTTGTGTTTATCAGCTCCTCCATCTGTCATAATTCTCAAATGTCTAATTGTTGTATAAATAACCCTTAAGTACGCCAAGAAGCTTAGAATTCAGTTACGAGACTAACAAGGGCATGCATTGTGTCAGAGCTACATTTCAGGGCTTTGATTTTCACTTGCTCAGTCATTTACCCTTTTTCCACTAGGAACTAACCCAGGAGTGTGATGAAAAGAAATCGCAGTATGATAGCTGTGCAGCAGGCCTCGAAAGCAATCGGTCCAAATTGGAACAGGTAAGAAGATAGTTTTTAGTTGAAGGATAGCAAACACTGTGTGTGCATATTTTCACTATACCAGTGTCAAAAGATTCCTGAGTCTTTTTCCTTATCCCCCGAGTCTGTCTCCTGGTTGCAGAGATCTTTATTTCTTCAGACTTGGTTTGTGTACCCTGACCTCTTCATCTGCACCGCTACCACCACATCCAGGCCCCCATCCTGTCTTCCTAGATACCCCAGTAACCCAGCACCTGCTCTCCTATTTCCACTCTTGCCTTCCTATGGTTTGTTCAGAGAGCATCCAAAGAGACGAGAGTAAAACTTAGTCCACCCTCCACTGTCTTCCTGTTGCACTTAAAATCCAACTTCCAAACTATGGTCTCCCAGGCCCCACCTGCCTCAGAAACTTCACATCCTTGTCCTCCTTTGAGGGGATCCAGCTATACCTGCAGTCTACTTGTTCTGCAAATAGGCCAACTTTGTTTTCACCACTCGGCTTCTGCATGCGCTCTTCTCTCTCTGCATCCCTCCACCCCCATCTCTACGCTTCGATCTCTTTTTCATCATCCCAGTCTCACCTAAATATCACCTCCTTCTAGAAATCTCCTCTGATCATCCTATCTAACTTTGCCTGCTCAGTCACTGTCACATTCTGCTAAATTTTCTTCATCATGTTCATCCTCATCAAAAACGACTTATGTGTTTCCTTGTTATGTCTGTGTCCTCTTCTTCAATGAGAGCAGGGACTTACTTGTCTGTTCACTGCTGTGGCCCAGCACCTGACACAGAACTGGGCACACAGTACGTATATAATAAATGAATAACTGAACGTGCAGTGTTAGGGTCCTATGAGTCATCTCTAGAAAAGATTGTAGCCTTGTCTGTTACAGTAGACAGAGGTACAGTTGCAGAAGAGGAAATGACTTTTATTTCTTTTAGTGTGCATTCAGTCATCCTCTCTGCATCCAACGATACTTTCAGTAATGGTGGCCATTTAAAATTATGTGTTTGTTGCAGGAAGTCAGAGGACTCCGTGAAGAATGTCTTCAAGAAGAAAGTAAATACCATTATACAAATTGTATGATTAAGGTGAGACAAAGAAAGGAAATCATAAACTTTCCTGAGGTTTTTCTGTATCAAGAACTTACCCTAAAACTTAGTCTCTTTACTTAGAATCTGGAAGTTCAACTTCATCGTGCTATTGATGAGATGAAGGCATATGTCTCTTCTGACCAACAAGAAAAAAGAAAGGCAATTAGGCAAGTAATTTTGTTGTTTTTTATATTGAGTTACATAATGTTTCACCTGTAGAAGTTTTATAAATATAGTGGAACCTCAGTTCTTGAACTTAATTCGTTCCGGAAGGCTGTTTGAGAAACGATTTGTTTGAAAACTGAATCATTTTCCCCCATTAGGAATAATGTAAATCGAATTCATCCATTTCAGACCCCCAAATTTTGCCCTGTTTTAACCTTTCTTTTATACAGTACATGTCTAATGTACTATTTAATCTATAAATAAATACTTCTCTTCTGAAATTTATGGAACCAACCCCTACTAGCCTTAAAAGATTTTTCATATTTCACTGCCTCCCAAATGCTATCTACCACCCGCTAACTACTTTTCCTTTATCCAATTAACAGGTTTTCTACCTATTTATTTGCCTGTGATTGTTATTTTCTGAGCACTTTTACATCCTTAGCAACGTTAGCACTTCTGACAGCTGCTTTATGTTTTAAAATTGTGCTAATCGTGGATTCCTGCCAGCAACAGAAGCATTCTATCCAATGTTTATTGCCTGAGAGATGCTTTTTGTCATGCTGAGGTACAGCATGAAATGTTGTCAGGTCGAAAGCTGAAGTTCTAGTGGACAACTGAGACATTTTTTTTCTGTGAACATCTTGGTTGAGAACTGAATTGTTCACGATGGGAGATATTCAAGAAACGAGGTTTGATTGTAAAACAAAGTTATGAAATTTGGAGTACAGTGGTACCTCGAGATACGAGTGCCCTAACATACGAGATTTTTGAGATACGAGCCATTGAGCGAGCGATTTTTGCTTTGAAATACGAGCAACATTTGAGATAGGAGTAATCGCGCGAATCGGCCGGCTGCAGACGACCCACCAGTTTACCTCGACTCGAGCGTCTCATAGTTTCCCACGCCTCAAGGTTACGGAACGAATTAAACTCGTATCTCGAGGTACCACTGTACTTAAATAAGTAGATATTAAGATAATATTAAGGTTTATTTCTTTGTTGTTTTTTTAAATATATTTTATTGATTTTTCACAGAGAGGAAGGGAAAGGGATAGAAAACCAGAAACATCAATGAGAGAGAGACATCAATCAGCCGCCTCCTGCACTCCCCCTACTGGGGATGTGCCCGCAACCAAGGTACATGCCCTTAACTGGAATCGAACCTGGGACCTTTCAATCCCCAGGCTGATGTTCTATCCACTGAGCCAAACCGGTTTCAGCTAAGATTTATTTCTTGTTAAACATCTTTTGGATAGTCTAGCCCTGTTAACTAAGTAGGAATATGTATAATTTCCTTTCTTGAATGCTTACTTTTCTTTATTGTCATAAAAGATATATATGGCCAAAACCGGTTTGGCTCAATGGATAGAGCATCAGCCTGAGGACTGAAAGGTCCCAGGTTCGATTCCGATCAAGGGCATGTACCTTGGTTGCGGGCACATCCCCAGTAGGGGGCGTGCAGGAGGCAGCTGATCGATGTTTCTCTCTCATCAATGTTTCTAGTTCTCTGTCCCTCTCCCTTCCTCTCTGTGAACAATCAATAAAATATATATTAAAAAAAAGATATATATGGTAAAATTTGCCATTGTAACCATTTTAAGTATACAGTTCAGTTGCATTCATGATATTCACATTGTGCAACCATCACAAGTATATTTTACCAAAACTTCCGTCACCATAGACAGAAACTCCTGTATTCATTAATAATTCCCCATTAATAATTCTTTCTTGTAAGGAATACATATATTTTGATATGTATTTTTAATATGCATAAAAATATGGGTGTTTTTTTTTTTAAATAAGCACTAAGGTTTGTCTGTTTTTAATGTCCCCTGTGGCTTGGACTCTATTCATCTGCCTGCTAATTGTGCAGTGTGAGTGACTGCGTTTCAGCTAGAAACTATGTGACTGCAGTGTGCCGCCTTCAGAACAAGGAAGCAGTGCCAATACCACTAGTCCTTATATGGTGATTCTTTTGGTAATCAGAGCTTGTGGCATACTGTAATAAATCAAATGCTGCCTTACAAATACATTTATAGTTGAATTGCTAGCTGGGATAAAATACAGTAATTGAATAAAATACACTTTTTTTGCCCCTTAGCACACTTCAGATGTTTTGCTTTTATCATCCAGTAAGAACTCAAAGTGTAGGATTCATATTTATTCTAGATTGCAGTTGAGATTTCTAGTGGCATTTACATTAATGTTACAGGAAGAAATCTAAGACCGAGAATGTCTTGGCAGAGTCTAAATTTTTTTAGATATAATGACTGGAATGTAAGCTAGACTGAAGATATCCTATAAATAGAATATTTTTCTAATACTCCAGTGTATTACACATATTAAATGTACTTATTCAAGTTCTTTCATTGAATATAAACTTAGCTCAAATAAATCTATGTGGTCAATGCTAATATTTCAAAAATGTGAGAAGTTAATTTTGTTTTTCAAAAATAAAAAATTAGAAATTAAGTTCTATTTCTTTCAAAATTACCAATGTAAGTAATACAGAAGGAAATATTGCTCCTGAACTATTGGTTTCCTGATCAGTTTTCTAACCAGATATTCCTCATCATCATTTAAAAATTATTATAACCTTTATCATTCCTTAGTTTCCCTATAGAAAAATAGTAGGCCCTGACTAGAGTCATGCATGATAAGAATATTATTAATTTAATAGAGTTACTATACTCTTAAACTTACTGATACATGTTTAAAATATTGCTATTATAGACAAAATATTTTTATTATTCCATTTTCTACTTCTGTGGTACTTTATGGTTTGAAAGATCGTGAATTTGAATTTTATATAAAGAGACAGCATGCTTTATTTCAAAGTACTGGAGAGGAACTATAAAATTGGTTTCTAATCTAATTTTCTCAGTCTCTAGTTTAGTTTGGTTACCATGAGCACATCACTTCCTTATTGTGTAAGATAAGGTAAACAATGTATACCATAGAATATCAAGTTGAATATGTGTGTAGCAGTGCTTGGAAATTGTATAGTATGAGTTCCTGGAGCATAAGGACCACTCTCTGTCCTATTTGCTTTTTTTTTTTTCCAGTGTGTTTTTATTGATTTTTTTTTTTTTTTTTTTTTAGAGAAAAAGGAAGGGAGAGGGAGAGAGATAGAAACACTGATGATAAAAACACATCGATCAGCTGCCTCCTGCATGCCCCCTATTGGGGATTGAGCCTGCAACTTGGATATGTGCCCTGACCGGGAATTGAACCCTGATCTCCTGGTTCATATGTCAACATTTGTTAGGGCTGACTGGCAGACCATGAGTAATGAATGAATGATTACTCTGACAAACTTTTCTGTGAAAGAGAGGGTTAAGGGACTGCTTGGCCATAGCAATTCTGAGAAAGAAGAATAAAGTAGGTGGGATCTCAATACCAGATTTCAAGCTATATTACAAAGCAACTGTTCTCAAAACAGCTTGGTACTGGCACAAGAACAGACATATAGATCAATGGAATAGAATAGAGAACCCAGATATCCACCCGAAACACTATGTTCAACTAATATTTGACAAAAGAGGCATGAACACACAATGGAGCCAAGATAGCCTCTTCAATAAATGGTGTTTGGAATATTGGACAGATACATGCAAAAAAATGAAACTGGACCACCAACTTATACCAAATACAAAAATAAACTCAAAATGGATACAGGACTTAAACATTAGAAGGGAAACCATAAAAATACTAGAGGAATCCACAGGCAGCACAATCTCAGACATATGCCGAAAGAACTTCTTCACTGATACTGCTCCAAAGGCAATGGAAGCTAAAGAAAAAATAAACAAATGGAACTACATCAAAATAAAAGCTTTTGCACAGCAAAAGAAACCATCAACAAAACAACAAGAAAGACCACTGTATGGGAGAATATATTTGAAAATGTTATCACTGATAAAAGTTGAATCTCCAACATCTACAGCCAACTTATACAACTTAATAAAAGGAACATAAACGATCCAATAAAAAAATGGGCAACGGACCTAAATAGAACCTTTTCGAAAGATGACAGAAGGAAGGCCAAGAGACACATGAAAACATGTTCAAAGTCACTAATTATCCGAGAGATGCAAATCAAAATGACAATGCGATACCATCTTACACCTGTCAGAATGGCAATCATCAATAAATCAACAAAGGACAAGTGTTGGTGAGGATGTGGAGAAAAAGGAACCTTTGTGCACTGTTGGTGGGAATGCCGACTGGTGCAGCCACTGTGGAAAACAGTATGGAGTTTCCTCAAAAAACTAAATATGGATCTCCCATTTGATCCAGCAATCCCACTCTTAGGAATTTATCCTAAGAAATTACAAACACCAATCAGAAAGGATTTATGCACCCCTATGTTCATAGCAGCACAATTTACAATAGCTACAATTTGGAAACAGCCTAGGTGCCCATCAGCAGATGAGTGGATCAGAAAACTGTGATACATCTACACAATGGAATTCTATGCTGCCATTAAAAAGAAGGAATTCTTACCATTTGCAGCAACCTGGATGGAACTGGAGAACCTTACTTATGCTTAGTGAAATAAGCCAGTCAATGAAGGAGAAGCACCACATGATCTCACTCATTTGTGGATAATAAAGAACATTGTAAATTGATGAACAAAAGAATAGATACAGAGGCAGTAAAGCATCAAACAAACTGTTAAATTATAGCAGGAAGATTAAGGAGAGGGGGTAGATAAGAGATCAATCAAAGGACTTGTATGCATGCATATAAGCATAACCAATGAACATAGACACTGGGGGGTTGGGGTATGCCTAGGAGGGAGATGGGGGACAATGGGGAGATATGTATACATGTAACACAATTAAAAAAAGTGACTGCTTGATTTAAGAAATCAAACGGCCCGATTCACCTGACTCCTTAGATTTTTATTGTAACAACAGATTGATCTAAAATTAGGGTAAGCATCCTTGAGAAGACACATGCATCTGTAGTGTCCTTTAAGCAAGGACATCAAAAGACTAAACATAAAGATTCCAGGGTCTTAGACTTGTTTGGAAAAGTCAAGGCAGGGGCTGCTGCCTTCAGCAATGACCTCCTAGAGTCCCCTGACCTCTTGAAGACTCTTTACAAGCAAGTCTCGTGCTTCCTCACAGATACTCAACCACTGAGCCACACCTACTGGGCCTGTTTGCTTCTGAAGGCCCAGAGCAGCGGTTCTCAACCTGTGGGTCGCGACCCCTTTGGGGGTCGAACAACCCTTTCACAGGGGTCGCCTAAGATTATTAGAAAAACCTATTTCCCATGGTCTTAGGAACCAACACACCGCTCCTCGGTATAGCAAAATGTAGCAATGTAGTTTACTGTTGTTATATGAAGACTGTTGCCCATGCTACACCACGATTCAAGACAAAATTAAATTTATTTGTAATTAGAAATAAGTATTTCACAATATATAATTACATATTGTTTTTGTGATTAATCACTATGCTTTAATTATGTTCAATTTGTAACAATGAAAATACATCCTGCATATCAGATATTTACATTACAGTTCATAACAGTAGCAAAATTACAGTGATGAAGAGCAATGGAAATAATTTTATGGTTAGAGGTCACCACCACATGAGGAGCTGTCTTAAAGGTTCGTGGCATTAGGAAGGTTGAGAACCACTGGCCCAGAGCATGCTTGGTACATAAACAGGTGCTGCGTAATTATCTCTCAAATAAATTAAAATTATGAATTAATGTCATTGGAAAAGAGTATTAGCCTATTGATTTCTTGATAAAACATCAATGGAAATTTTAAAACAGTTGGGACATTTCTCAGGCCTAAGGTAATGAAATATTAAAAGCAATTTGAACTATAACCATATGTTCTTCTTAAACTAGTATGTCATTTACATCTTCCTGGTTATTTTTTCACTGGAGAGCTGGAAAGGCAAACAGTTTGACATAGTATCTCACAAATTCTATGAGAAGAGGAAGGTCCGTCAAGATTGTGTTCATTCCCTCATTCCTGTGTGCAAATTCTACCTTCACTTCAGCTCTGTAAGCACATGGGGTACTTTTGACTGACATTGTTTCTATTCTAATCACATTCACCTCCCTTTTTGCAGAAATGCAAATCTTCCATCACTTAGACTGCTAGGGTTTCTCTTGTGGTCTGTGATTTCTCAGATTCTCAGTTTTGTGTTGTCTAATTTCTTCGTAAATACCTACTATAGTATAGTTTACACAGAAACCTACTCTTTTTTTCCACCCAAATTTGAGGTCAAAAGTCTCTCTTCATCCTTTAATCTTTGTCCTTAACAGTTTAAATCTACTTTTTGTCTTATATGGTATTAAGATATAATTATACTTTTGTTAAAAAATGTAATACAAAGTTATTTTTATTTTTACATTAAAATTTTGCAGTTTTTGTTAGCTTACAAAAGAAATACAAAAAGTAACCAATTTAAAATATAGTACACAAAAATGGAATGTTGTCCACATTGCCATGTCTCAGAAATGTCTAATGTTAATATTTTGATGTACAGTACTTCCATATTCTTTTCCCAGGCATTTGCTAGTGTGTGTGTGTGTGTGTGTGTGTGTGTGTGTGTGTGCGCGCGCGCGCGCGCGCATATGTGCGTGCATGCTAGCAAATGCATGGGAAATGTTTTTATGTGTATACAAAAATAAAATTAAACTACAAATACAGTTTTTCTCTTCATAGTTTATCTAGAATTCTTTCCACTTTGGTATTTATAGAGCTACCTCGTTCTTTTTTATAGCTCTCTATTATTCCTTTAAACAGAGTACTATAATTTATTTAAACATTTCCCCATCTATCAGTTTTAGTTTGTTTGCAGATTTTCACTCTTATAAACAGTGGTGAAGCAAATGGTTTTTGTTTTTATCTTTATTTTATGAGAGTTTTTCTGTAGGATGACTTCCTAGAATTGGAATTTCAGGGTTAGATACTATCTGGTGTTTATTTTAATATGTATCCTTTCTCCCTTTTGCAAACCTCCTAAAAAACAAAGTAATTTAAGCAAATGTCTTGGTATTGTTTTAAGGGTAGATTAACCAGAAATAGTTCTTAACATTTTAATTCTCTTAATTTTATGCGATGTTTTGTCTTTTTTCCCCTTAAATTACTGTGTACTCTAGTTTACTTCTAAATACTGACTAAGGATGAGGAAAGAAAATATTTGATAATGTGTTTTCTTCTACTCCAGTACTCTAAATTACATTGTTTAATATACTTAGGTAGATATGTTAATATTTTATGTATCAATTGAAGTTAAATTATTACATTGACTCTCTAGGGATCAGTATACCAAAAATATTGCTGAACAAGAAAATCTTGGAAAGGTAAGAATTTATTATTCATTTTATTTATTTATTTATCTTTAATATATTTTTATTGATTTCAGAGAGGAAGGGGGAGAAAGAGAGAGAGAGGGAGAGAGAAACATCAATGATAAGAGAGAATCATTGATCAGCTGCCTCCTGCATGCCCCCCACTGGGGATCAAGCCTGTAACCTGGGTATATGCCCTTGACCGAAATAAAACCCGGGACCCTTCAGTTTGCCAATGCTCTATCCACTGAGCCAAACCAGCTAGGGCTATTTTTTTTTTTCAATATGTCTAACTTAGGTTTTCAGTACATGGTTATGACATTGTTATTAATTTTTAAAAGATTTAGTATAGTTTTCCTTTTGTTCATCCTCACTGGAGGATATTCTGCCATTGATTTCTAGAGAGAGTGGGAGGAAGGGGAAGAGACACATCCGTGTGATAGAGACATATCAATTGGTTGCCTCCCACACAAGCCCTGGCCAGGGCCGAGGACCGAACCCACAACCAAGATATATGCCTTCAAACCAGGGACCCCCTCAGTCCTCAGGCCGAAGCCCCATCCACCGAACCAAACCAGCCAGGGCTTTAGTACAGTTTTCAAAGGGAAATAGGATCCTTCTTAAGCCTTTTCAAAGATGCAGATACTTCCTTGGGAATTTCGTTTTATAAAAGTGAAGGCACAGCCCTTGGCTAGTGAATTGCTCAGTTGATTAGAGCCGTGGTCGGCAAACTGCGGCTCACAAGCCATATGCAGCTCTTTGGCCTCTTGTGTGTGGCTCTTCCACAAAATACCACGGTCTGGGAGAGTCTATTTTGAAGAAGTGGTATTATAAGAAATCTAAGTTTAAAAATTTGGCTCTCAAAAGAAATTTGTACTATTGATATTTGGCTCTGTTGACTAATGAGTTTGCTGACCATTGGAGAGGATCATCCGTAGACTGAAAGATTGTGGGTTCATTTCCTGGTCAGGGCACATACCCAGGTTGTGGGTTCGATCCCTGGTCAGGCATGTGTGGAAGGCAACCAATCAATGTGTGTCTCTCATATCAATGTCTCTCTCATCTCTCATCTATCCCTCCCTCCATTTTTTCTTCCTCCCTCCCTTCCTCCTTCTTTCCTCCCCTCACTCTCCCTCTCTTCCACTCTCTAGAAATCAATGGAAAAAATATCCTAAGGTGAGGAATAACAAAAAAATAATTAATTAATTATATATGAAAGTCAGTTACATTCATAAGTTAACGATTTCAAATACATGTGGGTGTGAGACAAACTAAATTTAATATTTCTGATACAGTACCCATATCCTGTCTTTGGTTCTTTAAATAACTTTTATAGATTGTTAAGATTTTGACAAGGAAATTATTCCAATAATATATGAAAAGTTGCAGTTTAGGTAGCAACTTAATCTTAAAATCATGCTCAGAACTTTTAAAATTCTTGATCTGACTGTTTTAGTTTATGAGAATAAAAATATTTTTGTAAGATATTTTATTTGTAACATAGACTTAAATAGGTGTATTTACATGCCAGGTATTGTGTCAAAAATTTGCTGGCTATATTTAAATTATATTTTCTTAATTCTGTTTTGTTTCCTATTGCTGCTTGCTATTTATTACCTTTGCTTTCATTAGCCATAGCTGAGAGGGCAGTTTTTAGTGAGTGGTTTGAATCTGGTCCTCAGCTTATTTAGCCTCTTATTTGGGCAAATATCAACTACCAGTCTTCTCATTGGTGTCCTTAGGTCAGCCAGTAGCTCAGTTATATCCTAAAAGAGGGAAAGATGGGGATGCCTCTGTTGTAGTCTGTTTGTGTTTTTGCTTGCTTTTCTGTCCTTCTTGATGATTTTCCATACTCGGTGTCAGTGTATTTCTGTCACTGTTCCCTTATGTGCGCTGACATCTGCTCTGTTTCCTCTGCTCTCCTTCCTTCCTTTCTTGCCTCTTTGTCTCTGACATCGTGCTATCCCTCCTTTCAGTCACCCTTCTTCAATCGGTCACCATATAGACCCAAAGTACATTTTTGCAATTTACTGAAAAATGTTCTTATTCCCGTTTATAATTTTAGAGTCAGTGAGTAGAAGTTTTAGTAGGTGGAACCATATCAGTTATTAGTAACAAACATAATTCTAATAAGGATTTGGGCTGATTTAATAGTGTACTTTAAAAAAAATCACTAAACCTTCTCTTTTAGAAATATATGCATACAGAGAGCATATACTAAGTGAGGAAAGAATATACTATTTAATGATAACATAACATATGATAGTTTATCATGTATTTTTTATATCTATTATGTCATGTGAAAAAACAACCCTATGAAGCAAATCCTATATAATAAAAGGCTAGAATGCAAATTGACCCCTTCACCAGGGGTTTGACCAGGGGGCGGGGCCAGCTGGCCAACTGCCCATGGCCCTTCCTCCTGGCTGACAGGCCAGCTGGACCCCACTCATGCATGAATTCGTGCACCAGGCCTCTAGTACTTTCATACGTATCCCCTCTTATTGGCCTTACCTGACCATTTAGAAAACTGAAGTTTATAGGCATTCAGTGCCTTACTTAGAGCTTATGGCAAAGCCAAGGTTGAAACTCAAGTCTTCTGACTCCCCAAATCTGCATTCTTTTTTTCTGTTCTACTTTCCTGACTCCCTTTATTTCCCCCCTCCTTTTCTTTTATATTTCTTTGTGTTGGTTTTTTTTTTAACTTCAGGTTGTCCTGCATCAATGATAACTTTATTTAACTTGTATAACCTTAGTTTTCATACATCATAGAAGAACCTGATTCAATTGACTATTATTCATGAACTAGAAGCTCGATACACAAAATTTGTGGAAGAGTAGGCCTTCCTTCTCCTGACTGCCGACACCAGCTTCCCTCTAGTACCTGGGACCCAAGCTTCCCTCTGGTACCTGGGACCCAAGCTTCCCTCTGGCACCCAGAACCTGGGCTTACCTCCAGCCACTGGCAGGCACCCGGAACCCAGGCTTCCCTCACAGCCCTGGCTTCATCCGGAGGTTGTCTGGAAGGATATCTGGTCTAATTAGCATAATATGCTTTTATTATTATAGATTGTACAAAGCATAGCATATTCTTCTGATTATGGCAATAGAAGTAAATCCCTGTAACTGAGACTTAATTATTCTTGATATATATATATATTTTTTTTTTTTTTTTGACCATAGAAACTTCGGGAGAAACAAAAAGCTGTCCGAGAAAGTCATGGTCCAAATATGAAACAAGTGAAAATGTGGCGTGATTTTGAACAATTGATGGAATGTAAGAAACAGTGCTTTCTGAAACAACAAAACCAAACTTCCATCGGTCAGGTAATTCAGGAGGGAGGAGAGGATCGGCTGATACTCTGAATTCATATGTCATCACTCCGGGTTTTAGCTGACACAACTTCTATAAGCATACTCCCATGATGTATTTCTTTTCTTGAAAGTGGTTTGTGCAACATTTTGCTTTTGGATTAGCCATTCCCTATTAAGCTTTTTTGGCAAATAATGTTAAAACACATTTAGGTTTTAAAGTATTTAATATGAAAAAAAGGCTTTTATTTTTGCTTAGTTTAGACATCAGGGGAGTCTTCTGAGTTTTATGAGATGGGGGATGAAGTTTACTATATGTAAATGTAAACATATGTCCATTAAGAAACATGTAGTTTTTTTTTTAATGTAGTAACCCAAAGGCTTAATGTTTTTCTTAATCTTTTTTTAACTTTAGAAGAATCTTTTAGGAACTAGTATCTCTTGTTTTGAAGAAACATTTATCTGAAGTTCAGCAATTCCTACAGTTTCACTTCAGTTTCTTTTTCTTCTGTCAAATTCAAGAAAATATAACATTTTGAATAACATATTTGTGTTACTTAAAGGCAAATAAAATTTGGTGTACATATCATGGCTATTTATTAAAAATTATATAGTTGTGTCAAAATTTATTTTTTAAGCAACAGTCATAGTATGTATTAAATTTAAGGATTATCACTTATTTTCATCAAAAATCTAAAATAGTACTTAGATCTTGGGAACTGTTATTTTAAATTTTAAAAAAAGTCACAGAATATAGGTGTTATCATGTGCTAAAAAGTTAGCATAGGATTCTAAGTGAAATTCGAGATTTCAAAGTACTTCTAGTCTCTGCTTCATTTGGACAAGGTATTTGAAGATTCCTTTCATTTTTGCTTAAAGAAAGATATTAAATGTATATGCTACCATTTGTTTCATTTCAACTTTCAGATACATTTCAGAATGTTTTTCCTTTAGGTTTGGACACTCAAATATGAAATTGTTAGCATGTCCATCATATGTTAATTAGTTCTTTTTAGCTATCTTTTTTTTTTGGGGGGGGGATTAATGAAGAAAAAAATTATTTCTACCCCTGCTCAAAATATACAATGTTGATTATGGCTTTGCATCTTTGTTCCCAAATGTGTCCTACTTGTAATTTTTGTTTGAAAGCTTCTTTCTTGGTAATCAGAGAAACTTACTAGCATGGAGATTATTGGTAATTATAGAAGCTATCCCAAGAATCATTTACCAGGTAAGTGTAGAAGAAACTTCTTCTAACAAGTTTTAAGAAACAAAGCATTTCTGTTATTAAGTGGTTTGAACTGGCCCTCAGCTTACTTGAGCCTCCTAGTTGGGCAGATAGCAACCACCAGCACCCTCCTTTGTGCCTTTACCTCAGCTGTTAGATCAGCCACACTCTAAGAGAGCCAAGGCTGGGTTTCAGTGTGTGGAAATAAATCCTTCTTAATTCACTGGTCAGGTTTTGAACATTGAGGTAGACGTGTTTGTTCAGTGTTGGCTGCTGGCTTGTTATTGTTAAGGAGTAAGTGATTGATGTTCCTTGAACGAGAGCATGAATCCTTTGCATATATTTGAAAAAAGACTAGATACTCCTTACAGAAACAGCATTTTATTTCCCAAAGGAAAGTTCACTTAGAAAATGATTAAGCCTTGTGTTTAATTTTTTAGCCTTTACTATCTTTGCTTCATTTTTAAAATTGTTAACACAGATCCTCCAGGGAATGCTTTTAATTCTGACTTGATTATTGCTTGCCATTTTATTCCACACCAAAAGATTATTTGGATTAAACACTAAGGCAGCTTCAAAATTACTTTAACTGAAGCAGAACATCATTGTTGCTTCAAGAAAAGCAAATTGGGGAAAAACCTAACAGTACAAAGTTATTTATAATTTTTATGTAACATTGGACATTTAGTAATGCAGCTTAATGGGATTGGTACAGTGACTTTCCCACTCATGTCCAGATTTGATTGTAACATTAACAGCATTGACTAACTCTAACAGTTTTGGACAGCTGGCACTAACAGAAGAGCCTATTACATTTTTCCTTCAGGATGGATGCTCTAGCTGGCTGGTTGATGCAAGTACTTAATAGTTTTGAAAAATAATCTGTCTTCCACATGATGGCCCAAATAAAGGAGGAAAATGTAGCCTGCAAAACCTGCTGCTATGCTCACACATTTCCTTGTCCTGGGACTTAGTGTTGCTAACCATTGCATGGGACTCACTGTATAAACTGAAAATTCCAAAAGGCCATTGCTTATCTTGCTTTCTGCATCGGTTCAGGGAATAATCCAATTGTAAAGGTTGTCCTTTAAGAAGAATCTTATAATAGGATAGTATCTTGTCTGTTCTAAATCTATTTCCAACCAAATCCAAGATCATTGATTTTCCAAGTCCAGAGAATATACCAGCAAGGTCTTAGCACATTGTCTAAAGACCATGGAGCCCGGCCAGCATCAACCTATGAACCAGAAGGTCACAGTTTGATTCCCAGTCAGAGCACATACCTGGGTTGCTAGCTCTTGCAGGTAGCAGCCGATCAATGATTCTCTCTTTCCACTGATGTTTCTATCTCTCTCTCCCTCTCTCTTCCTTTCTATATACAAATTTGAACTGTCTTTGTAAAAATTATACTTTAAAAAAAAAGTAGATGGAAGTCCAACCAGATCTCAGGAAATTGCAGAGTCCTTCACTTTCTTCTTTAGATTAATACTTTCTATCATTTTGCTTTAATTCAGCAGGCAGCAATAATAAAAGAAGTCATTTCAGTAAACTGTCAAACCTAAATGTATTATTCTACCTAATTTGTTTATATAATACTAGAGGCCCTGTGCTCAAAATTTGTGCAGGGGTTGGGGGTGTCCTTCAGCCCATCCTACACCTTCTCAAATCTGGGAACCCTTAAGGGATGTCTAACTGCCCATTTAGGCCTGATCCCACTGGATCAATTCTGACTTATTTATTGGATCGGGCTTATACGAGCGGTCGGATATCCCTCTCACAATCCAGGACTGCTGGCTCCCCACCACTCGCCTGCCTCTGCCTGATTGCCCCTAACCGCTTCTGCCTGCCAGCCTGATCACCCCCTAACCACTCCCCTGCCAGCTTAGTCAATGCCTAACTGCTCCCCAGCCAGCCTGATTGCCCCTAACTGCCTTCCCCTGTTGGCCTGGTCACCCCTAACTTTTCTCCCTGCTGTCCTGACCACCCACAACTACCCTCCCCTGCAGACCTGATCTCCCCCTACTACCCTTCTTTGCTGGCTCAGTCACCCCTAACTACCCTCCCTGCTGGCCTGATCGCTCACAACTGCCCTCCTCTGCAGGCTTGGTCCCACTCCAACTGTCCTCCACTGCAGGCCTGGTCCCACCCCAACTGTCCTCCACTGTAGGCCTGGGTCTCCCCTGCAGCGCTGGTTCCCCCCAACTTCCCTCCCTTGCTGACCTGATATCCCCCAATTTCCCTCCTCTGCCAGCCCAGTCACCCCTAACTGTCCTCCCTGCTTGCCTGATTGCCCACAACTGCCCTCCCCTGCTGGCCTGGTCCCACCAACTGCCCTCCTCCGCAGTCCTGGTCCCTCCCAACTGCCCTTCCCTGCAGACCTGGGTCCCCCTCAAATGCCCTCCCCTACAGGCCTAGGTCCCCCCCAACTGCCCTCCCTTGCTGGCCTGGTCTCCCCCAACTGCCCGTCTCTGCCAACCTGGTCACCTCCAACTGCCCTCCTCTGCTGGCCTGGTCACCCCTAACTGCTTTCCCCTGCAGTCCATCTTGTGGCAGCCATTTTGTGTCCACATAAGGGCAGCCATCTTTGACCACTGGGGCCGGCCATCTTGTGTCTTGGAGTGATGGTCAATTTGCATATTACTCTTTTATTAAATAGGATATATAAAACTTCTGGAAAATTTTCCATTCTGGATTTTCCAAGTATGTTTGTTTCTTACCTTTTTAAGCTAACTTGATAAAAGGGCAATTTGAGTAAAATAAGAGACTGAATATGTTGCTCAACTAAAAATATATAAATTTGCTGATTTCTTCTGAATTGAACTTGAAACTATGCACAATTAGGTAGCTTGCCAAAGCTGCCTTTACAAAGACAGATCAAGTTTGTATTGGAAAATGAGTTCGTATGGAGATGTGTGTTTTATAGAAACCTCAATGAGACAAGCATTTTATTCACCCAATGTTAGTGACTAATGAGTGTGAATCAAAGACTTGTTTCTACAAAGGGTTCTAGGCCCTTACATCATTCCTCTTGCTTGGCAGGAAGGAGTGTTTAGCCTTAGGGAGTGGGTAACTTTTATTCAACTCAGTTATATCAATAACTTCTCCTCTGTTGTAGCAAAGGTGAGATCTAGATTATATATGCAACGAATCCTGTTTTTAAACAATCCATGGCAGCTAGGAGAGAAATAAAGTTACATTTTTGTTGAACGTGTGATTGTTTCTCCTTCTCCTTTTCCTTTTAATGAGTGCAGTTTAATGAGAGCTGTGGGCTGTGTGGCAGCCAGGCATGAGGTGAGAGTTTTTACCTGAGGAAGATACAGAGGGATCATTCAAAGTTAACTGTGTATTTTCAATATCTGTCTCTCCTGTCTTAAGACAGTTTTACAAAGAGAAAGTTGGCTATACGTGTCATTTAGTCTCATCCCATCCTTGCAAAAAAAATAAAAAAATAAAACACAGAATCCAAACAAGACTTGGACACCTATGCTTTCTGCTCCGGTGCTCCCCCTTTTGGCAAATTGGAAGTACTTTCTCAACAATTTCGCAATTTCCTCTCTTGAATTGCTCAGACTTGAGTCACCAAACTTGGTTTACTTCTATGGAAAGTCACTCTTCAGAACACAGGAGGAAATGAAAGATTCCTGTTTTTCAGTGAAAGCATGAGTTCCCACCCAGTTCAGAGTGTAACTGCAGGTTCCTGGATTGGCCACTTGCTAACACTGCACGTGAAACCTGGTAAACAGTCACAGGACCTAGAGCTTGAAAGGAACCCCTGGATGATTCACGTAATCATTTATTAGATTGAGTATTTTGCAGGACCTCTTTCAACCTCTCTGCACTGCAGGAATCAGTACTGCAAGGCTTGTAGCAGATCTCTTCCCACCTCAGCAGTGATCACACTGCGGCTCACTCCTCATGGGGGACCCTGTTCCGTTGTTAAAGAACCCAGTCTGATTCTTTTCTTGGTCCTGAAAGTGCAGCACACTCACAGAGGAAAAAATTTTTCAGAAAGCAGACAAACCAAGATCGAACAAATTTGACTTTCAGTAGCTCGATAATCATGATAATCCTAAATCACAATCGTGATAACAGTGGTAGCAATCAACCCATTGTTGAGCACTTAGTATGCCCCAAATAGTGTCCTAAGTGCTTTACTATAAGGACTAATGTGACTCTCACAATCAGTCTACGAGGTACGTACTATTATCCTCATTTTATAATGAGTAGACTGAGGCACAGAGAGGCGTCCGCAGTATTACTCAGCTGATATCTGCAGCAGAGCCGGAGTCTAAGACCTGTACTCACAACTGCTATGCTGTACTGCAGCGTCACCCATGTCCATACCGGTTGCATATATGCAAACAGGTCAATGTCTATTTATGAACTAGAATATGTGTGAAATTATTTTTAATGCTTCTTATAATTATGTTTTCTTCTAATGTGTCTATTTACTATACCTAAAGAACAAACTTTACTAAGTGATTAAAAATAAACTCAACCAACTAGATGAGGGACTCATACTAAAAATGAATGTCAAGTAAATGCATAAGAGAAGTGAGTAAGTGTTAGATACAGAGCAAATGGAAGCTCTATAGGTCATAATTTGAATCTCTGCGAAAGTTTTCAAATCATATATGCCTCCTGTTGCTGGGCATTTAGATTGAGTCCAGTTTTTCCATATGACAATGCTGCAATTAAATATAAAGATTGAAATATAATAAAACATTAAGCAAAGCCACAAAGTTAATTTTATTTGGTCAAAAGTAGAATCCATCAAACAGTTTTGTAGACATTTCTTGCCTGCCCCTATGAAAATGCTAAGGGTAGCCCTGGCCAGTTTGGCTCAATGGATAGAGCATTGGCCTGGGGACTGAAAGGTCCCTGGTTCAATTCTAGTCAAGGGCACATGCTCAGGTTGTGGGCTTGATTCCCCAGTGGGGGGCATGCAGGAAGCAGCCAATCATTGCTTCCCTCTCATCATTGATGTTTCTCTCACTCTGTCTTCCTTCCTCTCTGAAATCAATAAAAATATTTTTTTAAAAAAAGAAAGAAAATGCCCAGGGTAAACCAAGGAAATTAGTAAGATATTACCTGACTAATTTGAGAATGAAATGGTAAGTTCATTCACTTATATGTAGATATTGTCTTCTGTGTGCCTAACACTGTGCTAAGTGCCAGCTAGAAAATGAACATGATCTGGTTTTGCCCTGAAAGAGCTCCCTGTCTAAAAGACTCCAATATTAATGAGCAAAAAAATGTTCAAATTCTTGTTATGTAGAAAAGAGCAGAGATCTCAGAGGAAGAAGCAGTTAATTCTGACATGGGGTATGAGGGTAGAGGGGAAAAAGCAGGAATTAGGCTGGATTCATAAGGATGAAGTGGGATTTTGATGGGCCTAGGAGAGGTGAAGACATCAAGGCAGTTAAGGACCTGGAATGTTCAGGAAGTGATGGGAAGCCTCATGTGGCACAGATGTTCCCCAGTTGCATGGAGAGGAAAAGGAGTTTCTATTGTGTGCCAAGCTCTCGGGCCCTGTAATTGGATGTGCTAGACTCTGTGAAAAGGTACAGTAAAAGTGTAAGACAGGATCCCTCTTAACTGGATTCAGCAACAGTAAACATCAAAACCTAAGAGCCAAGTGCTAAATTTTGTGGTGCCATTGAACTTCCATCAAGACAGAGAGACCCAGGGAAAACTAAAGGATCAAAGGGGAGTCTTCATCAAAGAGGAAGAAGTGATCGGGGCCTGGAAAGATGAGGAAGAGTTGGACAGGTAAGTGGGAGAGCAGGAGGACAGACAGACGGAGGGCAGATGGAGGGCAGAAGGCAGGAATGAAGCCAGCACGCATTCACTGGCCCTCTCCTGCATCAAGTAAGAAAAGGCATGGCTCCTCCTTTCAGGAAACTCAGTCCAGTTATATCAAGATGAGAAATGTAGCCTGCAGTTGAAGCAGTTTACAGCACTGGATTAAATAGTAGGCAAACAAATACACCTCAAATTTTCTGCAAGTGTTAGGTATATTAAAAATCAAAGAGGATGTTTTCATGGGAAAAATCAGAACTCAGACTTCCTTACGTTCTTTTGGGGG
Organism: Lasiurus cinereus; assembly: GCA_011751065.1. NCBI lineage: Eukaryota > Metazoa > Chordata > Mammalia > Chiroptera > Vespertilionidae > Lasiurus > Lasiurus cinereus. The sequence goes on along the minus strand of JAAGEH010000417.1, from coordinate 13,903,689 downwards.
TTTAGGGGTCTTCAAGAGTTTCAGTTCAGCCTTTTGGAATGGGACCAAGAGTTAAGAGATAATCCAAAGGAAAACAACAGCAACTCTGGGCAGGCTGGAGAAGGAGACAGTATAAGTTGAAACCCTCCTAGAAGCATGGGCAGAATTTGGCTCAGGGAGGAGCAAGAGCGCTTTGGAGAAGAGGAAGGGAATGCCCTGGGGTACAGGCCATGTCCGGAGGGAATAAGGGAGTTGAAGCTGGGAAAGGAGGGACATTCCATTGCTGAAGGTTTTTAGTTGTTGCGATTATGAATCATTATCTATTTGGTACCCAGTAATCATAGTTGTGCTTAATATTCTTGCTTCCATTTGGACCCTTGACAAAATGAGGGATTTGCTCCATTATAGAGAATGACAAACTGTTGTTTTCACAGGAGACTGCTATCATGGACTAAGTTTGGTTTGTTTTTGTATGACAAAGGAGAGCAGTATAGGCAGTCAGCCAGTTACTTGTTTTATTGTATTGAGAGGGTTTGTGTGTGTGTGTGTGTGTGTGTGTGTGTGTGTGTGTGTGTTTGTGTGTGTTTTAATATATTTTTTATTTATTTCAGAGCGGAAGGGAGAGAAAGAGAGATAGAAACATCAATGATGAAAATCATTGATGGGCTGCCTCCTTCATGCCTTACATTGGGGATCAAGGCTACAACCCAGGCATTGCCTGACTGGGAATTGAACCATGCCTCCTGGCTCATAGGTCAGTATTCAACCACTGAGCCATGCTGGCCAGGCTGGAGGGTATTTTTTACACTAGCTCAAAAACTCAGCATTTAATTCTTTTATTCAGTTCTACAACTCTGTCCTCTATACCCTCACTTTTTTTGTTACATAAAACATTTTTAGATAAGTAAAAAGAGCTTATCATTCCAAGGAATTTTGCTGGGAAGCAGAATATTTAAACTTATATTTTTGTCAGGAGACATTTTTATAAGTTTATATGATTTCCTATATGTCAAAAAGCATGTTAGAAAAAGATTCAGCTAGTGTTGAACTGTTCTTGATTTCTTTTTCTTGAGAGTAGGAGAAAGAACCGCTTTTTGTTGTAATTACTGCCAAGTCTCCGAGGCTAGCGCGCCCTGGCCGTTGAGGAGACCCACTTGCTAGAGACTTGGCAATGTCAAACAAATGTTCAACTTTTATTCTGACACTTCTTGAAGAATTTGATTGAAACTATATATGTCCAGATAACACTCAGCAAAGTGCCCTTCTTGCATTTGTTTCAAGATATATTTGGAAACAAGAGAGATGACCTTGGACTCAGCTGCTTTTCCAATTTAGGACTTCTCTTGGGTCTACTGAACAATATTCCTCAACATAGAAAAGTCAACTAAAGGAAAAACATTTTAGTTACTATATGCCATAAGTCCTATGGTAGAAGTTTTGTTTTTCCCCCCTCGGCAATATGTTCTGCCTCTTAAAAGAAGGATATATTTAGACCACAAACTCTATATTAGCTTTCTAACCATCTACTTCAAAATACATTTAGGAACACATTTGCTTTTCATCAGAGTGCCTTTTTGTAATCTAAATTGAGCTGTCCCTGCTTTTTAAAACATTTTAGCATCTAAGAAATAAAAAATAACAAGCACTTAACCCTTCACCTTTGCTTTTTGGCACTCAAAGTTTGTTTCTAAGCCAGGGTTCATTGTAGCTTGATGTAAGATCTAAAAGGAGACTTTGGAGGCTCTGACACCCCATCTAAGGTTATTGCCACCTGTCCCCATGACAATAGAAGTCCTCCTAGTCTAACCTCAAGCCTGAAAGCCAAGGTTAGCTTCCAGTTGTGTCCACATTTAGCCCATGGAGATGGATGGTTTTAACTATCATCACAGTGACATTCTTTCAGTTACCATTTTGCCTATTTTGAAAGTCTGAGAAGCTCCATTTTTAATTTGTTTTCACAGTCACAGGACAGGATGTAGGTAACCTTTTTGATAAAGTGACTTTACTTTTAAGCAAATAAATGACTAAGAATTATAGTCTGATCATTGTCTTAAATGACATATTACCAGGGATAGTAATATTTTGTTTTCATATTGTTTCCTAAGATGTTATAGTTAATCAGAGAATGCATAGAGATAATTAAGTTGTTAGCAACAGTCTCCAGCATGCGCAATACATTTATTTCCAATAATATGGTGTGTTACATGCGTGCACACACACAAGCACATTAAGAAAACACACCATATTAAAATATTTCAAAGGATCGCTTGTTATTGAGGATTCCTTGTTCCTTGATTTGGAATTGGGCCACAAGGTGAACAATTTAGAACAGGTGGTTAACAAATTTTAAAACTATTATTAAATTAAGATACTTTTAAAGATGATCTGTCCTAACAGATTGCACTGATCTTAAATTTTTAATTGTTATATATCATTGTACCAGCATTACTTTAAAGTTTTCTAATTCAAAAACTGGTGACTTTTATTTTTAATCTGACATTTACGCCTATATAAAAACAGGTTTTGCATGGGCGTGGCTGTTCTGTGTACATTTCCATTATTTTATTGATGTTGAACTAGCACAATTGCCACAGTCACCACACAGCCCTAATTAAGTAAATAAGAGCACATAGGACCCAACCTAATCAATTTCCTGGTGCCAGGGACTCCTCCAACTGCCCAACTTCTGAACTGTGCTTTTGAAAGATGGAAAAGGGGAGCAAGGTGATATTCTATAAAGCATTCCTAAGATCCATAGTGCCTAAGGAAAATTTTAATAAGGGAAAGTAATTTTACTTTACTTACAGATTAAATGTGAGTTTTGCTGAATGTTTTTATGAAACATTGTCTTTCAAATGTATGTTTTCTCATCCTTCTTCTAAAATATTCTGAATCAGAGCCTAGATAGTCCTGCATAGTTTGTGCTTGTTTGTCAGTATGTTTCAGGAGCCCCTTTCTCTCTATCCAGCTTTCCTTGTGGTCTCGATATTCTTAATCAAATGTTGATGTCCAGGAAGTATTTGCTTGAGAATGAGCCTCTCTGTCAGCCTTCCTAAAACAGGAGAGATTTCTAGCAACTTCAAAGTAAATGTATTTCTCTAAATTCTTTTTATCTGTATCTTCCGGAGATGGACTTAATATTCAGCTGTCTGTAGATTTACATAGAATCTAGTTTACCCAAATACTGGCAATACTATCAAAGCAAGAGCTGCTTTTATTACTACTACTACTACTACTACTACTACTACTACTACTACTACTAGAGGCCTGGTGCACAAAATTCTTACACTGAGGCGGGGAGGTCCCCTCAGCCCAGACTGCACCCTCTCCAATCTGGGGCCCCTCGGGGGATGTCTACCTGCCAGTTTCAGACCTAAACCAGCAGTCAGACATCCCTTTCACAATCCGGGACTGCTCACTCACCTGCCTGCCTGCCTGCCTGATTGCCCCTAACCACTTCTGCCTTCCAGCCTTATCACCCCCTAACCACTTCCCTGCCAACCTGATCAACGCCTAACTGCTCTCCTGCCAGCCAAATTGCCCCCAACTGTCCTCCCCTGCCAGCCCAGTCACCCCGAACTGCCTTCCCCTGCAAGCCTGGCCACCCACAACTGCCCTCCCTTGCTGGCCTGATTGCCCACAACTGCTCTCCCCTGCCAGCCATCTTGTGGCGACCATCTTGTGACCATATGGCGGCAGCCATCTTGTGCAAGGGCATGGCAGTCAATTTGCATATTACCTTTTTATTATATAGGATGCCCTAGCATCTTACCTTGATCTGTTTGTTATAAAATCCAGATGTGCTTATTTAGCTGTTAACATAAAAACATTCAAACCTGTAAAAAATTTTTGTGTTTATTTGAGCCAAACTGTTGACAATTGCCAAAAAGCAAAATCTCAATGGATTGGAATAATGCTCTGGAGAATGACAGTTTTTCACGTATTTTTATACATTACAATCAGAGGAGGAGATAAAAATGGGTTACATAAAATCCATAGCTTAGGGAGGCAGGAGAAAGCAAAGTGGGGGGGGGAGGGGCCTCTGGGATTGGATAAAAAGTAAAATGATAGACACTTACTTCTTTTACTTAGGGGGGTGCAGGATAGTTAACAGTCAACAATTAACCTGATAACAATAACAATGAGGGAATTTATGGTCTCTATCCTGGCGCCCAGTCACTGTTTGGTTTTGCCCTGAGGGGTCCAAAAAAAGGGAAGGTACAAGTTACCCTGACATTTCATAGGTATGTTATCTTAGATGCCAAAAGATAGGCTCAGTTAAGGTAAAGATTGTCCTTGTGAGTGAAGATACCGGCCAAGGACATGACTTACCCACTATAACTGCTTTTAGTTAAAGTTTTAATTTCAGACCATCTTTTGTGGTTACTTTAGGTCTCTGAGTTTACAAGACTGCCTCGCAGGCCTTCCCTGAGCATGTGGCCCTTTTCATCCACATAGCAAGGCAGTTCTGACCTATCCCTAATTAAAACTCATTTTAACATCTTTTTTTTTTTTCTCTGACCCTCTCCATCTTCTTTCATTTTCTTTTTTTTCCTTCCTGTTTATGTGATCATTCTCTTACTGTTCAAACTTTTTCTGATCATGTTGCATATACACATTCTCTTGCCACTCTTGGAGCATCTTTTAAGAAATATTAGTAGTTACCACTTTAAAAATGAATGCTGCAATGATGATGGTGGAATTCTGTGAATACACTGAAAACATCAAATGTGTGAATACACTGGAAAACATTTTAAATTGATGTATTATATGGTATGAAAATGATGTTAGAATAAAGCTGTTTAGACTAAAAACAGCTCAATGTGACAAAATCCAAATAATATCAAGGGATATTAGTTTTGAAAAATAAAAAACCCTCACCTATCTCAGTCTTCTAACTTCTCAGAAATATTTTCACAATTAATTTTAGACTAGTCCCTCAGATATGTTAATTATACACACAAGCACATATATATATTTACAGCCTCTTAAAATTATACATAAAAGTGATTATATTCACTGATCTGCAACTTGCTTTTTTCACTAAACTAAATTATAATCATATATATATATATGTAAAGGTAGCTAATTCTTAATAACTGCAGAATGAATCACTATATAGATACAGTACAATTTAACTAACAAATTCCTTATTGAACATCCTTCAACATATATCTTTGCACCGTTATGAAAGTATACCTATAGGAAAAAGTCTTAGTACCTGAATTACTGGATTCAGAAGTATGTGCATTTAAAATTTTGATGGATATTGTCAAATTGCCCTCCAAAAAGCTGGTGACAATTTGTAATCCCATCTGTCATGTATGTCAGGGAGTTGTTTGCTGTCCCCTGGCCTATACTAGGTACTTGTCAATATGATATGTTTAAAGAATTTTTTTTAATTTCTAATTTTTAAATTATAAGTGAGGTTGAGTTTTATGGCCTATTTTTAAATATCTTGTGTGATATTTTTCCTAATGGAAAGTCTATAATGTTAACTGTGGAAGTTTTAAATAATACAGGAAATAATTTGTTACCTATATTCCCAGCACCCAGAGGTTATCACCATTCACAATTTTACTTCTAGTCTTCTTTCTCTGAAATGTAGCCTGTGATTATTTTTAAGAAATGATAAAGATTGGTAAAGAAGTTTATTTTTGTATTTAAAATGTGCTGTTTACAAAATGAGGTTACAGTTCAGGTACTTAGAATATTGCTCTGAGCTCTTTTGATCAGGTGTTATATAAATATTCGATGGGCTCAGCTAGTGGAAAAATCATTAGCATTCTTTCCTTGGCACTTCCCATTACTCGCAGGGCCCAGACTGGACTGGCTTTCCTCGGAGTCAGCAGGTCTTGTAGTCACGTGGAGACAGAGGAATTCTGTGCCTTAAAAAATGAACATGTTTTCTTTAAATACACATATGTGTTTATGTAGATGTGCACATGTGTAATTATTATTCTCACATGCCCAGAACAGAAGATTAGTGAGCCAACATAGGAACATGCAGAAACGGTGGTAGACACCTGGGAACAGTCAAGTTATTCACATAGAAAAAAGGCCAGCCATTAGCCATTCGAAAACACAAGACCTATATGGCAATCAAATGGTTCCTTTTCTGGTTCTCATTTTGCATTGAAAGCATGGAATGCAGGATTGTTTCTGTTAACTACTTAGGCACAGAGGCAACTTTGATCCATAAATACTAAAATAATGAATGAATGAATGAAAAAATGAAAGAATGTGATCGTGGGTAATCACTTAATTGCTTAAATCACTTTGGACCTAAATTTCTTTCTCTGGCAGCTTCAAAGAATTACTGAAAGTGTGGACAAAAGGGGCCACATGGTAACCTGACAAGCTCAGGGAACGCCTGCATGGCAATCTTGCAAACTCAAAGATCTAAAGTAACCACAATGGATGGCATGAAATTAAACTTTACCTTAACTGAGTTTGTCTTTTTGCATCTATGAAATGTCGGTAACTTGTACCTTCCCTTTTTTTCTGAACCCCTCAGAGCAAAATCAAATACCCTGGGCCCCAGAACAGAATACCACAAATTTCTTCTTGTTATTGTTATCATGTTAATTGTTGACTATTAAGTATCCTGTACCCTCCTAAGTAAAAGAAGTATGTGTCTATCATTTTATTCTTTATCCAATCCCAGAGGTTATCCCCTTCTTTGCTTTCTCCAGCCTCCCTAATTTATCACCAATGGATTTCATGTAACCTGCCATTCTCCGGAGCATTATCCCAATTCATTGAGAGTCTACTTCCTGGCAATTATCAACAGTTTGGCTCAAATAAACTCACAAAAATTCTTTACAGGTTTGAATGTTTTTATGTTAACAAAAGTTGTTGATGTGAACTATGTAGTTAAGCCTATGATGGTAATGTACATACTTTATTTCTTGTCAATATCCTCTCAACAATACAGGATAACAACTATTTACATAGCGTTTACATGGTATTTGGTATTATAAGTAATATAAAGATAATTTCAGCCAAAACCGGTTTGGCTCAGTGGATAGAGCGTAGGTCTGCGGACTGAAGGGTCCCAGGTTCGATTCCGATCAAAGGCATGTACCTTGGTTGCGGGCACATCTCCAGTAGGGGGCGTGCAAGAGGCAGCTGATGGGTGTCTCTCTCTCTCTCATCAATGTTTCTAGCTCTCTATCCCTATCCCTTCCTCCTGTAAAAAATCAATAAAATATAAAAAAGAATAAAGATAATTTCAATTATATAGGAAAATGTGCATAGGCTTTACGCAGCTACTGTACTATTTTACATAAAAGATGTGAGCATCCACAGATTTGGGTATCTGAGGGGGGGGCCCTGGGACCAATCCCCTGTGGATACCACGGGCAGCTGTAATGTACGAAGGTGGTGGGCCCTCTCCAAGCTGATGATCTGTTTTCACAGAGCCAGGCTCTAGGCAAAGGGGCCCTGCTATAGCAACTGCCCAAATATCATCTTCTTGGTTAACCAAGTAGAGAATAAAGTAAATATAACACAGCTTTATCATTACAAATAATCATCAGTATATTTTGAAGGCTTTGACATCTTAGCTACTGACTCGTTCTCAGTATTCAAGAATATCTCCTATAAGTCTATTGTTAGAACACCAATCAGGCCTAGGGCAAAGTTTATAGAAAATGGATATTACCATGCCTTTAACACACAAATGCATCAGTATGACTATTGCTTAAAAACAGAAATGATCACCTAGGAAAGCCCACAGAATATGTATGGAATAGTAGCTATTCTCAGAGATCCATGATTATAATGAACATCTGTTGTTGTTTTTTTTTTTTTTTGCGTGTGTGTGTGTGTGTGTGTGTGTGTGTGTGTGTGTTTTGGGGGGTGGATATCTAATGTCTAATTGACAGAGCTCATTTTAAGCAGTGGTTATATTTTGGAGTGAATCTGATGAAATCAAAATTTATGAAAGACTTGATGTATTACTCAAGATAGTTTCTGTGACCTTTTAAATTTATTGAAAGAGGAAGTGAATATTGTAAGACCAGTTAAAATAAGAATACACTTGGAAATATAAAATAGTATCAGCTCCTAGATCTTAGGGAAGATACCTTACCTCATGACCTAGCCCCCCAAACTCCAATTTATTTAGAAGTAAGTTTTTATAAAAACTTGACGTAAATAGAACTATTTCTCAGTCTAGTCCTTTGTAATGTAGTGTCATAAAAATAATGGACTAGCACATAAACTTGCTTTTTTTTCTATCTGGAACCAAAAGCATTGCATAATCAGGCAGGAACCAGGAAGTAAAAATAATCACCCAATTAAACCAAGTGATCTGTTTTCATTACTCCTGTAGGAATAAAAATAAGGATCAAACACAGCCAGCAAGTTTCTTTGTCACATTTGAAAACTCTTCCCATGTAAGTCATATCTTAATAGAATAAAAATGAAATTTTTATTAAGGCTTTTAATTCAATGCTGTCCTTCCAGTATTTTTAACTGTGGTGAAAACCATAATCTAAAATTTACCATCTTAACCATCTTTAAGTGCATAGTTCAGTAGTGTTAATATATTCACATTGTTGTGCAATGTATTTCCAGAACATTTTCATCTTGCAAAACTGAAACTCTTTACCCATTAAACAACTTTCCATTCCCCCTCCTGGCAACCAGTCTGCTTTCTGTCTCTATGAATTTGACTACTCCAGGTTCCTCATGTAAGTGGAATCATACAATATTTATCTTTTTGTGATCATTGTGTTTCACTTAGCTTAATGTCCTCAAGGTTCATCCACGCTGTAGCATGTGACAGGATTTCCTTCTTTTTTTAAGGCTGAACAGTCTTTTTTAATGTCATTTTTATGGTACAATCTATTCTAATCTTAAACATCCTTGCCGGTATTGCCTATTAAAATGTCCCAGGAGCATGTTCAAATGCAGAATGCTGAGAAGCAAGCTGAAATGCACTTTTAACCTTCTCTTGTCAAGAAATCAAAAGAGGTGATAAAGTCATTAAACAATGTAGGACTTCCTCAGCATTAGAAAACCTAGTCAATGCTAAATTAGCAATCAGGCCTGAAAGACTTTGCAAGCCTCTTGTATGGAAGATTTTGAGTTGTTTGTCTAGAAATGTATTTGACCCATTACAACTTTTTTTGAAGAACTTTCTAATATATCTTTGCTGCCTGAGTACTTTTTTCCTTCAGGCCTGCAGACAGTCTTTCTAACTTCTTCAGATGGGGTCAGCTGTGTCCCTGTTTTCGAATAACATTCCTCCCTATTCTGTCATAGCAACAGGCTCATGTCCCACCGTTCATTAAGAGAGTGCAATTGTCAACTATAGATACTGTTAATTCACACAACCTAACAATACTCATTTTTTATTTTAGTTTTTAATATATTTTTATTGATTTCAGAAAGTAAGGGACAGGGAGAGAGATAGAAGCATCAATGATGAGAGAGAATCATTGATCGGCTGCCTCTTGCACACCCCCCACTGGGGATGGAGTCCACAACCCAGACATGTGCCCAATCAGAAATTGAACCATGACCTTCTGAATCATAGGTCAACGCTCAACTGCTAACCATGCTGGCTGGGCAATACTCATGTTTTAAAAGAAGCAGAGTTTGCCCTGACTGGTCTGGCCCAGTGGATAGAGCGTCGGCCTGCGGACTGAAGGGTCCTGGGTTCTATTCCGGTCAAGGGCATGTACCTTGGTTGTGGGCACATCCTCAGTAGGGGCTGTGCAGGAGGCAGCTGATGGGTGTTTCTCTCTCATCGATGTTTCTAACTCTATTCCTCTCCCTCTCTGTAAAAAATCAATAAAATATATTTTTTAAAAATATATAAATAAATAAATAAAGAAGCAGAGTTCATTTTCATCTTACTGCTTTACCTTTTTAACAGCTACATATTGAGATATAATTCACATACCATCCAGTTCACCCATTTAAAAATGCAGTTGTTTTTAATGTATTCCCAGAATTGTGCAACATTCACCACATTGACTTTGTGGACATTTCACCATCCTCAAAAGATGCCCTTCACCCATTAGCAGTCACTCCTCATTTACACCAGGTTCCTCAGCCTTAGACAACCACTAATCTATTTCTACTTCCATAGATGTGCCTTCTATAAATAAAACTATGCACTGTGTGGTCTTTCGTGTCTGACTTCCTTCCATGGTATAATGTTTCCAAAATCATCCGTGTCATCATATTATTACTTCATTCCTTTTTTAATTTTGGAAAATATACATAACAAATTTACCAATTTTAAGTGTACATTTCAGTGTTTTACATTCCCATTGTTGTGCAATCCATCTCCAGAACTTTCTTCATTTTGTAGAACTCAACTCTATTTCCATTAAACAACAAATTTCCCATCCTCCTCTCTCAGCCCCTGGCATCCATCATCCTACTTTGTCTCCATGAATTGGATTCTTATAGGTATTTCATATCAGTGGACTCATACAGCATCTGTCCCTTTGTCACTGGTTTGTTTCACGTAGCGTCATATCCTCAAGAACCTTGTCATTCATGTGTGGCCCGTGTCAGCATTTCCTTCCTTCTTCATTCTCTCTTATGACTGACTAGTATTCCATTGCATGGATATACCACATTTTACCCACTCATCAATTGATGGACATTTGGGTTATTTCTACTTTTTGGTTATTTTGAATCATGCTACTATGAACATTAATCTTCAGGTTTCTATGTAGATATGTTTTTGGCTCTCTTAGGCATAAACCTTGGAATCAATTCGCTGAGTCATATGGCAACTCTGTTTAATTTTTCATGGAATTTGCAAGATTGGTCAATGCAACTGCATCATTTTACATATTCATGGTGGGGAGCCCCCAGCTGTCATGTATAAAAGGACCTCAAGGAGGTCTTAGGTTTGCCAGTAAGTGGAAGTTCACAGTCGCCTCAGGTATTCCTCTTCCATGATGTGTCTGCCTTGAAGTGGCAGTCATTATTTTTGGATCCTTAGTAGTTTTCGTCTCAGAAATCAACCTTATAAAGAGGTCCCAGAGACACTCTGCTATCTGTTCCTTTGTCCTGGGGTCCCAGTCTTTTCCCACTTCTCACTAGGTAAACCCACTTGTCCATCTTGCCTTGCCAATAAGGGAAGGAGACTGCAAGTCAGGGGTTAGTTTTAGTTTAGGACTAGTACAAGATTGAGGGATAGTCAACTAAACCCAAACCTGAGTCCACTGGTAGCTCAGATGTTAAAAAGAGCTGACCAGTCTTGCCAAGCTCCCTGTTACCTAACTTGCAGCCTGTCTTATCTTCAGACCCCTGTGATGATGTTTTATCACCTTCCTCCTCTCAGTTGTTGAGGGTCATTGACCTTGCCTTTGTCAGCAGCTGTTTTCTGCCCTCTGCCCTACATTGCTGTGGCTCTGCCCACTCTGGGCCCTTAGGGAAGGCACCTAGCAACATCAGCCTAATTTCCACATTCGCTTTACATGCTACTCCACTAGGAACCTGTTACAGTTATAGTACTTAGACCAGTGGTCGGCAAACTCATTAGTCAACAGAGCAGCAAACCATGGCTCGGGAGCCAGCTGCAGTTTGCTGACCACTGACTTAGACCAACATATATCCATCCCCTTGCTGTGAATTTTGGGAAGTCTATTAGTCTAATAGGGAGGGAGAAGAGAGGGGATGAAGGAGAGAAGCTAGAAAAGATTTGTATTGATGCTAGAAAAAGAACTCAAGTTCACCTTGGGTTGACATGTGCAAGATTGAGAGCAAATATCTTGACTTAGCTGTGGTTTTGCACCCATAACTACCTTCCAGATTCACACACACACTCACACACACACACACACACACACACACACACACACACACAGCAGAGACACAGAGCAATTCAAACCCTGGTCTGGAAAATCCTTCCATTGGGGCATTGAGAATTTGTCTCGAGATGACAGGCTTAATGATTCCATATCTCCGCATTCCAGGGAGACCATCTACCCAAAGCCGCATCCTGATGACCCTGTTAGCCAGGGCCTGGGGCCAAGCATGAGAGCGAGAAGGCAGTGCCAGTCTAGGAGTCAGGAGAGCATGTTCTGGGTTGGGCGACTGGATCCGACGTGGCTCGCCCTCTCCATGGCTCAAGGTCCCAGATTATAAAACGGGACTGATAGTTCTCGTCTCCTGGAAATATGGTGAGAACCGAGTTAACTGCGTCTTCAAGTGCTTGTGCTTCCAGAAGGCCAGGAAAGAGGGAAGTCCTGTGTGTTCCTCCTTTTTGGTTGAGATGGGGTTTCCGAGGTTCTCCTATGCAAGCCCTTAGAAGACATTTAATCAGAAAATAGTCTGGGAGGGTAAAAAAAGCAAACCTGTGTGCGCTCTCCCTCTCTCTCTCTCTCTTTCTCTCTCTCTCTCTCTCTCTCTCTCTCTCTCTCTCTCTCACACACACACACACACACACACACACACACACACACAGGGCCTTATAGTCCCTTAAATCTTTCCAAAAAATTCTTCATTAATTTCTGGCCGGCAACCTAGAGAAAGAGGGAAGAGGTGATTTATTCTTACTTCTTTCAGTTTCCCTTTCTGATCTGGTCCCTCTTTGAGTGACATTGGTTGGGGTGGGGCCGCAGGTCATGAGAGAAAACATGGGCTCCACTGCTGGAATCTGCCTATCCTATAACACTTTGTTCCGCCTGCCTCTTCAGTGGGTAGGAAAAAGAACAGTCTTTTTATTTATTTTTTATTTACTAATTTGAGAAAGAGGAAGAGGGGCAGAGAGAGAAACACTATTTGTTGTTCGAATTATTTATGCATTCATTGGTTACTTCTTGTATGTGCCGTGACCAGGGATCGAACTACAATCTTGGTGTATCAGGATGATGCTAACCAACTGAGCTGCCTGGTGAGGGCAGGAACAGCCTTTTTACTGATTTGTGTTTATGTGATTGTTTGCTTAAAGGGAGCCGTGATGTATAATAATGAATCAGCCCAGCTAATTTTTGCTGATTCATCATTATACATCATGGCTCCCTTTTTCTGTTGTTGTCATAGATTTTTTCTAGAGAGAGTGGAAGGAAGGGAAGAAGGAAGGAGATGGGGAGAGAGAGAGTTAGAGGCGGGGAGGGAGAAACATGGATGTGAAAGAGAGACATCGATTGGTCGCCTCCCGTATGTATGTGCTGTGACAGGTGCTGAGGATCGAACCTATAACCCAAATATATACCCTTGACTGGGAATCGAATTGGAGATTCTTTAGTGCACATTGACTCTAACTGCTGAGCAACACTGTCTAGGGGCATTCAGCTGATTCAGCACCTTCTGGTGTCTGGTCATCTGTGGTACTAGGAAGGAAACACCTTCGTTTCCCATATATCTGACAGCAGTGCTAGAGCATGGAGTGCCCAAGAACTAAGCAAAAGCTTCTGGGAGAAACCAAGATGGCAGCATCGGTGAATACCTAAACTGCTGTCTCACACAACAATTTCAAAACTACAACTAAAAGACAGAATAGACATCATCCAGAACCACAGGAAAGCTGGCTGAATGGAAATTTTACAACTAGAAGGAAAGAGAGGGGCTCAAGGAGACTCAGAGCTGCAAAAGGCTGAGGTACAGCCAAAACCGGTTTGGCTCAGGGGATAGAGCATCGGCTGCAGACTGAATGGTCCCAGGTTCGATTCCAGTCGAGGGCATGTACCTCGGTTGTGGGCGCTTCCCCAGTAGGGGGCATGCAGGAGGCAGCTGATTGATGTTTCTCTTTCATTGATGTTTCTAACTATCCCTCTCCCTTCCTCTCTATAAAAAATCAATATATATTTTTTTTAAAAAGCTGAGGTACAGAGATGTGTGCGCATAGAGGATGGGCGGTGGAGTGCCTGACTGGCTTCCTCTAGGGGGATGGAGATGGAAATTCCCTACTATCCCAATTCCAACTGCACAGAACCCAGTTCTGAGCGAGACTCATATGGGTGGGAGTCTGGACTGTCAGGAAAAAGGGAGGAGTGCACAGAAACTCAGGGGAACTGCAAAAGGCAGAGGTCTGGAGGCGTGCATGCAGAGAGGACTGCAGCAATTACCAAGGGGCACTGAGACCCAGGGGCATCATAGGGCAGGGCTGACAGGAGGCCAAGGCTGTCTGCTCAGCCCTGAAACTCTGTCCCATCCAAGCCAAGCACAGAGGCTTGCAATTTTGCAAGTCTTGTTTCATAAGGCTGCCTCCAACACAGAAGTTCTCCTGGTAGACACAGCTGATCCTCATAACCAGTTGGCTTGGAGGTCAATTCCTCCCAGTGATATCAACAACAATCAAGGCTTAACTATAACAAGATTGTGCACACAGCCCACAAAGGGGTGCACCAAGAATGTCCACCTCAGGTAACTGGGGAGGCAGAGCTACTGGGCCATATAGGACATCTAGCACAAAAGCTACTCTACCAACTCAGGGAAGTAGTGAAAATGCGGAGACAAAGAAACATCACAAATGAAAGAAATGGAGGAAAACAAACGACTGGATACAGAGTTCAAAACCACGGTTACAAGGTTTTTCAAGAATTTCCTAGAAAAAGTTGATAAATTTAAACAAGACCCTCGAGGATATGAAAAAAGACCAACTAGAAATTAAACATACACTGACTGAAATAAAAATATTATACAGAGACCTAATAGTAGACTAGAGGAACGCAAGAATCAAGTTAAAGGTTTGAAATACAAAGAAGCAGAAAACACTCAACTGGAAAAGCAAAAAGAAAAAAGAATCCAAAAATGTGAAGATAGTGTAAGGAGCCTCTGGGACAACTTCAAGCATACCAACATCAGAATTATGGGGGTGTCAGAAGGAAAGAGAGAGCAAGATACTGAAAACTTATTTGAAGAAATAATGACAGAAAACTTCACCCACCTTGTGAAAGAAATAGACTTACAAGTCCAGGAAGCGCACAGAACCCCAAACAAAAAAAATCCAAAGAGGACCATACCAAGACACATCATAATTAAAATGCCAACAGCAAGAGACAGAATATTAAAAGCAGCAAAAGAAAAACAATTAGTTACCTATAAGGGAGCACCCATATGATTGTCAGCTGATTTCTCAACAGAAACTATGCAGGCCAGACAGGAGTGGCAAAAAATATTCAAAGTAATGAATAGCAAGAACCTACAACCAAGAATACTCTACCCAGCAAAGCTATCATTCAGTATTGAAGGTCAGAAAAAGAGCTTTACAGATCAGAAAAAGCTAAAGGAGTTCATCACCACCAAACCAGTATTATATGAAATGCTGAAAGGTATTCTTGAAGAAGAAAAAGAAGAAGAAGAAGAAGAAGAAGAAGAAGAAGAAGAAGAAGAAGGAGGAGGAGGAGGAGGAGGAGGAGGAGGAGGAGGAGGAGGAGGAGGAGGAGG
>JAAGEH010000417.1:13846395-13888244 GCA_011751065.1 Lasiurus cinereus | reverse complement strand
GGAGGAGGAGGAGGAGAAAGTAAAAATTATGAACAACAAATACATATCTATCAACAAGTGTATCTAAAAATCAAGTGAATAAAATGAACAGAATAAACTTGTGAATATAATAGAATCAGGGGCATAGAAAGAGAGTGAACTGACAATTCTCATGGGGAAAAGGAGTGAAGGGGGTGGGGAAAGAGAGTAGACAAAAATGTACGCCTATGGATGAGGACTGGGGCGGGGGGAGGTAAGGGCAGAAGGTGGAGTGGGAACGGAGTGGAGGGAAGCTATGAGGGCGGGGACAAATCACCATAAACTTAAAATAACATGAACGAATGTTTTTTATATATTTTACTTCTTTTAATACATTTTCATTGATTTCAGAGATAAAGGAAGAGGGAGAGAGAAATAGAAATATCCATGATGAGAGAGAATCATAGTTATCGGCTGCCTCCTGCAAGTCCCCCACTGGGGATGGAGCCCACACCAGGGCATGTGCCCTTGAATGGAATCGAAACTGGGACCTTTTAATTCACAGGCCAAGGCTCTATATACTGAGCCAAACTGGCTAAGGCAACTGTAGGCTTCTTGTCCTTATAAAAGATCCTGGGGTTTCCAATTGCTGTGTTAGTCTCCTGTTGTTGCTGTGACAAATCACCACAAGCTTAAAATAACACGAATGTCTTTTCTTAAATTTCTGGAGGTCAGAGTCTAGGAGTCTAAAGTCAAGGTGTGGGCAGGGCTGGTTCCTGCTGGAGGCTCAAGCGCAGAACTCCTCATCCTGTCCAGCTTCTGGGGGCCACCACATCCCCTTGGCTTGTGGTCCCTTCATCTGTCTCTCTACCTTATTTCCATTGTCACATTTCTAACTTGGACCCTCCTGCTTTCCTGGTACAAGACCCTTGTGACTAGGTTGGGCCCTAGCCCTCTCTTATTAGGTTTCTGAGGACTTCTCAGGAATAAGACTTCTATCACTGTCAGGTTTAGGGCCAGTGGGAAATTAATTGATTAAAGTCTGGAACTTTCCAACAGAAGAGGCCATTTGAGTTCATCCCCATTCCCATCCCAAAGGTGTTGATTATAAGAAACTTGATTGCCCAGCTGAGTGGTTGAGCTTCAACCTATGAACCAGGAGGTCATAGTTTGATTCCTAGTCAGGGCACATGTCTGGGTTGTGGGTTCGATCCTCAGTGTGGGGCATGCAGGAGGCAGCTGATCAATGATTCTCTTTCATCTTTGATGTTTCTGTCTCTCCCTTTACCTTCCTCTCTGAAGTCAATATAAATATATTTAACATTTTTTTAAGAGAAACTTGTTTAACAAAGGTAAAAGCAGCCTTGAGGACAACTTTCTCCTTCACCCTGATCTTGGAACCACTCCACCAAAGCACTCCCCTCCTCCCTTCCATCCTTTAATGCCTTTATTTTTAGTTTAGACTATTTTCTATTGTTTGAAGGTTGCCTTGCAACCCATTCGCCTCGAGCATTTAAACAATATAGAGTTTCTTAGCTGAGCGGCAACAGTAGCCAAGAGAGACTGAACATAAACTTTTCGTCTATTTTCTCAGAGTTTGGACATCAGCGATGGCTTTAAACAGAATAGCTCGCACCCTTGGCTTGCCTCTCCCCCGGGGAGAGAAGGATGGCGGCGGAGAACATTTTGTGTTCTCTTATCTTCCATGCCGGTGGAAGGGGATAAGCACCAGAATAGGAAAACAAAATATCTGGCTATTAATATACCCTAAGTCCTCTAGCACATGGACGGGGCTTGTTTATTTGTGAAAGACAAAGATGCATCTCTGTGGCCATGGGCGCCGCTGCCAGCTGGAAGGGAAGCGGCAGACATGGTGCCCTCAGTTAGCTGAAGAGGACTGGGACCGGGGCCCAGCTTCCGATTAAAGGACAAGACCCTCAGACTTTTCTCAAGCAAAGTTGCTTTTCTGGCTCCACCTGTCTCAAGCTTCATTCTGTAAAATGAATGGGGAGAAAATACAGAAAGAAAAAAGAGGATTTACCATGAAAGAGCCAGAGTGCGCCCCCAAACTCCCCGCCAGACACGAGAGTCCATCACAGTCCAGTGTCCCACCTGGGGAATCAGAAGATTGGAGAACCTCGCCGGCAGAGAGAACACCCAGGTTCCTCAGGACTGGCCCTCAGGACTGGCACTGAGCAGGGTGGAAGCAGGACCCTTTGCCTCCCCAAAGGACACACACAGAACCCTAGTGAGCTCAGATCAGGCACACTGTCCCTTCATGCGTGCCCTTGGACCTCTCATGGTTTGAATGCAGTGCCCTGGGTACATACGTTTCCTAGAAAGGCAGGTGACTCGTTAATGATAAGCCATCCTGCCAGGACAAAACCAGCAGGAAAGAGGTTTCTTTGGGGGCAGAAGTGCACACATGCCTTTGAGCCCCACACCTGCTGTGCCTCGAATGAGGTTCTGTGCACCCTTTGCCCGAAGAGGTCTCTTTTTGCCATCCACCAGGGTCAGGCCTTCTCAGTCCCCAAAAACACGTTGGTTAGCCAGGAGTCCCAGAGGGATGCCGAGAAAGGAGAGTAGCACTGGCAGTGCCCGCCCTCACCAAGAGCAAACAGGGACAAAGGTCGGTGTGCTCAAGACTGCCTCTCCCAGCCTGCCTGCCAGGCCAGATGCCCAGGTTGTCCTGGCATTGCTACATGATGCATGAACCTGTCATCTGTGTGCCTGCCGGGTCACCCATTACCCCAGATCCAGTTATCGGGCTGGGAAGGTGAGGACACCTGGGCAGAGCAAAGGCATTGGCATTGAATAGCTTTAAAATCGCAGGGCCGGCGTGTCTTCACCTGTCTGTTACGGGAGAAGTATGATGCTATTGTGGAAGTATGTCTGAAAGAAAAAAACGTGTAAGCTAGCTCTCCTGACTGTCTGAAAAGGGGGGGCTGTGTGTGTAAACCACAGCTCTTAGAACTGGAGCACACGTCCTTAATGATGATTTCTTATCCTGCACTTCCCGGCTGCCCTGGCCTGGTGAATTGGTCTCTGCTCCCACAGGTCTCAGTATCTGTTGGGATTCACTGTGAGAATTTAAACAAGTTGGAGGCCACTGGGGTTGCCAAGTATAACCAGGTCTGGCACAGTCTGGCGTGAGAGCCAGCAAGAGGAAGTAGCTCTGGGCATGATGAAATTACCCAGGCTCTGGCCCACAGCCCTCCTTGTCCAGGATGAGAATTAGAAGTGGTATTTTGGGTTTTTGTTTCTTTTCCTTCTTTGTACATGGGGATGGCCTTCAGTTAACACTCATCGAGGTGGTGCACTAAGCATGCTCCTTAAGGAATCACATTTAACCTCCACCTGAAACCCACGAGGGAGACAGGACAGGATCCCCATTTATAGGCGAGGATCCTGGTTCAGAGAAGTTGGGTAACATCCTTCACGTGATAGGCAAGGTTCGTCTGCGATTAGGACTCTTCGGAAGGAGGAGGAAAGAAGAGTATTTCTGAGCCGCAGTTGCGTACAGGTCTTTTAGAGGCTGAGCCCCCCTGGTTTATACTCCGTGGGGCCATCTGAGGAAGTTGTTTAGCTTCTGAGGTGATAGATGAGGGCTGGGTCACTTCTGTTTGAAGGGGAAGTCAGGACACCATTTCTACTCTGGCCCACAGAAGGGATTCCGCAGGCCGACCTCTGTGGCTGTGTTTATGTCATTATTTTCAAGGCACCAGCACCAGCCCAGCAGCCCTAAGCTCTCTCTTCCTTTAGCCAATGTCCACATGGAAAGAAGCCAAACAGGAGAACTTCCCCAGCCGTTTCCCCTTCGTGCAGCTGGTACCAACTTGAAACCTAAGATACATAACACTGCAGCCCAGCCAAAGCCTGGCTAAGCCGTATTTCTTTAGGTGCAGCAGGAAGCCATTCCATGGTCTAGTATCAAACACCATGTAAAGGCCCTGGTTGGTGTGCAAAGTGGTTAGAGCACTTGCCCATTAACCAAAGGGTCTCAGGTTCGATTCCTGGTCAAGGGCATGTACCTGAGTTGCAGGTTCAATCCCTAGCCCTAGTTAGAGTTTGTGCAGGAGGCAACCAATCAATGTGTCTCTCTCACATTGATGTTTCTCTCTGTCTCTCTCCCTCTCTCTTCCCCTCCTCCCTTCCACACACTCTAAAAAAATATCCATTTGCATTGATGTTTCTCTCTCCCTCTCCCTCTCTAAAATCAATAAAAATATATTTTTAAAAATATATTTTTAAAAATATCCTTGGGTAAGGATTAAAAACAAAACAAAAGAACCATCTCAGGGCCCAGGAGGTGCTCTGCTTCCTTCGTTGACCCTAAGGGGTCAGCTGGCCCACAGAGCCTATTGGTGGTGATTCTGTAGACTCATCTGTCCACGGCAGCTCGAGGAAGAGAGGGAAGAGGATGTCCAGATTTGCTATTTAATTTGGGGCCTCTTCTAGAAGAGTAGTCTGGAAAAGGAGATGGTCCTCAGCAACGAAAGAGCTCCCTCCACATGGTGCTTTGAGAGGGGAGTGTCAGGGCAATGCCTTGTCCCACCCCAACTAGGACCCCTCCAGCTGCCTTCAGAGCCATTCCTGTCCTTTGTCCTGAATGGTGAAACTCTGCTGTGTTGGTAGTGAGCCTCTGGCTCTCCAGTTACCCCCAAAGGTCATAGGACCCTCCAGGGTGATGCTCCAGCATGGCAACCGGAGTCTGGTTCCATCTTCCCCAGGCTAGCTCTGCTGCACACATCAGCTCCGTCCCACTCCACAGTCTGAATGACACTCACCAGCTCTCTCCTCCCAGTGCCCTGATATCCCCTGGTTAATAAGCAGCTCACATAAAAACACCAAGAGCTGTGGCAAGAGCAGGAGAAAGGCCGAGACTGTCTGAACTTGGGCCAGCATGCCTGGATTTGGCCCAGGAACGCAGTGGCTGTTTCTGCTCTCTACCCTTTGGTAGCCTTCGTCCTCGGCTGTAGAAGGAAGAGAAGCATGCGAGCTTCCGGTCAAGTGCAGCAGAGCCCATGGCAGTGATTTATTAATCCACGAGACTCCGGCTGAGGCCTGCCGTCCCCTTCCCAAGGATATTGGTTCTCTCCAGAAGAGACCAAAGTTCTGTCCTTTATTTTTCAGTCCTATTTTAGGAAGAATCTGAGGCCCCTGTAAATGAAGCAATGATCTCCCATTCTCCCAATTCATTTTTTTTTCTCTCTCTCCTGTCTTTCTGAGCTGCCCAATTGGCATTTTTCCCCGCCCTGTCCCCCACCCCCATCTCCCGTGTTGCTTTATCCCCCCGGGCCTGGAGGTGCCCTTGAGATGTCCCTGAGGAAGAAAGCAGTGGGGAGTGTGTGCCAGACCTCCCCCCCTTCCCTCGTCACCTTGGTCTGAATCCAACCGCACAAGGGAGCTGGAGCCCTCTCCCTGGGTCTGCCCATTGTTAAGGTCCTGGTCACCTTTAACGCCTCCTGCAGGGAGCCCAGTTGCCAGCGGAATCTTGGGAGCCTTTTCTGAAGCCCTGCCCCGTGACATTTCAGAGTTGGAAATCCCTAGACAAACGTGTCTCACTTAATCCTCACCACCAGGGTCCCCAGCAGAGACTCTCTCGAGGCCAAACTTATCAAGTACCACTGGTTCTTTCATCAAACATTCGCTTCATCCAGGCCGCTTTCGGGGCTGGGAATTCAGGATAAACAAGGCCAGGTCTCTGTCCTTGAGGGTCAGCTGGGCACACACAAGGCCAGGGGGCCCCTTTATTTGGAATGCCTCACACCTAAGGTTCCTTTTCTTTCCCAAGCTCTCCAACTTCAGCTTGATTGCTTATTCTAAGCCTTAGGTTGCTCATCCGTAAAATGGGGTTATTCATGGTATTTGACTCCTTGAAGACTGAGGACTCAACAAAACCACTTAACGTAAGACACACAGGCTACATAAAAGCTGGCTGTTACTATTTTCCTCCTGAGGATAAGGTTTGTCAGGGAGAGCGGAGGAAACAAGTGGAGCTGGATCTGAACCTCAGTTTCCCCACCCACTAACAAGGCTTACCTGCAGAGTATTCTGTCTGATCATCAGCTTACTGGGTCATAACAATTTCCTTCATTGGAATGAATTAGTCAGTGTATGTGACAGTCCCTAACACATAGCAGGAGTTCGACACAGTTAACCTCCTGGAACTTCTTAAAGATCCGAAAACCCCGATGCTCCAGGAAGCCAGAAGCGACTGGGAGAGATGCCAGCACGTCCTTGGGAAATGTCCCCATTCTTCTAGTCAATCCTCAAAACTTGACTTTCCCTGACTGGCTTCTCCTTCTCCCTGAGAGGCGTGCTCTGTGATCAACCGTGTTCCCTCCCTCTGTCCTCTGAGCTTCTGTACTAAGTACCTGGAGGCCCTCATCCTGTCCACACTCAGGCATCACTCGGCCCGAGATAGCCACCAGCTCCTCTAATCTTTCCGCATAACCCAATCTCCCCCTCTTCTCACTCCCCACTTCATCCCTTGTTCCACTAGCTCCTTAATCAAATTAAGGGAAAGAAGAGGATTTAGATAGGGTTACTAAATATATTTCTGTTCAGGGCAGGGAGACAAAGAGAAGCGTTTGGAGGAGGAGGCAGAGTGTGAAATTCCTTACTGCAATGCACTCTGAGAGCCTCCTTTCTCTAGAATCAGCCCCAGAATCACCTATCTGGACAGAGTTTTCTCTTTGGCAAAGTGCTTTCACAGACATTATCTCATTATGATACAGGCCCCGCTGGGTGGCAGAGTGCCCACTCCCTGGGAAGGTCTGCAGAGGCCACCGTGCCTCATGAGCCAATCTGACCCTGGTCTATATATTTCACAGGACACCCTGGCCCGAGGGGGTGACTCTCGGCTTTCTGTAGAGCATGACACCAACCGAGGGGCCGCTCACAGCTGGAGGTCACAGTTTTCCCTTCTGTGTCCTTCCCCCAGCAGATTTACAATCTTCCGAAAATGTTTGCTTTTTAAAAACTGTAAAGTGCTTATTGTACAAACCTTGAAAATATACCAATATATAAAGGTATATTATATATAAATCACACGTAATCCACAATTTAACTACTGGTAATATTTTGTGTTGCTCCTTTAAGTGTTTTTGTTTATTATTGTTTTTTGTTAATTCTCACCTTAGGATATTTTTTTTTAATTATTTTGTTGATTTTTTAGAGAGGAAGGGAGAGAGATAGAAAGTCAGAAACATTGATGAGAGAGAGACATCGATCAACCACCCCCTGCACGCCCCACAGTGGAGATGTGCCCGCAAGCAAGGTACATGCTCCCAACCGGAATCGAACCTGGGACCCTTCAGTCCGCAAGCCGACACTCTATCCACTGAGCCAAACTGGTCTCGGCAACTTAGGATATTTTTCCATTGATTTTTAGAACAGAAGGGAGAGAGACAGAGAGAGAGGACCACAGATATGAGACAAACACATGGATTGGTTGTCTGCTGCAACGCTCCAAACGGAGTCAGGATCCTGCAACTGAAGTATGTGCCCGAGACTGGAATCGAACCTCAGACGGGAAGAGTCTGACACTCTGTCCACCAAGCCAAACTGGCTAGGGTTTCTTTAAATGTCTTTGAAAGAGATGCATGTATTTGTGTATATGTGTGTGGATTTGCAAAAGTGGGGTTAGAAGCACATGCATTGTTTGTATTCTGCTTTTATATTTAATACTAGTGGCCTGGTGCAGGAAATTCGTGCATAGGGGGTGTCCCTCAGGCCAGCTTGCACCCTCTCCAATCTGGGGACCCCTCAGGGGATGTCCGACTGCCGGTTTAGACCCGATCCTATCATTTGTTAGGGCTGCTGAATGAGTAGGATTGGGTCTAAACCGGCAGTCGGACATCCCTCCCACAATCCAGGACCACTGGCTCCTAACCACTCACCTGCCTGCCTGCCTGATCGCCTCTATACTCTGTATGCCAGCCTGCTTGCCCCCAACTGGCCCCCTTGCCAACCTACTTGTCCCCAACTGCCCTCCCTGCCAGCCTGATCACCCCCAACTGTGCCCCCCTGCTGGCCTGCTCACCCCTAACTGCCCCCCACTGGCCTGCTCACCCCCAACTGCCTCCCTGCCAGCCTGCTCGCCCCTTCCTGCCCCCCCACCGGCCTGCTCACCCCTAATTGCCCCCCACTGGCCTGCTCACCCCCAACTGTCCCTCCTGCCAGCCTGCTAGCCCCCAACTGCCCCTCCTGCCTGCCTACTCACCCCCAACTGCCATCCCCTGCTGGCCTGATCAATCCTAACCACCTCTGCCTCAGCCTCACCACCATGGCTTTGTCCAAAAAGATGTCCGGAAGGTCTCCCAGTCTAATTAGCATATTGCCTTTTTATTAGTATAGATGTTATTTTTGTATTCCATTTCATCAAAGATTCCTCTGAAATATTATTTTTAAATAACATGAATGAGGATTTTTTTCTTATTAAAAATTATACATGCCTATTACGAGATAATCATTGCTGACATTGATTAGGTCTTATAATATTAGTAAGCCAGGAATGCTGGTCAGGGTTAAATTATCACACTTAATCACCCCAGATAGAAACTGATAAACTCATTTTATAGATGGAGAGAATTAGGCCTTACAGAGGTGAAGGAACTTGTCCCAGCTAATAACGGCTTAAAATGCCCACGGGATTTCACACATTCTTAAATCACATACAGCAATGGCCATATTTAATGACCATAATATCCTCCAATATAGATCTATCATGATTGCTCATTTTCTCTTTTTTTTAAAAAAAATGTATTTTTATTGATTTCAGAGAGGAAATAAGAGAGAGATAGAAACATCAATGATGAGAATCATTGATCAGCCATCTCCCGCACACCCCACACTGGGGATTGAGCCCACAACTGCAATCGCAACCCGAGCATGTGCCCTTGACCAGAAGTGAACTTGGGACCTTTCAATCCGACACTCTATCCACTGAACCAAACTGTCTAGGGCTGCCCATTCTCTCCTGAACATTTACATTGTTTCCCCCACCCTTTTTTTTTTTTTTTTTGCTACTAAAATGAAGCAATGATCATCTTTGCATAAAACCATCTGTGTTCACATATCTTGTCATTCCTTTAGAATCTTTTCCTAGAAGTGAAACGACTGAGTCATCGTTTTAAAAGTCTTGCCACTTATTACCAAACGGCTTTCCAGAAAGCCAGGATGCATTGCCACCAGCTTGTTCTTTAAGAATCATCTGGCCAAGACCGGTTTGGCTCAGTGGATAGAGCGTCGGCTTGCGGACTGAAAGGTCCCAGGTTCGATTCCGGCTGGGGGCATGTACCTTGCTTGCGGGCACATCTCCACAGTGGGGTGTGCAGGAGGCGGCTGATCAATGTCTCTCTCTCATCGATGTTTCTGACTTTCTATCTCTCTCCCTTCCTCTCTGTAAAAAATCAATAAAATATATTAAAAAAAAAAAAGAATCATCCGCCAAAACCGGTTTGGCTCAGTAGATAGAGCATCAGTCTGGAGACTGAAAGGGCCCAGGTTCAATTCCAGTCAAGGGCATGTACCTTGGTTTCGGGCACATCCCCAGTAGGGTCCGTGCATGAGGCAGCTGATGATGTCTCTCCCTCATCGATGTTTTTAACTCTCTATCCCTCTTCCTTCCTCTCTGTAAAAAATCAATAAAATATATATTTTTTTAAAAAAGAATTATCCAGTTAAGTCTGTAAAAATTGTTTCTCTTTGATTTCCAAGTCCTTGATTACTGGCGAGGTTGACCTTTTCTTTCATGAATTTATTAGTTGCAGATCTGTAACTGTCACAGATTTCAGTTTGCCTTTCCTGCTGGCATGTCTCTCTCGCTCTTACCCTCTCTGTTGATTTTTGGACCCAGATAAAGTAGAGATACATCCGCGAGGGAAATGCTTTCATATTTAACATATCCGGCAGAACTTTGGTCTTAGTGAGAAGCTTGTGTCCCCATTTTGCCCCCCCTCTCCGCCCTCATCCCCAGCCACACTGTGCAGTTCCCTCAGCATTGCCCCGCCTCAGAGGGGAGGCCAGAGTTCAAGGTTTTCCTTCATACAACCGGAAGCTCAATCTGTAATTTCAGATAGTTCTGGGGACAGTAGAGTTTTATTGGGGAAGAAGCTGAGCCATAGCCAGAAGGCTTTTTCCTCCCAAGAAACCTCAATTCCTTTCGTTCTCAAGAGGTGAAAGAGTGGGAACCAGAAGAAACCCCCTTTCTCGTGAGCCCCTGTTGGAGGCTGCATGAGTCTTCCTCCCTCCTCCCATCTAAGGAGCTTTCTGACAGGGACCTCCCTCTCTCTGAAGAGTCCTGCTACCCTTGGAGTTAGGCAGGAATGCACTGTCATCTCATCTCCGACAGGTTATGTAACCCCTTTCTTGTGCCTGGAGCCCTAGGCCAGTGGTCAGCAAACTCGTTAGTCAACAGAGCCAAATATCAACAGTATAACGATTGAAATTTCTTTTGAGAGCCAAATTTTTTTAAACGTAAACTTCTTCTAATGCCACATCTTCAAAACAGACTCGCCCAGGCCGTGGTATTTTGTGGAAGAGTCACACTCAAGGGGCCAAAGAGCCGCATGTGGCTCGAGAGCCGCAGTTTGCCAACCACTGCCCTAGGCGATGAGAAGGCCTGAACCCCCTTGGCGGAATTTGCACAGACCTCCTGGCTTTAGGCTCATCCCGAAGTGCTAATTAGGACAGCGTGTTCACTTTGGGTGGCTCTCCTCTTACTGTCACTGGAGAACTTGGGGGAATCTCCCTTCTGTGGGCTCTGCCCCCCGCCCCCCTGCCATTACTCCCCTTCCTCACCTCCACCTAGGATCTTTGGCTCAGGTTATTGGACACTCAGTTCCAGGTTGTGCCTGCCTGGGGGCAGAGGGGACTGACTTCCAGCCTCTGCCTGTCGGGAAGTGGGGAAAGTAGAAGTGTGGCCCAGAGACTGGACAGTAGGACATTTGCTTGGCCTCTTTGCATAATTCTGATGTGTTTTGACATCCACATTGCGTCTTTGGCTCTACTCCCAATTTTGGGCCATGTTTCAAAAGGCTCCTTCTGCTATGCTAGCACATCTAAACCCCAGAAGACAGGGGGTGCTCCACACCATCTCCTTGTGCTCCACACACAATACTGGCCCTTGTGAAGGATTCCTGGGGCCTGATCCTGGTGGACTGGGTGAGCTAGATCTCTCTTTCCTTAGATTTCCACTGACTTCTCAAGTTTTTATTCCTGCGAACAATGGGCATCTCTTGCTCTGTTTCCCATGTTTTTCTGTGCATACTGTGTTTTTTTCTTCTTGTTGTTTTAAGTCTAGTTTTATGTCTTTATTGATTTTAGAAAGAGAAAGGGAGAGGGGTAGAGAGAAAGAAACATTAATGAAAAAGGAACATGGATCGCTGCCTCCTGTATGCCCCTACAAGGGATTGAGCTAGCAACCTGGGCATGTGTCCTGACTGGGAATCAAACCGGTGACCTCTTGGTTCAGGGGTTGATACTCAACCACTGAGCCACACCAGCTGGACCTGTGTGCATACTGTTTTAATTGGGCCATCTTAGAATGCCTTTCTCCTATTATCATTGGTGGGGAAGTGAGCAATCAAACTGTCAATTTAAAACGGGTAAGATAAGGTCAGCAAGATGTGTGGGGTTGTGATGCCACCCCGCAAGGGAAAATGACTCTCGGTGGCTCATATTGTTTTGGGGCTGGTTTACGTTGCCGTGCAGTTGTAATGGAAAACGAATAAAAATAAAAATCCTGAGGCCCATTTTGGCCAGCGCTTGGGAAGTTAATCCCATTGTCCTGGCCAAATTCCAGCTCAGGTCACCGCATTCTGCTGGCGGAAGCCGCCTGGTGCAGTTTCAGTGGAGGGAACTTTGTTTTGCCTCTTTCTCAGCTCAGTGTGCAGTGAATTGAACAGCTGTCCCTTCCCCACCCTGGAGAGGCGACAGACAGTTCTGTTGTGGGATTACTATGACCCTGTCCCCTTATCGCAGTGGGAGGAGTGACTGATCTGAAACCAGGAAATTAACCTGGTCCAAGGACAAGGCCTGGGAGGTGCATGTCATAGAATCCCAGATTCCTTGCATTAGAGGTTTTTCAGGAATCATCTAGTTTGTTTCCAAAACTCCATTTGTTTTGTAACATGTTATGCAAATTAAAAATGTTTCTTGATCTGAAACATCTTTTTTTCTGAAGCACTCAGAAATGTATCTCCTTTCTCAACATGTATGTTTTTGTTGCTTCTTTTAATTGTTTTGCTGATTCCCTCAGCCCTCCTCCCCTCGCCCCCGCTAATATTTAACTCTTTCCCACATGAAATTAATTGCATTTCATAGTGTGAGGAATGGATTCAATTTCATTCTTCTCCTTACAAATAATCTGTTCTCCACACTTTGTTGAGCAGTGATTTCTAATTGTGTCACTTCAGCAGATGACTTAACCTCTGTGAGAATCAGTTTTCAGTACCTGGGAAAATAGGCATGATAATGACACCTACCAGACAGGCTTGTCCTGAGGATGGAGTGAGACAACACGTGAAAAGTTCCTAGCACGTTGCATGCCTGGCGAATACAAGTTTAATAAATGATGTCTTCCTTTTCTTCCTTTTTATCTGCAGCAGCCTTCCTCCCCACCTCCCACTCCCCAGAACCCTCTCATGTACCACTGAAATGAAGCCGTGTGGATGATCCACAGCTTGTCTACCCCAGGTTTTCTATTAGGAAGTCACTGAGTAAGAAAGTTGGGGGAATGAGTAGGGTGACAAAAGCACTTTTCCTAAAAAGACCCATCCTAACAACACATGCACATTCTTTGCTGGTTCTGCAGTCCTCTCTCTTTCCAGAGAAGGTTCTGAGAAGCTGTTCTGAGGCTCCAAATGTTCCCTTCCCCAAGTAGCCATGTCCGATCTTTGGGGGAAATATGATTTTTGAGGACAAAGCTCTGTGTGGGTTGCTTATTTTGGGGGGTGGGGGTGGGGGTGGGAGCTGGCCATGGGTTTGCTGCATTCCAGGAAGAGGGAGGACTGGCTCTCCTCTGATGAGTCATGGAAGAGAAACGTCTAATGTTTGCAAACATCTCCAGCCAAGCCTCTGCTTTCTTGTACTCCACCCATCCCCCACCTTTGCAGAATGGACTCACCAGAGATGATTTGAATGTTAAGCTTGAAGGCTAATGTGGAAGGCTTGGGTTTGAGATGGGAAGCGGCCGAGAGAAGGGGAGGCTGTTGTACCTCTGAACTCCGCCATGGGAGAACAGGACAGGAGCTTACAAAGGCTGGATCTGGCCCCCAGTGAGGACCTGATCTGGGTGCTGTGGGAGGACTGGGTGAATAGTCTACCGAGGGGTGGAGAAAGGAGCGCAGGGGACTGCGGAAAAGAAGGCAAGGGCTAGGAAGAGAGGGAAGTCTTGCAACTGAGAGAAGTGGGAGCTGGGGCCAAATAGGGCTCATGAGGCCACCTCCCAGATGGAAGGGATCAGGCTTGTCAGACATGCTTCCCTCAGGATACACAGTGCCCCCTTCCTCCCCTCTCCAAAATCAGGAGAGAATCACAAGGTGACTTGGTAGGGCAGCCAACCTCCTGGGACCTTTTGTGAACTATCAGGTAACTACTGCAGGATCACAGTAGGAGACCTAAACAAGCTTCCACACCCCTCCCTCCTGCCCCCCATTTTTTCTATTGTGGGACATCAAGGGAGCGAGCTGGTCAGCTTGGGAACAAAGATCCTATTCTAGGAATTCGCTCACTGCAACCCTATCCCCTGCATTCACGGCCCTTGAATGTCTGCCCGAAGGAAACTCTACCTGCTCACTGTGCTGCCATCAGGGCTGGAGCGGCACCCTGGCACCCAGTGGGGAAGGGAGAGCCAGTAACTCATCATTTAAAATTAAAATCACACTTAATCACCATTCCGTGGCCTGTCAGGCTCAGGAGGCCCTGCTCCCCTTCTTTGCCCCCCTATATTTTAAGCATTTTGCTGTTTAAGGTCCAAGAGAACCTTGGTTCGGAGGAGGAATGGGGAGAAGGAGGGCAGTGGGAGAGAACTTTTGAGATCTTTCCATGAAAACCAAAGAACAAACCGACTGGAGAGAAAAATAGCTGCTATATTTAAACTACATTATCCCACTGGGAGCTATGGTTTTGGAAGCCAGTCCACAGGACTTTGTTTGGCACTGCTGCGTGGGTTTCTTTGGTTTTTGGTGGTGTGTTTCTTAATGGTGACATTTATTTTTCCAGAGCAGCAGTCGCAAAGGAAGTGAAAGACCTCATTCATTAATTTGGTGGGTATGTCCCGAGCACCTGCTACATGCCCCACACGGTGCTAGGCCCCGGGACACAGTGTAAATAAGGGAAACTCAGTCCTGAGAGCAAATAATGACCAGCTATTCATTCATTCTTGTGCACCTGCTAAGTGGGGATGATTCCTGTCCTCCCGGAGTTTAAAATCTGGTGGAAGAAGTCAGACAATGAACAAGTGACCCAGGTGACATGTGCTGGGAAAGAGAACTATTCATGTTTGCCCCTTTGTTTTCCTTCTGCCCCCAATGCTGTTCTCAGCTCCGAATGTGCAAACGGCTGCAGTTATTCATGGCTCACTTCGCAGAGGAAGGTAACCATCGGACCACCCCCCGCCCCTCCCCTGTCATTTTCATATGTGAATCCATGTCCCAGTCATGTGGCAAGGTCAGGTGGACAGCCGGGTATAGGAGCCTGGACTTAAGAACATGTATGGATATTTCGGTGGTGTCTAAAGCAATGGGGCTAAGGGAAGATCAATCGTAAATGGGGAAGAATGGCAAGTCCTAAGTGCTGGGCCACTGCACATTTCAAAGTGGAGTGGAGGAGAGGAGGGATATGAAAAGCAGCCAGAGAAGACAAACCTGAGTTACCGTATTACAGCTGAGCGATACACACACGGCGGGGTGAGACACAGGCCTAGCCACTGACTTCTGGATGGTGGTGAACAGGCTTCCCCAGGGAAGGCTTTGCAGATGGGGTGGAATTTGAGCTTCCGCCTGGTAGGATGATTAGGGGCTGGCCAGGCAGATCTGAGCCGCAGGAACAGCCTGAGCAGAGGCACAGATCTTTGGCTTTCCCTCAGCATGGTGGACATCTTTTGTTTAGCCAACCCAACATTTATTCCTCGCCTTTGGGGCCTTGTTTTCCTGGATATGGGTCCTGACCTAGCAGAGTAACATCACTTGGGACTGTGTTAGAAATGCAAATGCTTAGGCTCCATCCCAGACCTACTGAATGAGACTTCTGGAGGTGTGGTCTAGGCCCACCAGGTGATGCTGCTCTAGGGAACCATTTCTTCCCCACTCGGTCCCTGTGAACCAGAGGGGGCTGCCCACAGAGCATGCTTCAGAGGAAAGCACATGACCCTGAGAAAATATTAGGCCTTTCCCTCTATGGAAATTGCTAGCCTTGTCTTCCGTCGCCTGGAAAGAGCCCGCCCAAGAGCAAAAAGCTAAGGTAAGCAGCAGAGCCCAGATGGAGATTCTCGGGGACTTTTAGCCCCTGCATGGAGCTATTCTCAATTTGGAGTCTCATTCCAATAAGTCTCTTTTTTTGTAAGTATAAGTCAGTTGGCTTTTTGACATTGAGTCAGCCGAAGACTTATTAATGGAACCGGGGAGGCATATTCTGGAAAAGATGGTCTATTAAGTTTGGCAGCTTCTCAGATGTGGGACTTCAGTTTGTGGACATGCAGAAAAGGTGGTGGTCCCTTAGCACTGGATTGTCCTCAGTAGCTCGAGCCATGCCAAACTGCATGCATTTCTGTGAGATGATGACTGGGACATAGACTGGGAAACTGTTGTAGAGAATGTACCTGGATCTTAGCAACATGTCTGAGAGTCATATCATTCAGTTCTTACAGACCAGTAGAGAGACGGGGGCTAGCTAACATCCCCTCATCACTTTAAGAGATGTTATTATTTGTTTGTTTGTTTGTTTGTTTGTTTGTTTGTTTTAAATAGACTTTTTAATCAATTTATTTATTTTAAATAGACTTTTGATTTCAGAGAGGTAGACACATCAATGATATGAGAGAATCTCCCACTGGGGATCAAGCCTGCAACCCGGGCATGTGTCCTTCACCAGAATCAAACCTGGGACACTTCAGCAGGCTGATGCTCTATCCACTGAATCAAACCATCTATGGCACCTTCAGAGACTTTAGTTTATATAACAAGGAATGTATTTTCAAATAACATGATCCTTAAGTCAAGCTGACTACATCAGGTGTTCAAACAAAAGAAAGATCTGCTCTAATGCTGTGTGATAAGTGTTATGGGAGGTAAGGAAGTAGGCAAATTCCTTACCCGATTTTCACTTTCCTGACTTTGGGACCCATAGTCAAGTTGACAGAGAGCAATTGAACAACTAAGTCCAATTGATTGGTTATTTTCTGATCTGAATGGATGTCTAGAAGTTATATTGGATAAGGACAAAAAGTCCTAAGCCCTGCTTGTCACATTTGTAATGAAAGCTGGGAAATCCAGCTACACATCGCTGAAGAGGAGGATTCTTAAAACAAACAGCAAAGAAGGGGCCAAAATGAACATGAGAACATCCCGCTATAGTCAGAGTTCAGTGCCTGGGTTTAAAAAAAACACAAAACAGTTCAAGGGCACAATGGGAAGGAAGAGTTAACATGACTGGAGCTTATATATAGAGAACTCAGTTTTTAGTTGATAGTTGGCACAAATCAACAATGTGAAGGGAAAGCATCCTGAACAAAGGTGGACAGTGTGAGACCACACCCAGACTTTTGTGTACAGTATCCGGTGTCTCTAGGACTGGACAAGGATGCTGAGGGGGTGCAGACTCCTGCTATAGGAGGAACAGCTCAGAACCCACGCTGTTCTTTTTAGCCGAGAAAAGACTTTTATAACGTATAATAGATAGCTTGAAATACTCAAAGAGATGTCACACAGAGGAGGAATTAAAACTTATTCAGAGTTGTTCCAGTGCTAAATAAGAACCAATGTATAGGAGAAGCTAGCAGGAGGTGGATTCAGCCCAGAATAAGAAGGCTTTAATGATGAGAGCTGTCCAAATATGGAACAGACTGCCTTTTGCAATCTCCGTCACTTTACAGGAGGGCTATAAAGGGTTGGCTACTTGGCTCTGGTCTCTTTCGCAAAGTCACTCTTCGTACGAGGCCTTTTTTCTGTTTATTTTGTGTGTGTGTGCGTGCCTTTGCTGTGTGCCTAGCTTTTTCAGCTAGCCTGCCTCTGCCAACTAACGTCCTCCTTTACCAACTCCTTTGAGGTTCTTTGATCAAGTCATGCATCTTCCTGAAACAGTTTCTTTTTCCTCTCCTTGTCCTCAATTAATAGAATGTAATTGCAATCCTTGATGAAAAATGGAGTATTTCTAAAAACCCATTCTTACTTTGGTTAACCTTGTTAATAAGAAACATGTCATTCACAAAATAAATCGAGCATCTATTTCTACAGAAGAGTAACTAGATCTTTCTGCTTTTCAGAGGCTGGGTTTATGCTCAATTTTGGTCTAACCTGTGAAGGTTAGTCAGATTTCCAACAAACAAGGACAGATCTAGGGAGCGTTATAGGTTCCTCAGAAACAAGTAATGCGTATGTTCACATTGGTAACTGTTAGCACATCATCACCACCCTCCTAGACTATTCTTTGCAATATCTATCTATTGGAGGTTGGAATACTCCCTTAAACTGAAACAGTGGGATTTTAGCCTGAGGTTGCCCCTTTATATCACATACCAATTGTATCAATAAATGATCAGCATATACCAGGGACTGTACTGCGTCCTCAGATTGGACAAGATGGACAAGCCCCTGTTCTCACAAAACTTTTATCCTTGTAGGGGGAGACAGGCTGCTAAACAAAAATATACAAAAGGGGAAGAAAATAAAACAATGTGATAGCGAGGGTGACCAGGGAAGGTAGCCACTTTCGTCAGCCAAGACACCTTGGAGGTGGCATGCAAGCTGAGATCTGAATGAGCTGGGACCAGGCACTTGAAGATCTGGGGTAGAGCATCCCTTACAAAAGCGGTCAGAAACCCCTTGAAGCTCATCATCATACCAGAGATGCTTAGCCAAAGGCCCAGTTTCCTTTTACACCTTCCTGCCTGCAGTTCCTCCATTGATGCTGAAATGGGTGAAATGAGGCAGGAGAATTGGTAAGAAAAGGTGTAGGTAGTCCTGATCTTGAAGGGAAAAAGAACCACCAGCCCTCCATTACCACACCCCACCATGCAGTCAGTGTTCCTCCTGAAGGGAGGCTGCAATCCTGTGACCTAACCAGTTTCCACCTCTCTTCTCTTAGCGCATAGCCCTACGCTAGACTTTTGTTTGTTTCATGTAGGGTTCTGTTGGTCGCTGTCCAAGTATCAATCAAAACTGCATGCCAGCCTCCTCCACTCCTTGGAAATAATTAAATGACGTGCCTGATTTTTTCAGCTGGGTAATGCACTATGATTTGCATCTGTTGAAGGCATTTATCTTGAGCCCTGAGGCCGAGCCCTCTGGGACAACTGAGGTGATTTTTGCTTCTGTGGATGAAGCACTATTGCCAGATGCAAAAGTGGACTAAACGCCTTATTCTGCGATACACTCCCTTAAGAAAGCTGTTCTTTGTGGTGCCATCAAGTTCATCCTTTGTTCATGGATTCAACTGCAAAGGTCCCTGTAAAGTAGTCTAACTTCTTTATGTTGCAAAATTCTCTATCTTGCTGTTACCTAGGCTTTGTAGAGATTTCAGGGGCTTAAGAATAGGCTTTGACGTAAAGTCCCCTCTTCGCCTATTGGAGAAAGTGGGAGTCTAGAAAACTGCCTGGTTTTAAATGCCCAAGTGATGCACCTGTAGTACAAATCTCGCTGTTATTTAGCAGCATCACCTGTGTCTTCTATGCAGACGTGCAACGAAGGCCACGTGGACTATTAAAAAATAAAATAAAACCTCCACCCTCCCCCGCCCTCTTGGGATTCCCTCAGTCAGGGCACAGAACCCGCTGGGGAAGGGCTCTTTGCGAACGGTGGAGCCCTTTGGCTGGGGACCCGGGATGCGGTGTTCCCGAGGCGACAGATGAGAGATTTGGGCCGCGAGGGAAGTGCACTGCGGAATTCCTCCCCTCGGCTCCCGAGGCAGGGCTCAGGGAGACATCAGGGTGCATAGCGCAGCCCTGGAGGTGAAGGGCGAGGGGACGAGCCAAGGACACCAACCCGAGCGCGCTCCGGACGCGGACCGAGTTCCCGGGTTCCCCGGCCGCCACCCAGCACGAGGCCCGACCCAGAAGGGCAAGCAGCTCCCTTGGGGAAGCGAGTGTAGGCAGCCCACCGCGAGCCCCCACATCGTCCTGGGTTCTAGCTCTCTGGGTGGATGGAGACGGAGCGACAGCCGGAGGAGCCCGGAGCCCGCCGGCCGGCCGCAAGGCGCACGGTGCGGGCGCGGCGCGGCGCGGCGCGCGGCGGCCTGGATCCGGGTTCCTGGGGGTGGCGCGCGAGGGGGCGGGGCTTGCGTGGCGGCGTGGGCGCGATCGCGCTGGAGGGAGGGAGCCGGGGGGAGGGGCGGGACCGTGCCGCCCGCGCCGCGCTGGGCCCTCTCGGCCAATGAGCGGCGTCCACATGCCGCGGCGGCGGCGAGAGGGGAGGCAGCGGCGGATAAATGCTATTAGAGCAGCCGCCGCGGAGCCGTCCCCGACGCCACCTTCTCCGCCGCCGCCGCCGCAGTTCCCTCCGCCGCTGTCAGGGGCGCGGAGCTGAGGAAACAGGGCGAGCGCGCTGCGCACCGCCCCATCGGCTCGCCGCTCTCAGTTCGCTCCGCTCGCAGGGGTGGGCCAGGCGCCCCCTCCTCCGGTCCGGGCGGGGCCTCGAATCACCTCAAGAGAGCGGGGAGGGGGCCCCGGGGCCGCGGCCTGCGCTCCGGGCGGGCAGTTGAGGGCGAGGGAGGCCCTCTCTTCCGAGGCGGAGAGGGAGGGCCGCAAGGTCCCCGCCAGCCCGCTGAGCCCGACGCGGGCGCCGGCGAGGCCGGGCAGCCGAAGGGGCGGTCGCCTGCGGGAGGGGTGCGGGGTGATTCAGCGCCCCGCGAGGCGGAAGCGGCCGGAAGAGGAGGAGGAGGAGGAGGAGGAGGAGGAGGGAGAGACGCCAGTCCGCGCCTGGGCGCCCGGGGTGGCACGAGGCCGCGGTCCGAGGGCGAGGAGGAGGCGAGGAGGCCGCGGGGACAGGAGGCAAGGCCGGCCGGGCCCCCGCAGCCATGGAGAACGCGCACACAAAGACCGTGGAGGAGGTGCTGGCTCACTTCGGCGTCAACGAGAGCACGGGGCTGAGCCTGGAGCAGGTCAAGAAGCTCAAGGAGAGATGGGGCTCCAACGGTAGGTGGCCGGGGCTGCACGGGCCCCGCGCGGCCGGGCGCGGGCCCGAGCGCCAGGGAAAATGGCTGACGGGGCCCCACCTCGTGGGTCTCGGCTCCGCGCCCGCCGAGGATGCAGGCGGCGGCGGCGGCGGCACGCGGGAGAAGGGCTGCAGGCGGGGGGCGCGGAGGGGGGCGAGTCTGCGCCTCCTGCGACCTCCTCGCGGCGCGAGCGCTTGACCTTCCCGCACGCAGCCCGACCCACGGCGGGTCCGCAGCAGCAGCAGCAGCCGCAGCCGGGCCGGCGGCGCGGGGCGCGGGGCAAGCCTGCAGCCGGGCTGAGCTCCGCGAGCCGCGCTGTCGCTCCCAGCCGGTTGCCGAGGCGTCGCTGCGGTTGAGAATGTCCCCCGACCGTTCTCGTGCCGCCCAGAGTTACACATCTGGCACAAGTGATGACAGAGCTGAAATGGCTCCTGGTTTCAGGATTCCTGTTTAGGTGGGGATGAGATTTTACGCTTGGGGGGGGGGTAGACCTAAGGCCACTGGTTACAGCAAGTGTTGCATATTTTCCTATGGCTTCCATGGAAAATGGTGGAATGGACAGATATCTAGGTACATCTTTCAAAAAGTGATCATTTAAAGCAATTTCTTTTAAAAAAAAAAACAAGGCTAAAATTTTTTTTTTTGGTGTTTCCTTCCGCCCCCCCCCCCCCCCGCCCCGAAACGTTGCCTGGCGAATTTCTACCTTCTGCAGAGTTACCGGCTGAAGAAGGTGAGTAGTAGCAACCTTAAAATATTCTCCCCCCCCTCCTTTGTGTGCTGATGTTAAGATGACATTTACAACAAATGTGATGTCTGTTTTTTAACAGGAAAAACCTTGCTGGAACTTGTGATTGAGCAGTTTGAAGACTTACTAGTTAGAATTTTATTGCTGGCAGCATGTATATCTTTTGTAAGTATAAAGCAATTTGTTTTCTCTCCAAAACGTTGGGAACATTCCATAAATGAAAAAACGGGAAATAAATGGTATCTGTTGGGTGAGAACATTATGGTTGGAGATTTAAGCAGTATCTTCATGAATTTTTTTTAACCCTAGGTATTTTTAAATTACAAGCAAAACATACGTAGCCATTTGTAAACAGAAAATAGATGCCTGACATTTACAGTGCAGTTAGAAATTATTCTCAAATGTGGCAGGGTCTCATACGTTCTTATGACTTACCAGCTTTTAATATCAAAAAGTTCTTTATTGGAAAGCCTTTTGTGTTTGGGGCTCTTCCATTGTGTAAGGTCATACTGAGATGATGTTGGGCTCTTTATAGTCTGTAAATAGAACTTACAAAAGGAATATACCAGTTGCTCTCCCATCCTGGTAATGGCAAGGTGACAGTTGTTACTGACAATGACAAGAATGATGACGGCAGTGATGGCACCACTGTTGACCAAATTTGGTCACTGACCTTTAGGGTGGCATATTTATCTAAATTGGACCCTTGTCTTGAGTGACTCCTAGGTTAAGAGAACAGTGTTTAGTACAGTTGGTTCTAGATTTTAAAAGAAAAGAAAAAGAACCATAGTGTTTTTTCTTGTTCTGCATGTGCTTGAATCCTGTATGGTTGCTAAGAAACTGGTGAAATGCAAAGGACTGTAGCAGAAAAAAGGTGATGGGGGTTGGTGAGGATATTTCTAGTTTATTAATATTTTTTCTGTTCAGTATTAATTTTTTATTGCTTTCTTTATTGAACAGTGGACTTCTTGATAATTTTCCTAAAAATGGTCATAAATAGGTCACAGATGTCCTAATCCTAACAGCATGAGATGCTATTTGTTCTTAACTTATTTTGTTCTTATAAAACTATGTTGGGAAGTAAAATTCACCCAGTCTTGGAAAAATTGACACAGCTTCAGGATTTCATTTTTGTATGTTTGTATGTATGCGAGCCCCAGAGATGTACCTTAAACTTTATGACAACCATACCATAGTGGGCTATTTTGAGAACTAAATAAAGAAAATAGTGGGCATTAATTTAGATGAAGGGGGAAAATTGGAAAGAGGTGTACTTTAAAAAAAAAAATACATGTTTATTGACTTCAGAGAGGAAGGGAGAGGAAGAAACAAAAACATCAATGAGAGAGAATCATTGATTGGCTGCCTTCTACATGTCCCCCACTGGGGATCAAGCCCACATCCGTGACCTGGTTCTTAGGTCCACGCTCAACCACTGAGCCATGTTGGCTGGGCTGGGTTTTTTGTTTTTTTAATAATTCTGTGTACAAATTCTGCCATTGAGACTTTAATAATAATATATCATGCCACATTAACCAGATGACGTGTAGCCATTAATCAGACCTCTTCTCAGTGGTTTTCGCTAAATGAAATTAAGAGTGATATATCAAACTATTCAACATACTGAGTTAATCATATCTATTATATGCCATTCTTAATTTAACCCCTCCTCCAAATGGCTGCTGCTTTAACCAATGAAGATAAAAGAATAGATTTGTTTAACTAGTTTTAATATATTGTCATGGGGCGCAAAACTATGTATTTGGGCTAGTGTAATGTTTATATTTAAGTTGGCTGGCTACATAATTCTGAGATAGTCTCAGCTTTGTTAAAATACTAGGGTTCAGTAAGGTCATCAGGGACCTCTTAGACGTTAACTGGTGTATACAAGCAGAGATAAAATTTCTGTTGAGTTATTCTTTGTATATAACTTAAAGTACTGTTATAACATCAGTGGCATTATTTCCAATAAGCAAGCTATTGACTATTTGGATTGTATAGGATCTCTTGATTGGCCAATTTGAGTGACTATCAACATTTTTAATTAATGTGTGTGATGTTTGCTTTGAAGTAAGTAGTTTATAGTTTCTAGGCATTTTCAAATGGGTTTTTAAATAAATGCTTTAACTTTGTTGTAATGTAGGATGTTGGGTTTTTGTAGCTTGTAGAGTTGTGTTTTGAAATTGAGATTTGAGTTACTTTTGGGAAACTACTTGGAGTTATTGCTCAGGAAATGGACTATGTTACATTTTTGTTTTATGGATTACTACACAGAAAAGTAATGTGTTTAGAAAAGACTGTTACTTGCTTTGATTAAGAAATTGCAGATATAAAAACTGATTTTCTTCAGGTGCAATTGGTACTACTGCTATATCGAACTTGACCTTTTCATTCCACACTTATCATTCAAAAGAGCTTTGTGGTTGTTAGTTTATTTCTATTTAATGGGAAAAGCTGAAAGAATATTTGTATTCTTTGGAGAAAGGAATAGGTAGTTCTATATATATGATCATCAGGTCCTACTCAAGTTAAAAAGAAATATTAGGCTTTAGTGATTTATTTCAAATATCAAACTAGGTAGTAAACTGTTAACCATAGTTAATATTTTGCTGTGGCAGAAAGTAGAAAACTGTATTAATGTTTTACACTTGTAACCTGAAGAGATAGTTTAATCAGCTTCTAATTCATCAAAATAGTTTATTTTAAAGGTCACTTAGAGTGGAAGAAGTGAATGATATATTCTCCATTACATATGAAATAACATCAGAAATTCTATAATTAAAAATAATAATTATTTTTTTTTTATTGAAGAGAGCAAACATTGATTTGCTGTTACTGATCTATGTATTCATGAATCTGTTGGACAGTGATAGTGTTGTGAAGAAAATTAAGTAGTAGGGGCAGTAGAATAAGGAAATAATGGGAAGGGGTGTATAATTTTCAAGTAGGATGGTCAGGAGAGGCCTCTAAGAAGGTGATGTTTGAGAAATACCTGAAGGATGTGAGCATGAGAGCCATATATTTCTCATCTGTCTGAATTATAAAGTCATCTATGGTAACACAATTTGCATAAGTTTTACTACCTTCCACCTCCATCTCCCCATCTCAGCTACTTAGATCAACCCTAAAATGCTAATAGAACTTTCTTAGGCCAAGGCACTTCTCAACTTTTCACTTACATTTCAATAATTGTCTTTTCATCCAACTGGACCCTTTAAAGGGATTCTTTTTTTTTTTTTTCTTCAGGGAGAGAGAGGTAGAAACATCAATGATGAGAGAGAATCATTGATTGGCTACCTCTTGCACACCCCACATTAGGGATCTAGCCTGCAACCTGGGCATGTCCCCTGGTGGGGAATTGAACTGTAACCTCCTGGTTCATAGGTCGGCATTCAAACACTGTGCCATGCCAGCTAATTCCCTTTAGAGCAGCGGTTCTCAACCTTTGGGTCGTGACCCCTTTGGGGGTCAAACGACCCTTTCACAGGGGTCACCTAAGACTATTGGAAAACACCTATTTCCCATGATTTTAGGAACCAACACACCGCTCCTCGGTGTAGCAAAATGTAGCAATGTAGTTTACTGTTGTCATATGAAGACTGTTACCCATGCTACACCACGATTGAACACAAAATTTCATTTATTTTTAATTAGAAATAAATATTTCACAATATATAATTACATATTAATCACTATGCTTTAATTATGTTCAATTTGTAACAATGAAAATACATCCTGCATATCAGATATTACATTACAGTTCATAACAGTAGCAAAATTGCAGTTATGAAGTAGCAACGGAAATAATTTTATGGTTGGGGGTCACCACCACATGAGGAGCTGTCTTAAAGGGTCGCAGCATTAGAAAGGTTGAGAACCACTGCTTTAGAGCCTAGATTATTGCATTTGCTATAACTAATATGTATTTGGATGAGTTAATGTTGGTAGCATTTTCAAAATATGTGAGATTCATATACTTTGGTTTTCTCTGAACTATATTTAAGAAGTGTTTGAGCCTAGCTGGCATGGCTCTGTGGTTGAGCATTGACCTATGAACCTGGAGATCACAGTTTAATTCCCAGTTAGGGCACATGCCTGAGTTGCGGGCTCAATACCCAGTGTGGGCGTTGTTTTCTTTTAATTTCTTATTTTTAAAAAGTTAAAATGAGCAATTTCCTGACTGGTTTAACTAACATATTTAAAACCGTCTTTCAAATATAGTTTGAAAGGTGAATATATATAGTTTTGAAGATTATAGTCTAAAATCTGAAAACATTGAGTGTTTTCACAAGGTTTGTGTCGGCATTGAAAGAGAATGTAATCTAATTTATACTTTTTAATCTTAAAATTGATTTTTATTAAACATAAGACTTTTGTAATTTAGGTAGATTTGGTAACTATTCACACAGCAAATGTGAAGTACATTAAAGGGATTTCCTTAGAATTAAAAAAAAATCTCTAGCTTTTAAGTCTTCAAGATTTGAACAGTGTTTTATTTATTTTTATTGATTTCGGAGAGGAAGGGAGAGGGAGAGAAACATCAATGATGAGAATCATTTGGCTCTTCTCTTAGAGGTTATTAGGCTATACAAACTTCAGTCTTACAGATAGCAATTAGAAGATACCATCTTACCCTATTTAAGCAGTTTACATTGTAGCTGAATGTTCATTAGCAAGTGGTTACTTTGAATAGGATTAGCCAGTCTTAAATTGAACTTGCTGGATAATGCAAGCCCCAGAAGACGGGTAATGTTTCTGTATTTAAATAGTGCAAAGCAAAGGGAACAAGAAACGCTTTATGCCTAAAATTATACTGCAGTAGCCTTTTCTTCCACTTTTCTTTGATGCTGTTGAAGTTGGTTATCTTTTTGCTCTTAATGGTTAAGTTCATAGACTGCCACTTAGGAGTCTTAGTAGTATACTTTAGAGATTGTATGAAGTTTTGTTTCATTTATTTGTGCATCTATTTAATAAATACATAGTGAGCATCAACTGTGTATAAGAGATATTTTAGGCCCTTGGGGATACAACAGGGAACAAAAGACAATACAAATAGATAATTTTTCATGTTCAACCTATTCTCTCTCTTTTTTTTAAATATGTTTTTTATTGATTTCAGAGAGGGAGAGGTGAGAGAGAGAAATATTAATGTTGAGAAATAATCATTGGTCTGCTGCCTCTTGAACGCCTCCTACTAGGGTTCAAGCCCCCAACCCTTGTATATGTATGCCCTTGATCAGAATCGAACCCAGGGTCTTTCAGTCCACAGGCCAACTCTCTCCACTGAGCCAAGCCAGATAGGGCTCTTCTTTAAAAATTTATTGATTTCAGAGAGGGAAAGACTAGGAGAGAGAGATAGACACTTCAGTGAGAGAGCATCATTGATCTGCTGCCTCCTGCATGCCCCCTACTGAGGAATGAGCCCTGACTGGGAGTAGAACTGTGACCTCCTGGTTCTCAGGTCAAGGCTTACCCATTGAGCCACATCAGCCGGGCCAATCTGTTCTCAGTAATTTCCCTAAATATTTTCCCCTCCCTCCTGTATAAATATATATATTATATTTAAATATATTTCTTTATTGATTTCAGAGAGGAAGGGAGGAGAGAGAGAGAGAAACATCAATGATGAGAGAGTATCATTGACTGCCTCCTACACGCTCCCCACTAGGGATCGAGCCACAACCCAGGCATGTGCCCTTGGCCGGAATCGAACCTGGGACCCTTCAGTCTGCAGGCTGACTCTCTATCCACTGAGCCAAGCTGGCTAGGGCTAAATAAATTTTTATAACTTCTGGAAAATCATAATGAACTACATAGCTGTACTATTAGCTAATGAGGCATCTTGCATTTCAGTAATTTGTCACTCATCCAATTTCTCCTTTTCTCTACATTCTTCCTCATCTTATGGAGTCTTACTTGTCAGCACCACTTAACACAAGAGAGGTTTTCTTTTCAGTAGAACAAAATCATGAAGGATTGCACAATGTCAGTTGAACATGATAAGACTATTGATTCTTACCAGTTAATGAAATGCAGTTCAGCCTGAACTGGTTTGGCTCAGTGGATAGAGCATCGGCCTGCAGACTGAAGGGTCCCAGATTCGATTCTAGTCAAAGACATGTACCTTGGTTGCAGGCACATCCCCAATAGGGAGTGTGCAGGAGGCAGCTGATGGATGTTTCTCTCTCATTGATGTTTCTAACTCTCTCCCTCTCCCCTCCTCTCTGTAAAAAATCAATGTGATATATATTTTTAAAAAAATACAATTTCTTTTCTTTTTTTTTATTAAGGTATTACATGTGTACATATCTTCCCATTGCTCCCCTCTTACCCCACTCCCATACATGCCCTCAGTACAATTCATTTTCATTTTAGACTGTAGCATTTAATTCTTTGAGTTATTTGTGGTTTAAAATAGGCATTTTTCAAAGTACTCAGGAAATTGTTGGTTCTCAATTTTTAATATCAGCACCATCCTTCTACCCTAAGAGATTTATTTGCCCACTAGTTTCTTATCAAGGAGTAATTAGTATATCTGCAGAACTTTTAAATAACTGTAAATGCCTCTGTTTCTTACACATAAACATCTAAAATGATATGGTGGAAGGAAAGACTACTTCACTATTCAGGTTAGGATTATTATATTATTGATGAATGCCACTTGTGCAAAGAAACTATACATTTCTTGAAAATTGAGGTTTGCTCTGATCTATCTCTGCTCGCCTTAGTCTTTTCCTTTCTCCAGCTGTTACGGGATATTGCTCTAAGTTTGTTCCTCTAGGCCTAGCTGCCAAGAGGGAAATTCATATCCGCTTTAACAAGGTGTGAAGCTTATCTTACACTTGCTAATGCTTCACTGACCTTTTGGAAAGGTCCTACTTACTCTTCAAGTTGAACAGTTTTTCTCCCCCAAGAGCTAATTAAGTTTCTTATTTCTTATATACTGTCCTTGGCAAATGTTTGGAAGGCTAGTATTAAAGCAGCTGTGATCTTGCATCTATCAAAATTTACAACTTCCTAGAGAAGATTTCACTTTGGCATTAGGCCTGGCTTTAACACCAGGAATGTCCTGTTGAAAGCTTACAGCAACATTTATAATTATTCTGGTTTTCTTCCTGCCCTGGTTCACTAGCTATCAGTTGTGATTGACATTTACCTGGTCCTGGTGTCTACTCTTTTTTTTTTTTCCCCTGCCCAAATTGGTATTTCTTAATAATTCGTCATTACCCTCTTTTACTTGGCAAAATTCATGTTGGCTCTTGCCTTAGTCATGATTCTGATAGTTAGCTATTTGTATAAAAGCTTACTTTATAGTATTCCACTAAGTATATAGTCCAATGGCTTTCTTATTGCCTTAAATGATAACTGACAATATTACAAGTATCAAAAATGGTGCTGTTATTATTTACTAAATCTTTTAAAGAAAAGATTTTGTGAAATATGGGAACATTTTAAGCAATTTTAAAAAACATAAGTAAACCTTAGCTAAAGATTGGATTATTAGATATGTTTAACATCTTTCCTGGATTGGCAATTTTTCACAGAAATAGCTTGTTAAAATTTAATATTTTTAAAAATACATTTTTATTGATTTCAGAGAGGAAAGGAGAGGGAGAGAGAGAGATAAATATATCAGTGGTGAGAGAGAATCACTGATCAGCTGCCTCCTGCATGCTCCCTACTAGGGATTGAGCC
Organism: Lasiurus cinereus; assembly: GCA_011751065.1. NCBI lineage: Eukaryota > Metazoa > Chordata > Mammalia > Chiroptera > Vespertilionidae > Lasiurus > Lasiurus cinereus. The sequence goes on along the minus strand of JAAGEH010000417.1, from coordinate 13,859,473 downwards.
CACAAATGCCCTGACTAGAAATTGAACTGTGACCACCTAGTTCATAGGTTGATGATCAACACTGAGCCATACTAACTGGCCAAAAATTTTAATAGTATTCATTGTGATAGATTCTCTTTTAATCACCTAGTGTTGTCCAACTCTGAAGTATACCATGTCTCTTGTAACTTTTAGACCTTAATAAAGTTATGGTTGTGTTAGCAAGAAATTAATTCTCTTCTAATTTTTTGGGGGGCAGTGTTCTGTGTCCAGTTGTAATATTTTTAGACTTACGTCATTCCTGAAATGCTGTGCTGCTTACCAGATGTCATATGGAGGATAACCTTCAAAATATATTCCTGACTTGAGGCCCGGTGCATGAAATTCGTGCACAGGAGGGGGGTGTCCCTCAGCCCAGCCTGGACCCTCTCATAACCCAGGACTGCTGGCTCCCAACCACTCTCCTGCCTGCTTGCCTCTAACTGCTTCTGCTTACCAGCCTCCTCACCCCCTAACCACTCCCCTGCCAACCTGATTGATGCCTAACTGCTCCCCTGCCAGCTGGATTGCCCCCAGCTGCCCTCCCCTGCAGGCCTGGTCCCACTCTACTGCCCTCCCCTGCTGGCCATTTTGTGGCGGCTATCTTGTGTCCACATGGGGCAACTATCTTTGATCACAGGGGGGCAGCCATCTGGTGAGTTGGAGTGATGGTCAGTTTGCATGTTCCTCTTTTATTAGATAGGATTATGGGACAGCCTTGCAATAATTCTGTGACAACCTTCAGTAATACCAATGGGAAAAAATTTGAGTCAGTGATCAAGTTATTTTTATTACGAATTTATGCCAAGGGTGGTATTTGATACTAGTGGCCTGGTGCATGGATTTGTGCACATTGAAAAGAAATTAATTAGAAGAAAGATTTGTGCAATAATTATGTTACTGCAAAAAATTATATGTCAAACTAGTATACATAATATAGTATTATAAAGTTAAAATACAAAATATTTCGATATTACTATTCACCTTTTTTCTATAATAGATGTGTGCGAGTCAACATTTATTTAAATTGCCAGTGCATGTCTTATATACTAGTCAGACGGATGGTCGGTCAGTCCCTTAACCTTTTTCATATATATATATATATCGATGAATATTACCCAAATTAACAAAGTTGTCATTTGCCTTTAACAAAATTGAGTGTACATTTTTCCTTCTGAATATCCTATATAATAAAAGCGTAGTATGCAATTTGTCCCCTTGGCTGGGAGTTCGATCAGGATCCGGGCCGGCCAGGGGAAGGGAGGGAGGCCCTGACCAGCAGCCAGCAGTCACCCTACCAGTGCACTGGGCCTCTAGTCTATATAATAAAAGCCTAAGCGACCATTACAGTGGAAAGATCAGAATGCCGGGTCACTATGATGCACACTGACCACCAGGGCCAGACACTCAATGCAGGAGCTGCCCTCTGGTGGTCAGTGCGCTCTCATGGGGAGCACCGCTCAGCCAGAAGCCAGGCTCATGGTTGCCAAGCGCAACAGCAGTGGCTGGAGCCTCTCCCACCTCCTCAGCAGTGCTAAGGAGCAGCGAGTAGGCAGGCGGTAAGGAACAAGCATCCTGGACTGCAAGAGAGCAGAGGCCAGGCTGAGGAGACCCCACCCCCATCAGTTTACAAATTTCATGCACCAGGCCTTTAGTATGCGTATAAAATAAATGGATTCATTTCCCTAAGTGTTTTATTTGGATTTTAAAACAATTATTACGTGAAAAAATAAATTAGCTCTTAAGGGTACTGTTAAGAGGTTTGTATACTTTCGATTCTCAAGAATTATTTCGAACAAGACATAAGCTGTCTTTTATGTCATTACATTTCACCACTATTGGTTTCTAAGGATGAAAAGAAATTTTGTGTTGTAATTCCTTTAGTGTGCCTGCCACTTTTGTTATAAAGTGGCACTAAGCCTAAAAACACATTATAGCCCTGACCGGTTTGGCTCAGTGGATAGAGCGTTGGCCTGTGGACTGAAGGGTCGCGGGTTCGATTCCAGGCAAGGGCATGTACCTTGGTTGCAGGCACATCCCCGGTGGGGGGTGTGCAGGAGGCAGCTGATCAATGTTTCTAGCACTTGTATCTCTCTTCCTTCCTCTCTGTAAAAAATCAATAAAATAATATTTAAAAACAAAACAAAACACATTATAATTCTAACACATCACATGTAATTTCTCTTTCAGGTTTTGGCTTGGTTTGAAGAAGGTGAAGAAACAATTACAGCCTTTGTAGAACCCTTTGTAATTTTACTTATATTAGTAGCCAATGCCATTGTGGGTGTCTGGCAGGTAAGCACAAAATCCTACACTATTAAGTTTTAGAAATTTCTGTGACTTAAACTCTGTTAGTCTTTCTGTTATCCGTTTTTTTCTGATGTGTTGACTAAAAATACCTCGCAATGTCTATATGTGTTTTCGTTTGTTCATTAGTTTATTTAATGGCAAAATTTTAAATCTCACGAATATATACTTTGCTCATGGTTATATGAATTGTTCGTCCTTCATGATGGCATGGAGTTATGAACAATGGATAAGAGTAGCTACTTACAGAAAGGAAGGGAGAAGGATAGAAACATCGATCTGCTGGCTTCTGCACACCCCCTCCTGGGGATGTGCCCACAACCACGGTAAATGCCCTTGACCAGAATCGAACCTGGGACCCTTCAGTCTGCAAGCTGACATACCATCCACTGAGCTGGACTGGCTAGGGCAAAATTGTTTAAATCTTAAATTGCTTTTCTTGCAGAGCCTATTTCTGGCTGTTCTCAGCTTGTCACCTGAACCTTTTTTATTCAGAGAATGGAAGCCAATTTTATTTCAGAAACAAAATGGGATTTCTTCTATTCCGCCCCTCCCCCACCCTTCCAACTCGTATAGTTATTCTTCTGTATATATATAATTTGAGGATTTTAACTTTTCTAGCACTGTTTGTTGATCTCTTTGATTGTTAATACATATATTTTTTTTAAGACTCTGAAGCTAATACTTCAAATTTATTTTAAGTATTGCTCTTTAAGTTATTAATGAATATAGTCATCCATTTGAGGACTAAATAAAATAGTGCATCTGTTATTAAAGTGTAAACTTCTGCCCTAGCTGGTTTGGCTCAGTGGATAGAGCATAGGCCTACAGACTGAAGGGTCCTTCGTTCGATTCTGACTAAGGGCATGTACCTTGGTTTCAGGTTCGATCCCCAGCCCTGGGCATGTGCTAGAGGCAACCAAATTGATGTGTCTCTCTCACTGATGCTTCAATCTGTCTCCCTCTCTCTAAAACTCATGGCTACAAAAAAAAGGGTAAACTTCTGATTTGTGTTAATAAACACAATGATCTTTATGTGTTGGGCTCATATACAAAGATGGCCTACTTAGAAAATTTTAATTGTACTATATTCCTTACTTTGATCCCCTCTAAAACATTTTTTATATTTAAGCACAAATGATCCTCTTGTGAATAATTTAGGCAAAAGAAACAATATACAGCATTAGATTGTCTTTCTCAAGCTAGTATTTTTAAATTAATTTATTCCTTTTATGTGGTAGATACTTTATGTACATTCCTATTTCATTCTTACAGTGATCTTATAAGGCAGATGATACTCCCGTTTGACAAATGTACCATTGAAGCTCATAGTGATTAAGTGACTTATTAAAGGCTATATAGGAAGTACATAGAATCTGGGCCCACACTGATATGAACTCCAAAGTAAAATTTTACAGCATTTTAAAAAAAGAATAACATTCTTATATTTTAATTTCATTTGCATAGTATATAGAATGTATAGGCAATACTTGAGGGCTCTTACCTTCTGGAAGTAAGGGAAGTTATAGTTACAGATATAATCCTATATAATAAAGAGGTGATAATGCAAATTGACCATCACACCCTCGCATAAGATTGCCATCCCCAGATGGTTGCTACAAGATGGCCAGCAGGGGAGAGGAATTGGGGGCAACCAGACCTGCAGGGAAGGGCAGTTGTGGGTGGTCAGGCCAGCAGGGGAAGGCAGATGGGGGTGACCAGGCCAGCAGAGGACGGCAGTCAGACATCTCCTGAGGGGTCCCAGATTGTATCATCTGCCTTACAAGATCACTGAGGGACACCTCCCGCCCCGGTGCATGAATTTCATGCACTGAGCCTCTAGTCATATATAATAAAGAGCTAATATGCTAATTAGACCAGAAAGCAGGACAGCCTTAAGGAATGAACGACCTTATGGAATGAGCTTTCTAAATGACCAGTGTGGGGGGAGGGGGACAGGGCCAAAAGGCCACTAGCAGCTGGGGCTGCAAGGGCCAAGCCCCTTGCATGCATTTCGTGCATCAGGCCTCCAGTTATATATTGTACTTCTGTACTTTTTCAGAGATGCATACATCAAAAAATAAGATACACATTAGCTTTCAGTGTTATGTCATCTAAATTCTTAGGTTTAAGGATTTTCACAATAGAGCATAATTCTTACAGCAAAGTAAAAAAAAAATAAGATTGCATAGGGTTGAGCATAAATTCTATCCAAGTAAAGGTTAAATTAAAGAACTTGAAGTTGGAGGAGAGAAAAGAAAATACTCTCCTTTGTCTATCGAACAAACTCAACTGGGCATGGTATCAGCTTGTTCCTTAACTTTGAGTTACTTATTCTCCAAAAGGAGAGAAGACAAATTTGGCACTTGTACAAGGTTTTCTCCCTTTTTTTGTTTTTTTGTTGTTGCCCCTTAAAGGAACTTTCCTATAGCTTCCCCCCACACACATACACACACGACTCATTTTGATTCTACATCTTTCATCTTGAAATTAGGAAAGAAAGCCCTAAACGGTTTGGCTCAGTGAGTAGAGTGTCAGTCTGCGGACTGAAAGGTCCCAGGTTCTATTCCAATCAAGGTCATGTACTTTGGTTTCAGGCATATCCCCAGGAGGGGGTGGTATGCAAGAGGCAGCTGATTGATGTTTCTCTCCATCAATATTTCTAACTATCCTTCTCCCTTACTCTAAAAAATCAGTAAAACATATTTTTTTTAAAAATTAGGAAATAAGAACTGTGACTAAGCCTTGATATGTTCCTAAATAGTATTATGGTAAATATGGTATGCAACTGGCAGTGCTATAATGAAATCCCAACCATTTATTGGCTTTTACTACTGGAGAAAGATTTCTTAGAATTTGTGAGGCATAACAATTTTATTAATTTATTACCTGGGGAATTTACTATGTGCCAAATCAGTCTAAGCATTCTACATATAGCTTATAAATCCACACAACCCTTAAAGTAGGCACTATATGTGTCCTGGCTTTGAAGACACTAAAACTGTGTTGTGTAAATTATCCACCTTTTAGCTCAAGCATGTCAAACTCACAGCCAGCGGGCTGCATGCCTTTCTATCTAATAAAAGAATAATGTGCAAATTGACTATAACTCCAATACTAAAGATGGCCCCCCATGTGGACACAAGATGGCCAGCAGGGGAGGGCAGTTAGGGGTGACTAGACCTGCAGGGAAGGACAGTTGGAGGTGGCCAGGCCTGCAGGGAAGGGCATTTGGGAGTGACCAGACCTGCAGGGATGGGCACTTAGGTGTGAATCATGCTGGCAGGGGAGTGGTTGGTTGATCAGGCAGGCAGAAGTGGTTAGGGGCATCAGGTAGGCACTTGGGAGCCAGCAGTCCTGGATTGTGAGAAGGATGATCCTAGGGATCGGGCCTAAATGGGCAGTCTGACATCCCTGGAGGGATTTCAAAATAGAGAGGGTGCAGGCTGGGCTGAGTGACACACACACACACACACACACACACACACACACACACACACATCCCGTGCATGAATTTCGTGCACTGGGCCTCTGGTGTTGAAATAAAAGGCCATATAGGCATGGCCGCAAGTTTGACATGCTTGTAGCTGTTAAGTGGAGAAGTCTGGATTGGACCTAGGCAGTCAAACCCCAGATCATCACCTTTCATGTGAGACTATTGATTTTAAATAGTACAGGTGTGTGTAACTGGACGTAAAGCTATGCTTAGGGACAGCAGAATCATTTTCTACGTTATGACTTTATTCCCTTTACCTTTAGGGGCTTATTTTTTCATCTTTTTAAAAAATATATTTTTATTGCTTTCATAGAGGAAAGGATGGAGTGAGAGATTAAACACCATTGATGAGAAAATCATTGATGGCTACCTCCTGCCCATCCCACTCTGGGATTCGAGCCCGCAACCCCACTGATGGGGAATCAAACCGTGACTTCGTGGTTCATAGGGTGACTCTCAATGGCTGAGCTATGCTCATTAGGCTCACCTTTACAAACTCATAAGGGCCTAGCATTTGTCACCTTAAATGTGAATTGTTTACTACTGCTGTCATTAATGTAGTATTTCTCTTGTGTATTTTAAGTTTAGAACTCTATAAAATTTGATTCTCTGGGTTAGAAATACTTGCAGTGGTAGGCATGTGTTCACTACTTTTATCTTGTTTTCTCTTTTACAGGAAAGAAATGCAGAAAATGCAATTGAAGCCCTTAAGGAGTATGAGCCTGAAATGGGTAAAGTGTATAGACAGGACAGAAAGAGTGTACAACGGATTAAGGCTAAAGACATAGTTCCTGGTGATATTGTAGAAATTGCTGGTGAGTTTGTTATTTTTGTTTTTATTCTAGATTGTTTATCTGGATGCATTCTTTTTCTCAAGGCTCCTAGTTAATTGTTTTAAAAATTATGATCATATGTATCAGTTTTAGTGCCATCCAAACAAAAAGGTTTTCTATAAAATTTTGAAGTGTTTTGGCACCGCCCTTCATGTTATTGATATTTTTTAACAAGGTGTTTGAATTATTTCTGCTTATTACTTTTGATACATTGTAGCTCACTGGTGCTAGTGAGATAATAAACTTAATTTTGACTTGACAATTAGTGGTGCCGTTTGTTAGCATTGTAGTTAATGGCTGTGTAGTTTCTTGACATAAATGTTGTCATACCTGCAAGTTGATAGTTAAAGGTAATTTCATGACTCTTAATAAAAGTTCTGATTAAAAATACTTTTCCATTTTACTGAGCCAGGGTTCTTAGCCTGGGCTGTGAATCCACTGCAAGGCCAGAGCCTCTCTGTAGACCTCAAAGGAATCTGTTTCCTCATTGCTCTAGATCAGCGGTCTCCAACCTGTTGGACCTCGTCGACTACCAGTGGTCTGTAGACCACCAGTTGGCGACTGCTGCTCTAGATCAGTGCCATGTTGTCAGATAACACAGAATGTCCCTGGAACCAGTCAGAATAGTCTAGTCTTTTGGTTGTAGAGTCATTACATTGGATTATTGAAATCACCATGATTTTTCTTTAGTGAGGAAAGTGCCCTCACGAAGCTATCTTCCCTTTTGAAGAAATAAGCAAGGCCAGCTTCCATAAACAGTGGTCATTCAGATATTTCTTTCCTGTCTCAATAAGTCATTCTAACCACCTAGCTGAGAGAAACTTAGGAGTCATCTTTTTTTTTTTTTTTTAATATATATTTTATTGATTTTTCACAGACAGGAAGGGAGAGGGATAGAAAGTTAGAAACATCGATGAGTGAGAGACATCCATCAGCCGCCTCCTGCACGCCCCCTACTGGGGATGTGCCCGCAACCAATGTACATGCCCTTGACCAGAATCGAACCTGGGACCCTTCAGTCCGCAGGCTGACGCTCTATCCACTGAGCCAAACCGGTTTTGGCAGGAGTCATCTTGATTCTTTTCTCTTATTCTATCTCTAAGACGTGTTGATTTTGTCTCAAAAAAAAAAATTGTATTTGAGGTTCAATAGGGAAGCCACTGGAAGTGTTCGTGTGAGGCTGAGTTCAGAATACTTGTTACTTGGTTTCTTTTTGTGAATGGTCTCTTATCATTTTACACTGATTGTGGGGAAGGTGTGCTTTGTTCTTATTGTCTTACTCATTTTAATGAATAATTCAACAAGCTACATTTCAGTTGGCCCTGTGCTGTACAGTTTTGGCCTCTAAAAAGGAAATTGCCTTGTCGTAGATATTCTCTGACCTATAATTTTTGTCATACTTATTTCAGAAAAAGAATAGTGTTGCCTGCATTCCGACATGTTGATTACTTAGGTTTGCAGTATGTATAAATGAATAAGTTTCAGGCTCAATGCCCCTTTACTCCTAAATACTTGAGTGTTTATTATTTTTTTATTTTTTTAAATTAATTTTGAGAAAGGGAGGGAGTGGGGGAGAGAAACACTGATGTGCAACGTGCAGGAGAAACATTGATCAGTTGCTTCCCACACTTACCCGCATGTGACCTCTTGGTGCTGGGGACGACCCTCAACCAACTGAGCTACACTGGTCAGAGCTTGAATGTGTATTTTATAAAATCAAGGGCATTGAGTGTGTATTTTATAAAATCAATATGAGTCTAGTAAAAATGTCAAAGTCAGGAAATTGATAAAATACTATTATCTAATCAGCAGACCTTATTCAGATTTTTACCATTTGTCACTGGATATATATATTATCATCATCATCTTCCCCCCTCCCCTCCTCCTCCACTTCCCCTCCTCCCTCCCCCCGCTCTCTCTCAAATCAATTAGAAAGAAAGAAAGAAAGAGAAAAGCAAGCTCTGGCAGTGTTGCTCTGTAGTTGTCAACCTATGAAGCAGGAAATCACAGTCAATTCCCAGTCAGGGCACATCATTGATGTTTCTATCTCTCTCACCCTCTCCCTTCCTTTCTGAAATCAATAGGAAATATTTTTTTAAAAAGAATAATGGGAAGATTTTGAGCCTATGCATAGTAGTTCTTGTGCAGAAGGGCACATTAGAATCCTCTGAGACACTCTTTAAAAAATTTTACAAGCCTCAACCCAAATTATTAACACCCGATCTAACATGGAATTATGGTTAAGTATAGTTTGAAAAGTGGCCTCAGATTTAGACACAAAGCAACAATTTTTGATAACTGAATGGATATGGGAGTAGAATGTAGAATCAAAGATACTGGCCAAATTTCTAGTTTACTTGACTGGAGGGTAATGGTGCTAGTAACCAAGGAAGGAAACACTGGAAGAAGATAGTCTTTTAAAAATATATGTTTTATGTGCAATTACAGATGTCATTGCCTAAATACATGTACAGAATTCTGTTTGACTTTGTATGTTTCCGTTTCTCCAGCTTAATCTGATAATACACTCCTCAGCCTCTCAAGTTAAGAATATTTAAGATTTTTATGGCAGTTAGAGGATTTCAGTGTAGTGAGTCTATTTGAAAACTTAAGAGAAATTATACCCCCCAAAGCGTCTATCTTTACTTCGCATCCGTAGATGGGGTGGTAAACAGCGTCAGGGGAAAGTGTAACCTTGATCCTCAAGCCATCTTCCCTAAGCAAGGCCAGCTTCTATTAAACAGTGGTGATTCAAATATTTCTTTCCCATCTCAATAAGTCATTCTAACCACCTAGCTAGCTGAGAGAAACTTAGGAGTCATCTTGATTCTTTTCTCTCTCTCTTTTTTAAAAATATATTTTACTGATTTTTTACAGAGAGGACGGGAGAGGGATAGAGAGTCAGAAATATCTATGAGAGAGACATAAGATCAGCCACCTCCTGCACGCCCCCTACTGGGGATTCGCTCGCAATCAAGATACATGCCCCTGATCTGAATCAAACCTGGGACCCCTCAGTCCGCAGGCCAATACTCTATCTATCCACTGAGCCAAACCGGTTTCGGCTTGATTCTTTTTTCTTATTATGCCTCCAAGACGTGTTGATTTTGTCTCCAAAACACACCCAAATTTGTGAACTTCTGTTTCCTCAGTCTAACACTGCCACTGCCATTGTGTACTAACTTGGCTCTGGCTTCCTTTGCTGTTTTTCAGTCAGTTCTCCACACAGAAGAAGCCAGAGTGGTTTTTAAAGGTCATGTTATTTATTAACCTGCTAACCCTTCCAGTGGCTTCCTATTGCACCTCAAATACAGACTTCTTTTATCTAAAAGACCATGCATTGTGTAACTCCTGCTTGCTTCCATGATTTCATCTTAATGCCACTCCCTGTGCATTAACCGCTATATAGGCTTCTTACTCAGTTTTCAATACCACCAAACTTTCTGATCTTTTTGGAGAGGATAGGCAAATTTTGTTTAAGGTATTAATTAATGTGCCCATTATACAGATCTCATAGTGGTAAAGCTTGATGATTACCCTGGTTTACCTGATTTTTGTTGCCCACTGTGAAATTCCATTCCCTATGCATAGTATTCATATCTGTGACCTAAGATATCCATCTTATGAAATATGCCTTATTTTATTTGTTTATATTGTGATAAAATATACATAACAAAAATTATCATTTTAACCGTCTTTAAAGTATACCAGTTACATGGCATTAAATAAATTCACATTATTGTGCAGCCATCACCACCATTCATATCCAGAATTTTCTCATCTTCCCAAACTGTAACTCTGTCCTTGTTAACAGTAATTTCCCTTTACCCATTTCCTTCAGTTTCTGGCAACCACTCCCTGTCTTTTAATATACAAAAAAAACCCAGTAAGCTTAATATTAAAAGATGAGTTTATATCCCTTATATGAAGTGAATATATTTACTACAAAGTACAAATTGGCAATTACAAAGTAGTCACAATATAAAGTATAGCATAAGGAATACACTGTTGTTTGCAAGTGTACAAGTCTTGTATTTCTTCTTATGTTTTTTCCTAAGTATTTTGTTGTTGTTTTTTAGGGGGGAAGCTTTTTGTAATTGGATTTGTTTTTTATTTTCATTTTCAAATTATTTTTTGCTAGTATACAGAAGTAAATTAATTTTTTTTACATTAATCTTATATCTTGCAATCTTGCCTTGACTCTTACTAGTTTTAATAGCTTTTCAGGGGTTCCTTAAGATTTTCTATATGGAAGTTCGTCATGTGCAAAGATATTTTTTATATCTTTCTAATCAGGATGCCTTTTCTTTCTTGTCTAAGTGCTCTCACTAAAATCTCTAGTAGAATCCTATGTAATAAAAGACTAATATGCTAAGTGTCTGGCTGTTCATTCGACCAGTTGTTATGATGCGCACTGGGGGGCAGATATCTGGCCAGTCGGTTAACTTGCTGCTGGGGTCTGGCTAATCGGGACTGAGCGAGATAGGCTGGACACACCCTGGAGCTCTTTCACAGTCTCTCCCCAGCTGGCCAACCTCTCAGGGTCCCTCCCTGGCCGATTGGCTCTGATCAGGACTGGGCAAGATGGCTCCCATCGCCCTGATTGGGACTGGGTGAGATGGCCCTGACACGCCCTGGACGAATGAATCCGTGCACCGGGCCTCTAGTGTTGAATGAAAGTGGCAAGAGGAGAGATATCCTTGTCTTGTTCCCGATTGTAAGGGAAAGCATTCGGTCTTCTAGCACGAAGTGTGATGTTGGCTGTGGGTTTCATTTATCATGTTGAAGAAACTTGGTCATAATTTGAATTTTTAGGTTGTCAGTGTACTCTTATTTAGTCTGTTTTGCTGATGTTTTGTGGTGACTATATATCCAAATTAGAAATGACAGTTTTGCTGGATTAGTAGGCCTGGTGGGTCATTGAATTAGGTAAGATGCCCAACCCTAAGGCACTTACAGTGAATTATATGTAATAGTTTGGAAAAACATAATGTGAGGTGTTTTATGAAGACTTTAACATTACACAAGTTGGGGTTTTTTAACTTCCACTTTTCTTAGGATTAGAAATCTAATCCCTGCAATTTGGCATTTAGCTCAATAATTCAGTTCTGTGAAACTGTAGAAATGAACTTCAATTCTAAATGTAGAACTAAATTATTTATCAGTCTTACTCTATGTAGCCTGGATAAGTAGTAGCTTGAATTGTGCTTTTAGACATGGTAACTTTTATTTAAATTATGAAATTAAGTGTGGCATGTTCTCTGTGATAGATTGAAACACTGGAGAATATTATGAACTGTCTTGAAGATGAAAGCAAGTTTGGAGCTATTTTAACACTTTCAGAAAGATATCTTTTTATGGTAATTTTTGGATGTAAGGATCATCTCCTAACTTAGGTAATAAAGTTCTTTTTACAAGTTTTAGGAAGACATGATAAGATGGTTCTGGGTTCTGCTGAACTTTCTGAAGTCTAGACTGGACTAAGTGGTGTTTTAAGAGGAAGATGGAGGGAATTAGGGAAATGAAATTTTAGATTGCTATACCAGCTAATAAACTTTCTAAGGAGACATTGTATAAGCATGCATAGCAGATGCTTAGGTAAACTTTAGACGTATCTAGATTATAGGAGCCAAATAAAATTGATTTGGCAAATAAAAATATGGAGAAAGTTACCCACATTTTTGTCTTCTGAAGGAAGCCACAGTAATTTTGTATTATAATACCAGGGAAATGTTTGTATGGATGGAAACCATAGTAGTAAAATCAGGTGTAATTCTTTGAGAAACAAACATATATGTTTTTAAATTTTCTGTATTATCTGCTAATGTTATCAAAGTAAATTAAGTTTATGATATCAAAAAGTATTAAATTCAGAATTTTGGAGGTTTCAGTATATGCCCCAGGGGTAGGAGATTATTTATTGACTTCTCAAAGCCACTGTTTTAAGGACTGTTTGAAACAAACTTCATGTATCTTGGTAACCCAGAATTGACGAATAGCACAAGTACATAAATATCCTCAGATGACTTCTGTCCTGTTGTATACTCTGGAGGGAATCCTAGTTTAAGATTATGTAAGTGATAGGAATGGCACATGGCACAGTTTACCTTCCTTTTTTTATTTTTTATTATTATTATTTTTGTTAATCTTCACCAAAGATATTTTCCCTTTTTTTTCTTTTTTCTTTTTTTTTAAAGAAAGGGAGAGAGAAGGAAAGACAAAGAGAAACATTGATGTGAGAGAGTATCTTGATTGGTTGGTTGCCTCTCACACAAGGCCCCGGTAAGGGAGGAGTCTGCAACTGAGCTGAGGTACAGACTTTTGAACGGAATCTAACCAAGGACCCTTCAGTCCCACAGACCAACTTTTATCCACTGAGCCAAACCAGCTAGTGCTAGGAACGGCACTATCATATATCATATAT
>JAAGEH010000417.1:13808619-13835153 GCA_011751065.1 Lasiurus cinereus | reverse complement strand
GTGTGTGTGTGTGTGTGTGTGTGTGTGTGTGTGTGTGTGTGTGTGTGTATTCCAAAATAAAAAGTTGGGAAATTTATAGTTTGTTTGGCTTGAAATACTATTTCAAGTGGTGGGCTTTTATTGGTTCATATGTAAGCTTAAACACTCAAAGTAAGTAAAGTACTCGAGTTACAATGAGAATAATGGAGCTGTATCATTCCAACGCTAAGAATTATTGGGGTGTGGAGATAGCTCTCATACTTGAGTTTACTGATTTTGGGATGCCAGTGCTGGAGTGGAAGTTGTCAAAGTAGCCATGGTAATGGTTGCCCTTATTGGTGATGAAAGTAGGGGTGGTTGAGTTGGAGCCAGAGGTGGAGAGAATGCTTAGGGTTTAGAACTATATGGAGTTTGAAATAATTGAGAACTCAGAGGTTAGAGCCCTCCTCCCGCCCAAAGCTAGTCTGCAAGCCAAGTTCAGTGTTGTGAATGGAGATGATCCAGGTGCGTGAGCTGCTCTGGAGAGAGTAGGTACCACATGAAATGAGCAGCAGGGAGAAATGTATCACACTGCCTGCATGAGTTACTGCTCATTATCAAAGTTGGATGGCTGGTTCTCTACTCAAGATTCACACCAATCTGAGTAGTAGTCAGCATTCAAGTTGGGAATGTTGTTAATATTGTAACCCAGGTCTCCTCTGTTTCTGTCCTAGGGTACAAACATTGCTGCTGGCAAAGCCATGGGAGTGGTAGTGGCAACTGGAGTTTTCACTGAAATTGGCAAGATCCGGGATGAAATGGTGGCAACGGAACAGGAAAGAACACCCCTCCAGCAAAAACTAGATGAATTTGGGGAACAGCTTTCCAAAGTCATCTCCCTTATTTGCATCGCAGTTTGGATGATAAACATTGGGCACTTCAATGACCCAGTTCACGGAGGCTCCTGGATCAGAGGTGCTATTTACTACTTTAAAATTGCAGTGGCCCTGGCTGTAGCAGCCATTCCTGAAGGTTTGCCTGCTGTCATCACCACCTGCCTGGCCCTTGGAACTCGCAGAATGGCAAAGAAAAATGCCATTGTTCGAAGCCTCCCTTCCGTGGAAACCCTTGGCTGTACTTCTGTGATCTGCTCAGACAAGACTGGTACACTTACAACAAACCAGATGTCAGTCTGCAGGGTAAGTGGGAGTAATTTAAGAACCTTTCCTGTTAATTGTTTATTCATCCTAAGAATATGACCCCATGCCATCAAATTTTTACTTATAATTTGATCCCTTTTTATGTGCCTTAAACAGATTGGGTTATGTGAGCCCAAGGTAATTTCTAATACTTCAGAGGAAATTAATCATTTAATTTTTAAAACTGTTTCATGAAGTAATGGATATCTATATGGCTGATGTACTTGTATCGAAGAAATAACTATAGGTAGTGTAAATGTCAATTTATTTCCCTGATTCTCTGTCCTTGCTTCAAAGGAAGAGCATTCTTTAAAGTGGCTAGTTACCAACTTAAAATTCTAATTGATATTTCCATTACACACTGAATGAGACATGCTTTCTTCTTGAAAAGTAAATAATTGCCTTTCACTTACTCTATTCTCTTTTATCCTTCCTTTCTTAGGTTGTCTCATCATCACTTGGGTAAAAAAATTGTTCAAACCTGCTCTTAGAAAAATAAGAACTAAAGAAATATAATAATGATATGGCTGAATTAAATTCTTTCATATAATTCAGTTCTCATAAATTTTATGTAAACAATATTGTAGAAGTGAAAGAATAATTTTCCAAAAGGTGCACAACTCAGACAGATATTTAGTGAACATGTCAAAGATTCTATCTAGCTCGTTAATTAATGAACGAATCATTAAGATGGTCAAACAGGACACCAAAACCTGTTTGGTTCAATGGATAGAGCGTCAGCCTGCAGACTGTGAAAGAAAGGTCCCAGGTTCGATTCCGGTCAAGGGCATGTACCTTGGTTGCGACACATCCCCAGTGGGAGATGTGCAGGAGGCGGCTGATGATGTTTTTCTCTCCTCGATGTTTCTAACTCTATCCTTCTCCCTTCCTCTCTGTAAAAAAAAAAAATCAAACGGTTTACCAAGAGCATTTGAGGAAGTGCTCAAGATTAGAAATGTTATATGTTAGATTACAAAAACTGAATAGTATTCTTTGGGGCAATAAAACTACTAAGTTTTATTTTCTACAGGCCACAAATCTACAACTTGACATAACATGAGGCTTTATTAATAAATAGCTTAGTGAAACACTTAATTTTTCTAGAACACGGAATCTTTGAGTGGGCCCATTAGATAATGCCTCTGAGTGACACTGAAAGGAAGGACATGTGGTAATCCTCTTAGTCTTATGTCCAGGTTTTGAAAAGTATTTCTTTAGCATTGGAAATTGTTTTTGTTTTAATACAGTTAAACCTTCTGAATCTTTATCTTTCTAAATTTAAGTTGATAATTTTTAGATAGAGATACCCCCAACTCTTCCTGTCATCCAAACCCAGGTTTAGAATGAATGAGCAGGTGTTTAAAACAGATTGAGGTGTTTTGTCTCTCAAGTGGTAAGCTTCCTAGTTTGACTGGGGTTCCTCTTGTAGATGCAGAGTTTGAACTACCTAAATTCTCGTTCCTTGGAACCAGAAAACTTTGGACAAATAGGCTAAAAAGAAGTTGGTTAAAAACTGATGATTTGGGGGAGAGAAAAGAAATTTCATGTTACCTATTTAGTATTCCCCCAGCAAACTTTAAACTTAGCCTGAAAGCTTTAGATTCCTCAGAATAGATATTTCTATCCATAAGAGTAAGCAGTGTGCAATTATAACCTTTAAAAAAATTTTTTGGTTTTAAAGTTTTGGCAGCAAATCAGATTTCAAATTAAATATAAAATAGAGTCCATAATAAGTTTTTTTTTTCCTATGCTTTTATTTTCCCTTAAGTGATTTGCTTTAAAACGTTCTCTTCTATTAAAAAAAAAAAAATAGCCTGCCTCTTTGTTCTGTTCTACCTCAGCACAAAAATCCTGGTGCTAATCAGTATTCTATAAGGTTTCTTGCAGTGGATTACATAACTACCCTTGACTTAGGAATACTTTCATCATGCAGTTCCCAAATGGTTTACTTGCTTAAAATCTAAAATATCAAGGGCACTTAGATTTAGTTAACGTGCAGCAGTATTCTGAATGTTTTAGAATATTTTGGACTGGTATAGACCCAGAGTTTCACTTTTTATAAACTGTATCATTAAAGAAATGGTAATGTTTAATAACAATACTGCCAACTTGCTTTGCTGTTGCTTAGTGCAATTGCTGTATTTTTCACTTGTTACATGATTTGACTCATGGGAATCCCACTCAAGAGGTTAGCAAACTGCCCTAGCCAGTTTTGCTCAGTGGATAGAGCGTTGGCTTGCAAACTGACATTCAGATCTGGTCAAGGACGCATGCCCAGGTTGTGGGCTTGATCCTCCAGTAGGGAGTGTACAGGAGGTAGCCAATCAATGATTCTCATCATTGATGTTTCTCTCTCTCTCCCTTCCTCTCTGGAATCAATAAAATTACTTTTTTTAAAAAAAAAAGGTTAGAAAACTAAAGCTCCAAGAAGCTGTGACATCCCTGAGGGTGACACAACTTTTAATACTGAGGGGGTGCCCTGAACTGGTTTGGCTCAGTGGATAGAGCGTCAGCCTGCGGATTGAAGGGTCCCAGGTTCGATTCCAGTCAAGGGCACATACCTTGGTTGCAGGCACATCCCCAGTAGGAGGCAGCTGATTGATGTTTCTAACTCTATTCCTCTCCCTTCCTCTCTGTAAAAAATCAATAAAATATATATTATATATATAAAAAAAAAAACACTGAGGGGGTGAGTTGGATTTTCTTATAGCTTAATCTGAACGTCTCTCTTCCATCAATAATTGTGTAACCTTGAGCACATCCTTTAACCAGGCTGGTCCTTTGTTTCGTATTCTATAAAATGTCAAACATCTTTGGAAAGAGCCTTTTTAAGGTGTTTATCTGTTTAAAAAGAAAAAAATGACTTTGCTATATGTAACCTTGGAAATGAAGATACATGTTTTTGAACTACAGCCTTTTATAAGGAGTCCTCACAGGTTTAACTCCAATTATATACTTTTTAAAAAATATATATTTTACTGATTTTTTTTACAGAGAGGAAGAGAGAGGGATAAAAGTCAGAAACATCGATGAGAGAAAGACATCAGTCAGCTGCCTCCTGCATGCCCCCCACTGGGGATGTGCCTGAAACCAAGGTACATGCCCTTGACCGGAATCGAACCTGGGACCTTTCAGTCCACAGACCGACGCTCTATCCACTGAGCTAAACCGGTTTCGGCCCAATTATATACTTTTGATTTGTATGTTTTACTCATGGTTTTAATTCAGTTCCAAGGTTGATTTAATTCTTAATATATTTTTGAAATGAAGTTTTTGAAAGTTAAAAGTATGTGCTATTTAACAAGCAAATCTTGTAAGGCAAATGACATTTTAAAATCAAGATGAGTTTATTTTCTTATTGAATATGAGTTGGGAGGCTCTGAAAAGATGTGTAAAAGTGTGACATGGCCCTAGCTTGTATTGTTTGTTCAATGGTTAGAGTGGCCTACCCTCTCTTCCTCCTTTCCACTCTAAAAATCAATGGGGGAAAATATTCGCAGGTGAGGATTAACAAACATACATACATACATACATACATACATACATAAAAAGCATGACATGATTCTGTTTTCAGTGAGTTTACAGTTCCTTATTGGAACTGGTTTGATCATATTCTTGTGCATATTTCAGAGATATTTTGGCATGATATAGTTGAATATCACTTTGTGTATTTTTGTCCCCCTTCACCCCTTTTTTCTTTTTCTTTTCTTTCTTTTTTTTGGGGGGGAGGTTTTACAGTTTCAATCTGCGGTGAAAACACATACTTGAATCTTAGTCTTCCAAACGTCACTTCTGAATTATAATGAGAAAGCAAATTTTTAAAACCTCATCTTTAAGAAACTAGCTTTTGGTCCTAGCTGGTGTGGCTCATTTGGTTGGACACTGTCCATGAATCTAAAGGTTGCTGGTTCAATTCCCTACTGGCACAGGCTCTATCCCTGGTGAGGGGCTATGCAGGAGGCAGCCAATTGAAGTTCAGTGTTTCTCTTTCTCTCCCCTTCTCCCTTCCACTGTCTCTAAAAATCAATAAAATATTTTTAGGAAAAAGAAACTAGCCTTTGTCACTTTACTAATCTGTACAATTAAGTATTTTTTCCTAAGCATGCTTCTGTCTGTATTGTCTTGGTAACATAAGTTCATTCAGCTCTGCAGGCTCCTTACTGTACACAGTTATGCAGCTTCATGGAAAATTATCTGTTATCACAATAAAAATAAGTGGAAAGGAGCAGAAAAATAATTTCTCTTACTTTACTCAGGGAATGTTGATGCAACTCTGAAATGTGTTTTCTTTACAAGCTTTTATTCTTAGCTCTAAAGCAGGATTACCTAATACACACCTTCTTAGCCAGGCATTTGAAATTTGGAATTCTGAGTATTCTAGAGCCCTGCTGACCCATGGTCCCTGTAACTCAGGTTTCAGGTGGGGTGTTTCTGCTGTCACTGCTGCTTACTGTATTTTATTTAGCACCTCAGTGATGCTGTTTCTCAGATTGTTAGATGGATGAAGGAAGCAACCTTAAACGGTCTCTGGTTTGGTTGGAATAAGGGATACCACTTCCAATGTTCAGTTAATGTTTTATTAAAATTGCTTTTTTGTCTTAGCAAAGAGTATGTGTGTTGTTGTTTTTTCTAGCATTTTTTGTACCTTTTAAATACTTAAGTGTTTTTTTTTTTCTTCCTATAGATGTTCATTCTGGACAAAGTTGAAGGTGATACTTGTTCCCTGAATGAATTTACCGTAAGTGGATCAACATATGCACCTGTTGGAGAAGTGTGAGTAAACCTTCCTATCATTTAAGGGGTCCTTTATGCCAGTTTGGTACTTGTATAGACTTATAGTGTGTCTAGAAAAGTTAAGAGAGCTCTCTGAACATGGCTCGTGGCATCAGTTATTAGAGTAGAAATTTTTTTGTACACTTAAAATATCTTTGCCCAGTTTTTGTTATTTTTATTTCAGAGAGAGAGGGGAAAAAAACATTGATTTTACACATTCATTGGTTGCTTCTTGTATTTGCTCTCACTGAGGATTGAAGCCACAACATTGGCATATCAGGATGATGTACTAACCAACTGAGCTACCCAGTCAAGGCAATTTTAGTACATTTTGAAAGAGAAGACATAAGTTATAAGCCAATAACCTAGTTATTTCATCTTATTGACCTCCCATTTGAAGCCTAAATTTCTAAATAGGATTGTTTTTTTATTGATACCATGGTGAAGGAATTTCATGAACTAAGAAAATAAAAGTCAACAGATAATTACACTGTGCTCTAGGAATGTTTTTTCCTTTGACAGGTATAAAGATGATAAACCAGTGAAATGCCATCAATATGATGGTCTTGTAGAACTGGCAACAATTTGTGCCCTTTGTAATGACTCTGCTTTGGATTACAATGAGGTAAGGCTCCTCAGAAATGAGAAACTAGACCTGACTGTTCCTAGTCAAGGGTGGGGTGGGTGGATGAAAATCCAGCCTTCCTTCCTCCCTTTTGAAAGTTTGGGTTCCTGATTTTATTTCCCCTTCCATTCAAGATTCTATCTCTATCAGAGTCAGCGTGACTGAGCCAAAGAAAGCCAAGAGCCTTTCATATGTCCTGCGACTGAGCATTGCAGTTACTTAACCAATAGTTTTAATGTACATGATGTGTTTCTTCTCTGTTAATAGTTTGGTGCTATAAATGATTAAAACCCAGGCTAGAAACGTATAGGGGTGTTTTTTGATTTTTAAAAATTTTTTAAATTTAATCTTTTTTGTTCAGACTATTAAATTGTTCCTCTCTCCCCCACCCCCATAGCTCCCACCCTTACCTCTCCTCCCACTTTGTCCTCATCCATAGATATACAATTTTTGTCCAGTCTCTCCTTCACCCTTTTCCCCCTGAGAATTGTCAGTCCACTCTCTTTCTATGCCCCTGATTCTATTATATTCACAAATTTATTCATCAGATTTTATTCACTTGTTGACAGATATATATTTGTGTTCATAATTTTTATCTTTATCTTTTTATTCTTCCTCTTCTTAAAGAGTACCTTTCAGCATTTCATATAATACTGGTTTGGTGGTGATTAACTCCTTTAATTTTTTCTTACCTGTGAAGCTCTTTATCTGACCTTCAATTCTGAATGATAGCTTTGCTGGGTAGAGTAATCTTGGTTGTAGGTTCTTGCTATTCATCACTTTGACTATTTCTTGCCACTCCTATCTGGCCTGCATAGTTTCTGTTGAGAAATCGGCTGACAATCGTATTGGTGCTCCCTTGTAGGTAATTAACTGTTTTTTTCTTGCTACTTTTAGTATTCTTTTTGTCTTTTGCTCTTGGCATTTTAATTATGATGTGTCTTGGTGTGGTCCTCTTTGGATTCCTTTTGTTTGGGGTTCTATGGCTTCCTGGACTTGTAAGTGTATTTCTTTCACCAGGTGGGGGAAATTTTCAGTCATTATTTCTTCAAATAGGTTTTCAGTATCTTGCTCTCTCTCTTGTTTTGGCTCCCACATAATTCTGATGTTGATACACTTGAAGTTGTCCCAGAGGCTCCTTATACTATCTTCAAATTTTTGGATTCTTTTTGCTTCTTTGTATTTCAGATTTTTTACTTGATTCTTGCCTTCCTCTAGTCTGCTGTTAGGTTTCTGTATAATATTTCTTATTTCAGTCAGTGTATTTTTAATTTCTAGTTGGTCCTTTTTCATATCCTCGAGAGTCTTATTAAATTTATCAACCTTTTCTAGGAAATTGTTGAAAAACCTTAAGGTTTTGAACTCTGTATCCAGTCGTTTATTTTCCTCCATTTCTTTTGTTTGTGATCAGTTTGTCTCCGCATTTTTGCTGCTTCCCTGAGTTGGTAAAATAGCTTTGTGTGCTAGGTGTCCTATATGTCCCAGTAGCTCTGCCTCCCCAGTTTCCTGAGGTAGACACTCTTGGTGCACCCCTTTGTGGACTGTGTGTACAGCCTTGTTGTAGTTAAGTCTTGATTATTGTTGGTATCTTTGAGGGGAATTGACCTCCAAGCCAATTGGTTATGAGGATCAGCTGTGTCTACACAGAAAGAACTTACGATACAAGACTTGCAAAATTGCAAAAGCCTCTGTGGTAGACTTGGATGGGGCAGAGTCTCAGGGCTGAGCAGACAGCCTTGGCTTCCCGTCAGTCCTGCCCTATGATGCCCTTGGGTCTCAATGTTCCTCAGTAATTGCTGCAGCTTTCTCTGCACACACTTGTGCGCCTCCGCACCTCTGCCTTTCATGGCTCCCAGGAGTTTCTGTGTGCTCCGGGTACCCGTATGAGTCTGGGTCCCCAGGGTCTCACCTGAAACTGGGGTTCGGTGCAGTCGCAAGTGGAGTTCACCACAGTTGGGAGATTCTTTCTTCCTCCCGCTATAGAAAACCAGCAGCACAATCAGCAGTCAGTCTTCTGCACGCAATGGCATGCACTCCTCCAGACTTCTGCTTTTATGGCTCCCCTAAGTTTCCATGCACTCCTCGCCTTTTCCAATAGCCCAGACTCCCCCCATCTGAGTCACGCCCAGAACTGAGGTTCATTGCAGTCAGGAGTTTCTGTCTCCCTCCCACAAGCGGAAGTCAGCCAGGCACTCTGCTGCCCATCCTCTCCACACACCTATCTCCATACCTCAGCTTTTTTGCAGCTCCTCTTAGTGTCTGTGAGCCCCTTTCTTTCCTTCTAGCTGTAGAATTTCCACTCAGCCAGCTTTCCTGTGGTTCTGGGTGATGTCTGTTCTCTTCTTTGTTTTTTTAACATATAGGGTGTTGATCTCACTTTTTAAGATGGTAGTGTTCTATCCGGAAGACAAGCTGAGGTTTAGAGGGTTGTTTTGATAACTAACAGAAAACCTTTTTTTTTCTTTTGAATTATAAATAGCTAAATCCTTTGGCTTCTAAAAAGCAAGCCATCAGAAACAGAATATAAACCCTGTAGATAAGTAATAACATGAAATTATAAATACTATTGGATAACTTTATGAGTTAATACTGTAACTAGTGGCTTCTTATAGTTAAGGGAAATGGAAAACCTGAATAGAATAAGGTAAGATGAACATCTTTGCTTTCAGTTATATTTTTAAGTATCTGGATCATGTGCTCCAGAATAGGATGAAAGTGGCTCACAGAATAATGATGTAGTGAAGGACAGGTTGTTCTCATATGGAAAAATCTTTATTAAAGACAAATTACCTATTTACTACTTTCCCTTTTTCTACTTCCTATGTCTTTTACCAATACAGGCAAAGAGTGCATATGAAAAAGTTGGAGAAGCTACAGAGACTGCTCTCACTTGCCTGGTAGAGAAGATGAATGTATTTGATACGGAATTGAAGGGTCTTTCTAAAGTAGAACGAGCGAATGCCTGCAACTCGGTCAGTGTTAGAACTTGATATATTATATTGTTCATGCTGCCTATTGCTTATACCACATATTTACTCTTATTGTAGGCAAGTAATTATCTCCCTTACCTCCTCAAACTTGCAATGTCTTTCCTATATTCACTTTTGGGTAAAATGGTCTGACTATCTGAAAAAAATAAAAGTAATCAACAGATAATGTCCACATGCAACCATATGTGCCCATAAGGTCTGCCTTTTCCCACAGTGCTGTGAATGAACACAACTGTCTAGAACTTACACAAGAACAATGGAATAATCCTGAATCTGTTAAATTAATACACCCATATTTTCCGGCATATAAGATGACTGGGCATATAAGGCGACCCCCAACTTTTCCAGTTAAAATATAGAATTTGGGACAATGCACACCAAATAAAAATTAAAAAAACATTAGATTTGATTTCAATATGGTAATTTTAATTCAAATGCTTATGACATGCAGGTACTTAGCAGGAAAACTATCACTTATAAACATAAGACTGTAATCAAACATGTAAACATAAGACATCTGGTATGTAAGACGACCCCTGACTTTTGAGAAGATTTTCCTGGGTTAAAAAAGTCGTCTTATATGCTGGAAAATACGGTAATTCAAAATAACACCCCCCCCCCAAAAAAAAAATTCTCCAGGCCGAATTCTGTTAGACACTTTAGAAATACTGACTTTGAGAAAAAAGTAAAAGAAACACTTCTCATCTCATTTGATGAGGTTAGAGATACCAAAACCTGACCTGAACATGACAAGAAAAAGGAAGATGCAAACTAATTAATAAGGAAAAAGAGAAAAACATCAATTTTTTATGGTGTTCCATTTATTTATGCATCCATTGGTTCTTACATGTGCCCTGACTGGGGATCAAACCCACAATCTTTGGTGTTTCAGGACAATGCTCTAACCAACTGAGCTAGCTGGTCAGGGCCCAAACTAATATACCATATTTTCCAGCATATAAGACAACTTTTTAACCCAGGAATATGTTCTCAAAAGTTGGGGGGTCGTCTTATACGCCAGGTGTCGTCTTACAGGGCAAGTATATCCCAAATTCTATATTTTACCTGGGAAAGTTGGGGGTTGTTTTATATGCTGGAAAATACAGTATTTAATAATAGAGATATAGAGTCTCAACACTGCATCTTCAAATCAAGTCTAGTAATATATGAAAACGGTAATATGTGTACAAGCAGAATTACTCATAACTGTAAGGCTAGCTTAACATTCCAAGGAGAATCAGTATAGTGACAGTGGTAGAGGGTACAAAGCCATAGGTCTTTCAGACCCATGGTTGGTTGGTATGACTGAATCCCCTTAGTTTCACAGAAACTGAGGTTTAGAATAGTTTGATTCCAGACTTGTAACTACTCATTGAAGGGAAGCAGTAGCATTATGGAGCTTAAAAGTGCTGTGTTCGCTGTAATGACCACCACAAATAAGGGCAGGACTGCATGTTTTGTTATTGTGCCTTGCTCTTTCTGTCCCCAGTGCTGGTCATATGTAATGGGTGCCTAATGAGCATTTGTTGAACAAGTGAAAAATTTACAGAAATCATCAATAGCATTTTATATATGTTCTCCTCATAGGTCATTAAACAGTTGATGAAAAAAGAATTTACTCTAGAGTTTTCACGTGATAGAAAATCAATGTCAGTTTATTGTACGCCAAACAAGCCAAGCCGGACGTCGATGAGCAAAATGTTTGTGAAGGCAAGTACAGCAGGTTGCAACTGAGATATTCTTGCTAGGATTAGGATCCTGGATGAGCCAGTAAATAAAATTGTTCACTTAAATTTGTAATGTTTTTCCAGGGTGCTCCTGAAGGTGTCATTGACAGGTGCACCCACATTCGAGTTGGAAGTACAAAAGTACCTATGACCCCTGGAGTTAAGCAGAAGATCATGTCCGTCATTCGGGATTGGGGTAGTGGCAGTGACACACTGCGATGCCTGGCTCTGGCCACTCATGACAACCCACTGAGAAGAGAAGAAATGAAGCTTGAGGACTCTGCCAACTTTATTAAATATGAGGTTAGCTAATGAAAAGTTTCTCCAACCACACCCTGCACATTCATTGTGTTTAAACAGCACTCCTTTGGTAAAGGTCAAATGAGTCTTGCCAAGAAAGAGGTGTTATTTTTCTGCTGGCCAAATGCATCACTATTCTAATTTAGGTTGCTGCTTCAAACATATATAGTTAACAATTTAATACAAGTCTTTTACTTGCAAAGTAGAATTATCAAGACTTGATAACAAACTTGTAAAACCTATTTTGTAATTCACATGTTAAGACCATTTGCTAACTAATGAATATTTTTATGAAAAAGGCATGCTCCCTCCAAGCATGTCTTTTTAATAAAAACATTCATTAGTTAGCAAACGGTCAAAATACCCAGGTTGAGTCCTGGCGGTTTGGCTCAGTAGATAGAGCATGTCTGCCTGTGGACTCAAGGGTTCCAAATTTGATTCCAGTCAAGGGCATGTAATTTGGTTGCGGGCACATCCCCAGTGGGGGGTGTGCAGGAGGCAGCTGATTAATGTTTCTCTCTCATCAAAGCAGATTTCTCTTGTATCAGTAATGTGACTTCCTGGTGCATTGAATGAAAGGAACAAGCTTTGTTACTATGGGGCACTAAAATGGCCATTATCACAATGCTTATTCCTTAGAATGTTTTTTTTCCTCATTTCAAAATATTGTTATCATGAAAGTTAAGGAATGATTTGATAACAATGTAGCAATGGATTTGTTTCCTATTAACTGGAATACTACTCTTCATTGAATTTATACCTGTGAAGTGTGAAATTAATCTTAGATAAGAATCAAAGGTACAGGCTTTAGCATAAGAAAAATGCAGAAGAAACACTTGCTCATAATGTATAAGTAGTCCTGTTTCTCACTAGGGGAAAAACAGATCTTCCTGTTTCAAGATAAGGTGATTCTTTTGTGCAGACCAATTTGACTTTCGTTGGCTGTGTGGGCATGCTGGACCCTCCGAGACTTGAAGTAGCCTCTTCTGTGAAGCTGTGCCGACAGGCAGGCATCCGGGTCATCATGATCACGGGGGACAACAAGGGCACTGCTGTGGCCATCTGTCGTCGCATTGGCATCTTCACACAAGAAGAGGATGTGACATTAAAGGCTTTTACAGGTCGGGAGTTTGATGAGCTCAGTCTGTCAGAACAAAGAGATGCCTGCTTGAATGCCCGCTGTTTTGCTCGAGTTGAGCCTTCCCACAAGTCTAAAATCGTAGAATTCCTTCAATCTCTTGATGAGATTACAGCTATGGTGAGTATCTTTGGACATGTAAAAATTTTGACCATTAAGTTTTTAGTAATAATTCCCAGATTTGGAATTTCTTGGTTTTTGTCATGATCTGGGCTGTTTTTGTAGGATTCTATTGACTACTAGTTGGCGTGCTGTGTGTTGCATGCAGGGAAGATTCTAGAATAGTTTACAACCTAACAGTACCTTCTGAATCAGTGTCTTCAGTCATGAGGGAAGTACTTAGTGACATTGGATTCCCTTTCAGACTGGGGATGGTGTGAATGATGCTCCTGCTCTGAAGAAAGCAGAGATTGGCATTGCCATGGGTTCTGGCACTGCAGTAGCTAAAACTGCCTCCGAGATGATCCTGGCCGATGACAACTTCTCCACCATCGTGGCAGCTGTGGAGGAGGGGCGGGCAATTTACAACAACATGAAGCAGTTCATCCGCTACCTCATCTCATCGAATGTGGGGGAAGTTGTCTGGTAGGTCCATAAGACAAATCATTTATGTTCCTTTATCTAAAACTAGAGCCCCGTTGCAGGAAGATTCCTGTAAGAATAGGGCTTCCTGGGGCGCTTTCTCTCCCGCTGCCGCCCTTGCCCGCCCACTCTCCCTCCCTCTTCCTTATACACAGTTCAGTCTTCACTCCTTGCCTTTTTATGCAAATTAACCACCAGTTTTGTTGGATTGATTTGCATACTCTGATTGGCTGGTGGGTGTAGCAGAGTGGTGGTGAATTTGCATGTTTCTTTTTTATTAGTGTAGACTGTAGCCAGTTTTCCAGATTTGTTCTTCCTATGGCAGCAGCTTTGGTCTCTGAGCATGTGGTGGGAGGGAGGTCCCATCAAGATGAAGAAAGCCCTTGTGAAGGAAGAGGGGCCTGTCTGGCTGCCCTTCACATAGAAATGGGTTTAAATTAACTATATAAAATAACCTATAAAAATCTTGGCCTTCTAAAAGTTAACTGTAATTTGAAATTGGGTATAATAAATGTTTTATGATTGCCCCCCAAAAGTTATTTCAAGTATCCATTGTTGCTGTCCATTAATTTTTATGGAGGAGCAGGTCATAGTGATACTATTTGATTAGTGACCAAAGTAATTTGGGATTTTTCTCTTTTTTTCTTTGGGTGGAAACAGTATTTTCCTGACAGCAGCCCTTGGATTTCCTGAGGCTTTGATTCCTGTCCAGCTCCTCTGGGTCAATCTGGTGACAGATGGCCTGCCTGCCACTGCATTGGGGTTCAACCCTCCTGATCTGGACATCATGAATAAACCACCCCGGAACCCAAAGGAACCATTGATCAGTGGTTGGCTCTTTTTCCGATACCTGGCTATTGGCTGTGAGTAGTTTTATATTGTTAATTTATAAACAAAATATTTGTGAGCCAAAATTTTGTAAATTCATCCTTAAAAGCACATTTTGCTCCTCAATTTATAGTAAATTTAATCCCTGTTTTAGCATCTTCATCCTGCCTTAGATATTTGTGAGTGAGGTTTTCAGATTTAACCTATGGACAAAGGGATACAGGGACGACTCAGGCCTTACATAATAAGAATGAAGACCCTTTTCCCTCATCGAGAAAAAGGACCAACCTGTGTGCTCATCAGCATTTTGGTAAATGCATGGAGCTCGGCTCTTCTCCAGATGTCACCTATGTAGACTTCATCCTTCTGAGCCAGGTGCTGGTTCTCTTCCACATTTCATAGGTTAGGAAAAGGAGTCCCACAGAGGTTAAATAACTTCCCTAGGGTTCCATAGAAAGGTGACTTAAAATTCAAAAAGCACACCCTGGATAAAGTGGGCGGCTCTTGGCTACTCATTTCCCCTCCAATAGTCGCTTCTCAGGTGCCCTTCCAGAGGAGCTCTAGCAAACAGGTTTTGTCTTTTTTCCTTAAGTGATGGCAGGCTTCACAGCCCTTGTGTGCTGAGCTTTGTCCTTTTGTATTTCTTCTTATGCTGGGTACATGTATTGCTAGCTGTCTTATCTCTGGGCACCAACTGCCTGCTGCACTGGTGTAATAGGTGGGTAAGAGGGTGGATGCCACCACAGTGGAACATTCCCTTATTCTCAAGGCCCTGTGTTCTCCACTACCCCTTGTTGCTTCTATGTAACAAACTTGCTGAATTAAGAAGTAATGGGGAAGTGGTTCCCATAATTGCCTTCAGGTATTGCCCTGTTGCCTAGTATTCTGCACTTAAGTGCTCTAATAGCCTTTCCACATACGGTCCTGCCAGGCTTTTGATGGAGCAAATTAATACACATTAGTGTACAACTGATAGTATCAGTTTCCCTAAAAGCCGTGGATGGTGTAATCTGGTCCTACCACAATGCAGCCTTACTGTGTATTGGCTGTGGACTGGTGAAGGTCCTATTACCAAACCAGTGGAACCTAGTCCTCACAAACTGGCTGCCTGGTTCTTCTGTACCACAGACCCCTCTCCTTGCAGAAGCCTCAGGCCAGCTGCTTTTGCACAGGCGTTTCAGTTATTGTGGACATACCTTGTCTTGCATCTGTCCTGGTGAATGGTTCACGAGGCAGCAGCTACAGTGAATACTGGAGGCTGCAAACCCCTATGTGTCATTGTCATGATGTTTGTTCCCAGGTTATGTTGGTGCTGCTACTGTGGGTGCTGCTGCATGGTGGTTCGTTGCTGCTGATGGTGGTCCAAGAGTGTCCTTCTACCAGCTGGTATGTAGCCATCTTCCTTTCTGTGCCTTAGGTGCAGAAAGACCAAACAATGTTAAGCTTTCTGTGGTTTGGGAGCCTGTCAGATCATGTTAGGGCTCAATCTGCAGTTGCATCAAAAGATTATTCTGAAGGACCTGGCTTCTCTGAAAAATGGGGTGAGGTCTTGTGCGGGTCTGTATTGTGGACCTTATGGAATTGGTGCGTGGACTTAGGACTTGTACTTGGCTGACCATTGGGTTTTTGTTGCAGAGTCATTTCCTACAGTGTAAAGAGGACAACCCAGACTTTGAAGGTGTGGACTGTGCAATCTTTGAATCCCCGTACCCAATGACAATGGCCCTCTCTGTTCTAGTAACCATAGAGATGTGTAACGCCCTCAACAGGTCAGTGAATCCTCTGGACAAGCTGGGTGAAAGCTCTGACAGCAGGGCGCTGTGTGATTGTGTGTGTGTGTGTTATTGTTAATTGAGGATCACAGAAAAGCTCTTCCTTCCCAAAAAGAAAGGAGAACAAGCAACACCTGCTTCCAAAGTGTAAGAGCCATCGTCTCCGGGAAGTAGTGCAGTGCTTAGCCTTGTGTTCCTTAAGAGACGGGAGGATGCCAGTGTCCACAGGGAAGGAAGGAGCTGTTTCCCTTTAGCATTGCAATTAAAGATATCACCCAATTAAGTCAGTGACAAAAATGGAAATTTCAGAAATAGCCTAAGTGTTGAGGGCAGTTGAGCAGCTTTTTGAGACCAAAGCCTAGATTTAAAATTGGAAGTTTGTTCTACACCTGGACATTTTTTCTTAACTTTGCTACAGTAGAATTAGGTCAGTGGGTAATGCCAAGTTAGCCGTGCTTATTGAAGCGAATTTCTAAATAATCTGTCACTTGTGGCACGGGCTTACTTACCTCTCTCCTTGTTTAGCTTGTCTGAAAACCAGTCCCTGTTGAGGATGCCCCCTTGGGAGAACATCTGGCTCGTGGGCTCCATCTGCCTGTCCATGTCGCTCCACTTCCTAATCCTCTATGTGGAACCCTTGCCAGTAAGTAGTGGTGGGACCCATGCCGGGGACTGGCTGCCTCTTCAGCAAGGCTGGGGGCTTGACAAGGCTTCTGTGTTTCAGCTTATCTTCCAGATCACACCGCTGAATTTGACCCAGTGGCTGATGGTGCTGAAAATGTCCTTGCCTGTGATTTTAATGGATGAGACACTTAAGTTTGTGGCCCGCAACTACCTGGAACCTGGTAAAGAGTGTGTGCAGCCTGCCACCAAATCCTGCTCGTTCTCGGCATGCACCGATGGGATTTCCTGGCCATTTGTGCTGTTCGCAATGCCCCTGGTGATCTGGGTGTATAGCACAGACACTAACTTTAGTGATATGTTCTGGTCTTGACTGGCAGTTTTACATAAAGAAGATGTTTTAACTTAAATTTTTTTTATTGTTTAAAGCAACTGTCTATTTCTGCTGAATTTTCACATGAACATATTGGCTGGTGAAGGAGGTTTCATACTCTAGATTTCGTTTTGCTTTTTCTGACTCCAGTGGGGCAAGATTTTCCTTTTTTATACACATAATTAAAGTGTCCATTGACATGTACAGAGAACTAACACTATTTTATGCAAATATTTTTTTGTAGATGACAAAGCATGTACAGTGTTCTGTTTAATACTCATCCTTGTATAAAAAAAAATGTTGAGCCAGCAGACATTGTCAGCAAATTAATTGGCAGCAGATTTTAGGAAATGAATGTGTGTGGTTTTTTTCTAAAATGATATAGCATGTATTGTGTCTTTTGCATGATCATCTGGATTTAATCTGAGATCACAGTCTAATTTTTATTCATAAGCCAATTTTTCTGCACTGGGCAGAGTACTGCTACCTCAGTCAGTATTTTTTGGTTTGCCACTCCCTCACCCCTCTTGGTTCACCTCCACCCCTCCCCTCTCTTGGCCCTTGTCCCACACTGCTCGGCTGCTTCTCCTGTAGGATTTCGATGGTTCTGTTTACATCAGTCTTAACAAGAGGTATGCATGTTCTCGCTTGTGCAGAAAACATTGTTCCAGATTCGATTGGGTTCATGTCCCCTCAGATAGTTTTTAAGGTTATTTATTTAAATGTCTAGTGTATTTTATTGTAACAGATATTGTTTTGCCAACATTGCCTATTTCAGTGGCACTTCACAATCTAGTTTAAAAAATAAAACATTTTAAATGGACAGAAAAATAACTGCCTTGTTTTTAACTCCTAAGTGGCCTAGCTTGAACTATCAACTTTCTCTTAAGCTCTTAGCTCAGACCTTTAGTTTTACTGTACTCATAGGGAAGAAGGATCCTGTTCTGCTGCATAGGTAGTTGTAAGAATTTTATTTTTAATGTATAGGCACTGTCATCTGTGACACATTTTATGCAAGTTTCTGCTGGCCTGGTGTAGAGAACATAAGGGCAAATGTGTGTATGTATATGTGCGTGTATGTGTTTTGTAAAATCTGTAAATAGCACATGACCAAATGAACATATTGTATAGAACTATTTTTATTTGAATGTGGCACTAACCACCACCACCGAACTATGATGCATGTTCCAGATCAGTCTTACCAACAGTGTATAAGTCATTAACAGTCCTAACTGTGGTGTTTTTCTCCAATGCCTTCCAACATCCATCAACTAACGTGAGTATCCCCTGGAATTTAGATGCTTTAACCTGAAGGTGACTGCTACCAATTGAGCTAGCTGTGTGACATTAGTGAATAAGCCCCTTATGTCAGCATTGCTGTGTTCTGTGGCTGTCCCTGAGAGCAGGGGGCATATGTGTGCTACCTATGCCAGCTGCCTCAGATAGTGGCATAGCCAGATGTT
Organism: Lasiurus cinereus; assembly: GCA_011751065.1. NCBI lineage: Eukaryota > Metazoa > Chordata > Mammalia > Chiroptera > Vespertilionidae > Lasiurus > Lasiurus cinereus. The sequence continues at coordinate 13,816,804 of JAAGEH010000417.1, read as the reverse complement.
CGTTGGGGAGGGCCTGGAGGAAGAGAAGCCCATTCTGATGTGGTGAGACTAAGGCTTTGTGAGAGAGCTGTGCCTTTGCTAGTGCTGAGATAAGGTTCACAAAAAATTGGTTCTTTTGATCTTTGTTAGCTGCAAGGACTCTCATCCCAGAACCTTGGTTCATTAAAAAGCAAAAAGCTAGTAAAAGCAAGTAACTGAATCAGTGAACTCACGTATCCGTAGGTTCCACTTTCCTCCTCTTCTGGGTCACATCCTTTGCAGCTGAGACTTGTCTTCTCTCTGCAGGGTGCATTCACGCAGTTAGTAGGGCAGGGCTCTGCTTGGCCAGCAGCCAACCAGCCTTGTTAGCCAGGGTGAAGGAGGCCTAGGAAGCACCTTGTGTTCAGTGGGGTGGCAGCTTCCTCCCCGCGAGGCCCTGAGTGTTCGTGTGAAGGTGTTTGGGCCCGGGTTGCTGGACCAGAAGAAGTAAGCGCTGGCTGTTAGAGGGAAAAGTTAAACAGGCAGGACGAGGAAGTGCCGCTGCCAAACCCAGAGGTCTGCGTGTGAGGAGCTGGACGTGGAGGCTGACTGACTGCAGAGTGGGGGTTGGTTTGCTTGGCAAATAATGTAGGGGGGAAGTTAGCCCGTTTTAGCATCATGAGTGGCAAAAAGAAAAGGGCCAAGTGGAATCAAATGCCAGGAGTGTGTCTTGGCTACAAACCAAACCCCAGGATGTCTGGGCTTGTTGGGTGGTGTGTTATTCAATGGAAACCAAACTAACAAGCTTTCACTGACTCAGTTCCTTGATTTAGTGGCCTTTACAAAGTAAGTTGAGTGCTATGGGCTGCTTGTAGGAGACATGCACAGCCTCAGATGGACCTGGGCTGGTGGTTTCCAGCTTAGGTTCATCCCACCCACGGAGGTGGTTTGGGCACCCACTTCCTTCAACCCAGACAGCTGAGTCCCTGTGTCTGCTCTAAATCAGGCCTTCTCAGCAATTGCATTGCTGTGGGCACAGTCATGGCCTCAGGTCTTGCAGTGAGTGGCAGCCACCAGTCCCCTCCTCACTGAACAGAAAGAGAATGCTTTTGCCGCCGTCCATAATTGGATGGGGCAGCATCCTCCTCAGATCCACTATGCAGGTGTTGCTAGGCAGTTGCTGCCTGAAACACATTCCCTACGGGCCTGCGGCCCATCCCATTAGAGTGTTCTGCTTTTTGCCACTCCATGCTCACCTGGCCTTTCAGATAGAGCTATGCCCAGAAGATGACAATCTCGCACAGCCATCCCATTCCTGGGGAACCTCCCCTGCAGCTTGTTCTGCATTTAAAATACAGGCAATATGTTCTGTCAGGAGAGTGAGCTCAAGGACAAGCAAGGTAACTGCCAGACTCCCTCACGAGCAGCTACTACCACATCACCCTCAAGCTGGGGCCTGGCCCCCCTGATGTCTGTGTGGTAGGCATCCCTCAGCATTCTGAGGCCACAAGCAATAGCTTAGTGTCTGCCAAGCACCTACGAGTAAGTTGGCCATTGCCTTTTCAATTTAACCACAAATTATGTCAAAACCACCAGGCCTCTTTCTTGAAAGGGAATGGTGATAAGCAGCTGAGGTACAGGATTTTGTCCTGAGACCAGGCAGGGCTGGTGACGGATGGGGAGGAGGAAGCTAGAGGCTTGGCGCTGATTGCCACACCGCTCACTTCTGCTTCATGTCCCTGCACTGCTAACTGAAAACTTCCTTCTCAACCCTGTGACACCTGAAGTGATTAAGCGCCTGCCTGGTAGAATTCTCCTGTCAGCCAGGGAGCTTTGCTATGTAGGCAGATGACACCAGTGATCTATGTTGTCAAGCCAGTGTTTCCAGATGCTACCCTGTGTGGGCAGTGACTCGGGGACAGTTATCAGAAATGCTGGCCTTAAAAGTTCAAGCTGAATATTCTCTTTCATCTATCACTATTAATCTTAGTCTTAAATAGTTATTCTAACATTTCCTCCCCATGTTTCATAAAGCTGATTTCCTCTTTCTTTCCTTTTCAGCAATACTGGAGTAACCGCTTCCTAAGCCATTTTGCAGAAATGTAAGGGTGTTCGGTTGCGTGCATGTGCGTTTTTAGCTACACATCTACCAGCCCTCTGCATGATTGAAGTTGGGGGGCAGAGGGGAAAAGTAGGAAAAAAGCCCCCAACTCATTGTGTGTTATGTGGAGGAAATGTGTATTACCAATGAGATTTTTAGCTTTTAAATCAAAGTAATAATTACAAATGTACAACTTAGCTTAATGAATCAGAAAGCCTATCCAGAGAATTTTGGTTTCTTTGCTGCAAGAAGAATGAGGTTCTGAAACCTTATCCAAGAACTTAGACACCATCAGCCAAGTCTCCGTTCTTCTCTGTCCAAAATGTCATAGCTTATGTAAATGTACAATATTCAATATTCAGTTGTAATGCATGCCTTCAGTTGTAAGTAGCCAGATTTCTCTAAGTAGTCTTTGAAACATGCTACTTTTTAATTGGCCCTGTACAGTTTTGCTTATTTATAAATTTATTGAAAACACTACAGGTGTTGAATGGTTAAAATGTAGGCCTCCAGTTCATAACTTGTTAAATTTTGAGTGTGCAAACAGCTATTTTGCGCTGTATTAAATGTAACTTATTTAATGAAATCAGAAGCAGTAGACAGATGTTGGTGCAATACAAATATTGTGATGCATTTATCTTAATAAAATGCTAAATGTCAATTTATCACAAGCATGTTTGACTTTAGACTGTAAATAGAGATCAGTTTATTTCTGTGCTGGTAACAAGCATTGCACAGACATGGTTTCAGGTAAATAAATCTATTCTACAAGTTCATAGTGTGGTGGTGATTGTTCTCCTATGAGAGGGGTGGCTGATGTGCATTGAGGGCCCGCAGCCCTGAGCAGTTTTGCCCTTGTATAGATAAAAGGAAGGGGGGTAAGTTGTTGGAGAGCAGAGTGGTCTGCTTATGTGATAAGATTTATAAAATATTCCTGCCCTGGCTCCGTCTCCCATCAGTGGAATTTCCAGAGACAATTAACGATTTAAAAGTTGCCAGCTTCGAGACCGTGTAGCAGTGGAGAGATGGTTCTAACACTGTTCAGATTCTACCTTCCTATTGTTAATATAGAAAATAGAACTGAAATTTATTCATTTGGTGGGTTATTTAGTGCTTATCTACCAGGGGTGGATATGTATGGGCCTTTTCTCTATTTTATAAATTTCCAAGATGATTTTTTTGTCACTTAAAGAAAAAGGAATCAGGGATACAAGAATAGTTGGATGATTCTGTAAACCAAATAAATAAAAGCCCTATCAACTCTATAGATATTAAATAACCATTTGATTAAATTTAACATCCAGATTATAACTCCCATTTTATGATATGAAAAATAAGCCAGAAGTATTAAAACACCAGAATTCACTCACCATCCACCATTGCCCACTACTTAGCACTGTTCTTTAGAGTTGTGGCCATCAGACAAGGGAAAATGCCTAGAAGTAAGCAAAAAAGCATCGTTCAAATATCAGATCCATTGGAAGAAACATCTGGTTCTTAAGGAAAGTTTAATTTGGGGGAGGAGAATGAAAAACTGACATTTTAATGTGAAGGATATATAATTTATGTGCTAATGATACATGAAAATACCAATAGATAATTTAATCAAATAGAAAAGTGGCATTTAAGCTTACTGTAGGTAAAAAATAAAATAAAATAAATTGGGTTATTCATTATGCCAGTGGTCATCTTGCGGGGGTGGGGGAGAGCTATATTCCCTATACCCAATTACAAATGGATCAAAAGACTTGAAAATGAAACTACATCCCCAAAAGAAAAATGTCTAAATGATATAAACAAAAGAAAACTTGGTTTACACATAATGAAGTTCAACCCCACTGGCAAATTAAAATAAATGAGATAGCATTTTATGCCCATCAAATGAACAAAAAAATGGATCTTCTAAATACCTAGGGTGTGAGAATGGATTCTCACATTGCAGAACAACTGGTTAAATTTACAGATGCTCTTAATATACAACCCAGCAGGTCCACTCCTACCTTAGAATTTTTCACACCATTATCAAGATGTTTATAAAAGAAAAGTATTGGAAACAACCTAAATAACCATTTTTTTGCTGCTGTTAGGTACATTTGAGGCACATTGAAATCACACTCTGCAGCAACAGAAAAGAGGTATCAACAGATAAATCTCCCTGCACAGCGAAACCATGTGCAGTGTATATCAACTTCAAAATATGCAAAACAAGAGAACCATGTAATAGCTAATCTGGCCTTAGCACATCTAGTAGTGCACTACTAGAGTCTAAATGCACAGCTTCATGGGAAAGTCTTACAAAAAGTATCAGCTAAACTAAGCCAAAAGTAGATTTACATTTCAAGTGCAAGCTCCTCAGCTCCAAGTGGATTAGCAGCAAACCCATCAGTAACACAACTAGGGGAGGTGATAGGATAGTGGTTAGTTCAAGGAGGAAGGGGGGTGCGAGAAGGGCAGGTGATCAGGGCTTCACCTCTCAGTAATGCTTGGTTGGTATGTAAATAAGTGTTCATTGTGCCTGTTTGTATGTCTGAGATTTAAAAAGCAAGGCATGAAAGTTCAGGAGAAGATAATGGAAGAAGAAAAGCCTTTCTAGGCATGGAACAAAATCCTGAAAGACTGATAATCTGACTATAAAAATGTAAAAATTTCATATAGAAAAAAATGTAAGCATTCTAGAATAGACTGTAGCTCTCTAGAGTTAGGATAGAGATTTGCTGTGCATGATAAAGAGCATATTCCATTCATATATGCTTGGCAAAGATCCAATTTTGATATTGATCTCTCCCTTTAGCAGCTGGCATTAGGAAAACAAGTACTAGTGCTGATGGTGAGAATATAAATTGGCCCAATCTCTGGAGGGCAATTTGACAATATGTGATATTTTTGAAAATCTATAACCTCTGATCAAGCACTTGAATATTGTATAGTCCTCAAAAACAAGATAGGTTTGTGTGAACTGGCAAAATACTACATATATTGTCTGGCCAGTAAAAGACTCAAGTGCAGAGCAGTGTATAATATTCTACCATTCTCTTTAAAAAAGGAGAAAGTTAACAGTTTCCAGCAATGCTCACTGAGAATAACTGAAAACACTGTGATGCAGATGGCCGATAGTGGGTGCCAGGTTTCTCACTGTTAGAATGGGAGGTTACAAATAAGGGGAGAAATCTAGAATGATCCATACAGTAATGAATTACAGTTGGAGACATCAGGATGAGCTCATATTTAGCTTGATATAGATGATTCCATATAGGACTATTTCTAGTTATCCTATCTAATAAAAGCCTAATATTAAGTTTCCAATCATCTGGTCGTCTGCTCAACCAAAATGTAATATACTAATGATATGCTAAGGCTGCTCAACTGCTCACTATGACGTGTACTGACTGCCAAGGGGCAGACAGTCAACTGGTCAACCAGTTGATGTGCACTGACCACCAGTGGGCAGATGGTCCAACCAATAGGTTAGCTTGCTGCTGGGGTCTAGCTGATTGGGACTGAGCAAGATAGACCAGATATACCCTGGAGCCCTCTCGCAGTCCCTTCCCACTGGCCAACCTCCCTCGTCTCTCCCTGGCCCCAATCATGCACCATTTGGGTCCCTCTGCCTGGCCTGTGCCCTCAAAATCTAGGCTGAGGGACCACACACAACCCCATCCTGAGTGCATGAATTTCATGCACTGGGCCTCTAGTATGTATATAAATATGTATTTCCTTGCACTGTCAACTGAGGGGTGAGAGCAAGGCACTAATAGTTTTGGGTCTCTAACACCATTCTCCAATAAAAGGAATCAAGCCTTCTTGAAGAAATGGCTGATTCTAGGGCGGGGATAGGAAACAGCACGTGCTGCAGAACACTGGTGCCAGAGAGTAAGGAAGTGCTTAAAAATCAAATCAGACACAGAAGCCAAATGAAAAAGCTCCAAATAGCCAAAGTTGGAGCAATCTGAGAAAATGGCCCTGGACTATAATCCAAAGTATAAAATACATTTCCACGAGTCCATAGTGTACATAAATCAGACTAGAAATTTCTCATACAGAAGAGTTCCACATAAATACTCTGCCCTCAAGAAAGGACACATAACTCTCTATTCCTTAAGTGTGAGCTGTACATACAGTGTGGATGGGGAAAGTAACCCACAGTGGAGAACACCTGACAGACACTACCTCAGCCAAGTGAGGTCATCTTGAGAGCATGTCCCCATGGTCTGAAGTGTTAAGAGTGACATCTTAGCTGTGGTCTTCCTCTCCCCTAAAGCATATAACCTCAATTTAATCAAAGGCAAAATATCTGACCAATCTGAAAAGACATTCTGCAAAATACCTGACTGACATTGCTTAAAATCTGCCGAGGTCATCAAAAACAAGGAAAATCTGAGGAACTCACAGCCAAATGGAGCCTAAGGACACACAGTGACTGGATGTAACACTATACTGGATGGGAGCCTGGAACAGAAAGAAGCAAAAATTAAATCTGAATAAACTATGGGCTTAGTTAATAACATATAAGTATTGACCCATAATAATGTGTAAGTAATGTGACAAATGTACCATATAGCTGTAAAATGTTAATAATAGAGAAAACTGAGTCTGATATATATGGAAGTTCAAACATTATTTTAAAAATGCTAGGATAAATATTTTTTAAATCCTCATAGAAGTATCAAAGAACTACAAAATGGTACATAATTTCCAGGCCAAAGTCTAAGAGAATGCAAGAGAGAGAATCAAGGTCACTTTTCTCCTAATAAACTAAGCTATGAAAAGCAAGGTTTTGACAGCTCACAGAGCACAAAAGGCAAATCAAAATCCAGGGTCCACCAAAAGTGGGACATCTCCCGGGACATCAGGCTGTGATCCTGAAAGACTAACACTACAGGGAAGAGCAAACCAGCAGTGTACCTGCCCTTCCTTCCCCAACACTCAAAAGCCTGTAGGCAGCATTGCCTTGGTGCTGAGCAGAACCAGGAAAACATGCCCACCCTGGAGAGAGCTTAAACACTGGCGACAGAATTGGCAGCCCAAACGCTATCCTGGGATTGGTCTATGAAACCCCTATGTAAACCCTCTAGAGCAGTGGTTCTCAACCTTCCTAAGGCTGCCACCCTTGCATACAGTTCTTCATGTGGTGGTGACCCCCAACCATGAAATTTTGCTACTGTTATGCATCGTGATGTAAATATCTGCATTTTCCGATGGTCTTAGGCGACCCCTGTGAAAGGGTCATTTGACCCCCAAAGGGGTAGCGACCCACAGGTTGAGAACCGCTGCTCTAGAGGATAGCACCTTCATTTGTGTTGAGAGATTCACATACTTGCTTTTCCAAGCAGCATGCAATAAAGGTTAACCAGGTACACAAGAAAACAAGGCACTTGCGTGAGAGCCAGGAGAAGTTCACATTACAGTCCTACGCAGACTTCACATAGAAGTATGAAAGGTCATAAAATATTCATGCTTATACTAGTTTCCCCCACCCACTTATCCATGGGAGTCTTGAAAAAAGAAAAGCTAAAAAATATAGTAGATTGAGAAACGGACAAAACATATATTTTATCAGTTTCAGAAGAGAATGAGAAAGCTATTCAAAGTGATAGTGGCTGAGAATTTTCTAAAACTGATAAGAGAGCAATATACAATTGCAAGAATCTCAACAAGAGGACAGAAACCAAGATGGGAGCATAGGTAAACACCTAAACTGCTGCCTCACACAACAATTTCAAAACGACAACTAAAAGACAAAACACGCCACCCAGAACCACAGAAAGCTGGCTGAGTGGATATTATACAACTAGAAGGAAAAGAAAAAAGCACATTGAAACTCAAATGAGCTGCAAAAGGCTGAGGTACAGACACATGTACAGAGAGGACTGGCGACAGAATGCATGCCTGGCTTTCTCAAACAGGAGGGAGACGGAAGCTCCCGACTGTGCTGAACTCTAGTTCCGGGAGAAACCCTAGGGGCCCAGACTCATTCGGGCAGGAATCTGGACTGTCAGGAAAAGAGAAGAGCACACTGAGACTCAGGGGAGCTGCGGAAGGCAGAGGTCAGGAGGCACGTGAGTGCAGACAGGACTGATTGCTGAGTGTGCAGCTGGCTTTCGCAAGTGGGAGGGAGACAAAGCTCCC
>JAAGEH010000417.1:13692333-13808609 GCA_011751065.1 Lasiurus cinereus | reverse complement strand
ATTAAAATGCCAACCGCAAAAGACAAGGAATATTAAAAGCTGCAAGAGAAAAACAGTTAATTACCTACAAGGGAGTACCCATACGATTGTCAGCTGATTTCTCAAGAGAAACGATGCAGGCCAGACGGAAGTGGCAAGAAATATTCAAAGTGATGAATAGCGAGAACCTACAAGCAAGATTACTCTACCCAGCAAAGCTATCATTCAGAACGGAAAATCAGGTAAAGAGCTTCACAGATAAGAAAAAACTAAAGGAGTCACCAGCACCAAATCAGTATTATATGAAATGCTGAAAGGTACTCTTTAAGAAGAAGAAGAAGAAACAGGTAAAGATAAAAATTATGAACAACAAACACATATCTATCAAATGAATCTTGCCCTGGCTGGTTTGGCTCAGTGGATAGAGCGTCAGCCTGCAGACTGAAGAGTCCCAGGTTTGATTCCAGTCAAGGGCACATGCCTGGGTTGTGGTCTCAATCCCCAGTAGGGGGCAGGCAGGAGGCAGCTGGTCAATGATCCTTCTCTCATCATTTAATGTTTCTATCTCTCTTTTCCTCTCCCTTCCTCTTTGAAATCAATAAAAAAATATATATTTTTAAAAAAGTGAATCTAGCCAAAACCAGTTTTGCTCAGTGGATAGAGCATCAGCCTTTGGACTGAAAGGTCCCAGGTTCAATTCCGGTCAAGGGCATGTATCTTGGTTGCGGGCTCATCCCCAGTCGAGGGCGTGCAGAAGACAGCTGATCGATGTCTCTCTCTCATCGATGTTTCTCACCTTCTATCCCTCTTTCTTCCTCTTTATAAAAAATCAATAAAATACATATTTTTTAAAGTGAATCTAAAAATCAAGTGAATTAAAAATCTGATAAATAGAATAAACTGGTGAATATAATAGAATCAGAGGCACTGAAAGGAATTGGACTGACAATTCTCAGGGGGAAAAAGGTGAGGGAGTTCGGGAAAGACTGGACAAAAATCATACACCTATGGATGAGGACAATGGTGGGGACGTAAGGGCAGAGGGTAGGGTGGGAGCCAGGTAAAGGGGAGCTATGGGGAGAAAAAAAGAGGAACAATTGTAATAATCTGAACAATAAAGATTCATAAATAAATAAATAAATAGATAGATAGATAGATAGATAGATAGATAAGAAATCCACTGTAGGGAGAACATATTTGGGTTAATAAATTATATAAGGAAATCATACAACTTAACAAAAGGAAGACAAACCATCTAATTAAAAATTGGGCAAAGGATCCAAATAGGCACTTCTCCAAAGTGGACATGTAGATGGCCAAGAGACATCTGAAAAAATGATCAAAGTCACTGATCATCAGAGAGATGCAAATTTAAATGACAATGAGGTATCACCTCACACCTGTCAGAGTGGCTAACATCAACAAATCAACAAATGACAGGTGTTGGTGAGGATGTGGAGAAAAGGGAACCTTAGTACACTGCTGGTGGGAATGCAGACTGGTATAGCCATTATGGAAAGTAGTATGAAATTTCCTAAAAAAAAAAATTAAATATGCAAGTACCATTTAACCCAATGACCCCACTTCCAGAACATATCCTAAGAAACCGGAAACACAGAAACCCGAAACACTGATTAGAAAGAATGTATGCACTCCTATGTTCATAGTAGCACCATTTACCATAGCTAATATCTGGAACAGCCTAAGTGCCTATCAGTAGACAAGTAAACAGAAAAAAGTTGTGGTAGCCCTAGCTGGTTTGGCTTGGTGGATAGAGTGTCGGCCTGTAGACTGAAGGGTCCTGGGTTGGATTCTGCTCAAGGGCACATGCCTGTGTTGTGGGCTCAATCCACAGTGGGCAATGTGCAAGAAGCAGCTGATTGAGATTCTCTCTTCTCTCATCAATAAAAAAATTTAAATTTAAATTTAAAAAAAGGCCGAAACCGGTTTGGCTCAGTGGATAGAGCGTCAGCCTGTGGACTGAAAGGTCCCAGGTTCGATTCTGGTCAAGGGCACGTACATTGGTTGTGGGCACATACCCAGTAGGGGGTGTGCAGGAGGCGCTGATCGATGTCTCTCTCTCATGGATGTTTCTGACTTTCTATCCCTCTCCCCTTCCTCTCTGTGAAAAATCAATAAAAATATATATAAAAATTTTTTTTAAAAAAGCTGTGGTACACTTATACCATGGAATACTATGCAGCAGTAAAAAAAAATTATTACCCTTTGAGACAGCATGGAGGGGCTTGGAAAGTATTAACCTAAGCAAAATAAGTCAGTCAGAGAAAGACAAGTATTGTATGATTTCACTCATATGTGGGATCTAATGAACAAAATAAATTGAACAAAATAGATCCAGAGACACAGAAGCCTGGAACAGACTGTCAAATTCCAGAGGGAAGACGGGGATAGTTGCGTGGGTGGGAAAAGATCAACTAAAGAACTTGTAAGCATATATGCATAACCCATGGACACAGACAATGAGGTGGTAGAGGCCTGAGGCAGGGGGCAGGATCAGGGTATAAGGAGTTAATGGGAGATTAAAGGGAACTCAGGTAATACTTTCAACAATAAAGATTTTTAAAAAACAAAAATAAACAAACAAAAACAATGTTAGTAACAAGAGTGACAAGATACATTAACTCCATGAATAAAACCTGGTGGAAACTATCACAACTCTTGTTACAGCATACATATCTAATTTCTTATTAAAACAAAGTAGCCCTAAACAGTTTGGCTCAGTGGATAGAGTATCAGCCTGTGGACTGAAGTGGGTCCCTAAATTTGATTCCAGTGTGCAGGAGATAGCCAATCAATGATTATCTCATCACTGACATTTCTCTTTCTCCCTCTCTGAAAAATAAATAAGACACACACACACACACACACACACACACACACACACACACAAGAGTAAACATTGTTATTGAATAACAATAAACAAAGATAGCCTAAAAAATACCTCACCAACCCTCCTCAAAATTGTCAAGGTCATCAAAAACAAGGAAAGTCTAAGAAACTTTCACAGCCATAAGACCCCTTTGGAGACATATTATGCCGAAACCAGTTTGGCTCAGTGGATAGAGCATTGGCCTATGGACTGAAAGGTCCCAGGTTCGATTCCAGTCAAGGGCATATAACTTGGTTGTGGGCACATCTCCAGTAGGAGGGGTGCAGGAGGCAGCTAATCGATGTCTCTTTCTCATTGATGTTTCTAACTAACTCTCTATCCCTCACCCTTCCTCTCTGTAAAAAATCAATAAAATATATTTTTAAAAGTAATGTGCTATCCTAGATGGGATCCTGGACAGATAAAGGACATTAGGTAAAAAAAGGAAATTTGAATAAACTATGGATTTACATTATTATACCAATCTTGGTCATTCATTGTAAGAAATATACAGTGGAACCTCGAGATACGAGTTTAATTCGTTCTGTAACCTTGAGGCGTGGGAAACTATGAGACGCTCGAGTCGGGGTAAACTGGTGGGTCATGTGCAGCCAGCCAATCCGAGTGATTACTCCTATCTCAAATGTTGCTCGTATTTCAAAGCAAAAATAGCTCGTATCTCAAAAATCTCGTATGTTAGGGCACTCGTATCTCGAGGTACACTGTACCATACTAATATACTGTGGGCAGGGCACATGGGAACTCTCTGTACTATCCACTTAATCTTATATAATAAAGAGTTAATATGCAATTTGACCATTCCAACACACAAGATGGCCACCCCCATGTGGTCAAAGAAAGCCTCCCAATGTGGACACAAGGTGGCCAGCAGAGGAGGTCAGTTGGGAGGGACCAGGCCTGCAGGAGAGGGCTGTTAGGTGTGACCAGGCCAGTAGAGGAGGGCAGTTGGGAGCAACCAGGCCTGCAGGAGAAGACAATTAGGGGTGACCAGGCCAGCAGAGGAGGGAAGTTAGGGATAATCGGACAAGCAGAGGAGCAGTCAGGCATTGATCAGGCTGGCAGGCGAGTGGTTAGAGGGTGATCAGGCTGGCAGACAGAAGTGGTTAGGGGCAATCACACAGGCAGGCAAGCAAGCAGTTGGGAGCCAGCGGTCCTGGATTTTGAGAGGGCTATCCAACAGGCAGTCGGACATCACTTGAAGGGTCCCATATTGGAGAGGGTGCAGGCTGAACTGAGAGACACTGTCCTATGCATGAATTTTGTGCACCGGGCCTCTAGTTTTTCTATAAATGTAAAACTACTCTAAAAAGAATGTCTGTTACTAAAAAATGAATGAGTTATACCAACAATATGAATCAAATTTTTAAATTTTTAAAAAAATATACTTTATTGAGTTTTTTACAAAAAGGAAGGGAAAGGAATAGAGGTAGAAACATTGATGACAGAGAGACATCGATCAGCTGCCTCCTGAATGTCCCCCACTGAGGATGCGACCACAACCAAGGTACATGCCCTTGACCGGAATCGAACCTGGGACCTTTCAGTCCGCAGGCCGACACTTTATCCACTGAGCCAAACTGGTTTCGGCTGAATCAATTTCTTAAATAATGTTAAGCAAAAGATATGCTAAAGTACAGGCAACATGATTGTACATTAAGTTCAAGAACAAGCAAAAGTGTTGTTTAGGATTAAAAAAAACTAGAAAAACTGAAAATAGAACAGTACAATTTTACAATTGAGCAAAATGAGCTCACCATTTACACAAGGTTCACAGAATCTAGGTTCAGCCCGGACTGTGTGGCTCAGTGGTTGAGAATCAATCTATGAGCCAGGTCACTGTTTGATTCCCAGTTATCAGGGTACATGCCCAAGTTGCAGGCTTGATCCTTGGGGGTGTGCAGGAGGCAGCCAATTGGTCCAATTGGTGAATCTCTCTCATCATTGATGTTTCTATCTCTCTCCCTTCCTTTCTGAATCAATAAAAATATGTACTAAAAAAAAAGAAAAAGAATCCAGGGTCAGAAAATAAAGTATAAAAACAAAATTTAGAATAATGATTGCCTTTGGCAGGGTTGGGGCAGAGAAGGGTGGGAAGAGAGAGGAAATAGAATGTGATCAGATTTGAGCACACAGCAGGTTTCTGGGATTGTGAAATGTTCTTTCTTATCCTGGATGGAGTGTATAGCTTAATTTTATGTAATTCTTCAAACACTACATATGTTGTCATATGTCTTTATATGTATGCTATATTTTGCAAATTTTACATCTTATTAAAAAATAAAAACTACTTCTCCGGCCTCAAAGCAAGCTCTGTCTGGGCCCTGGTACACTGGAGAATTATTTTGTAGGAAAGCCACCCTCCTGTATCTCCTTAGAGGTTTTGACCTCCAAGGTGTCTCCCGCTGGCCTTCCCTTAGCTGATGGAAGATGTCCTCTTGGTCAACACATGTATGGCTTGAGTATATGCCCAACAGTCTAGCAAAAGCTCCAGATGGGGACAATGCATAAGGGTCATCTCTGTCCCTTCCTATCACACACTGTCAGGCTCAGCCTGAGCCTTGTGGGCCTTCGGAGTCAGTCAGCTTGTTTCAGCCCATCAAGAATGGGGCTTTAAGTCTGGGCACCAACAAAGTTGGTGGTCAGAGGCCTCTCTTAGGACAGATCCCTGATTGCTGCCATTCCCACTCAATTCATGGACAAAATCCCCACCGCCCCAAGGGACTGATAAGGGAGATGGGTGACAGGCCAAGTGGAATGAAGTAATGGGTAAAAGATGATCCAAAAATTAACAAATTATTTTCCTGGGCCAGAGACCCATGAAGGACTAAATCTGGAACTGAGAGGGGCTAAGGGCAAATCTGTTGATCCAGCACTAAAGGGGGCCCAGCCCATGGGCCAGAGGGCAAGGCTCATGACCCCAAAGGGACAAGATGTAGACCTGAGTGGGCCATTCTCCTCCTATACCCCCACCCCCACCCCAGGGCTTGAGTGCTAACATCCCTCCCACAAAACCTCCATACCCAACAATGGGGAAAGGGGACCTGGTTGTCAGTACTTTTCCAAAGGAACATGGAGGCACAGACAGGCTAAGTTGACCTGCCTACAACCACACAGCCAGTGTCAGGTGATGGACCTGAGGCTTCCATCTGGTGGCCGAAAGAGGCCCTCCCTCTGAGATGCTCAGTCCTATTGGGAAAGTGGGGGTCCTCCAAGAGGGCCCTGAAGGAAGAATGGAAACTCAGAGGATACAAACAGCCAGCATCCCCCTCTGCCCTGAAGCAGGCAAGATCCGACCTCAGTCCAGAAAACACTCCCTAACCCAGAGCCCAACAGGGCCGTCCTTTGGGAGAAAAGTACCCCAAATTCGAAAGGCCCAAGAAAGCCAAGGCAGAATCCACAAGCTCACAGCTCCAGCAAGAGGATGTGAAGTGGAAGTTTCAGTCCCATTTGACTGGGGTAGCTGGTGGAGGCCACAGGTCAGCTTGGGCTCAGAGATTTACTGCAGAGAGGACAGGCCAGCTCCCTTGGAAGTTCTAAAAAAGATCATTATATCCTTTCACTCAGAAATCCTACTTCTGGGAATTTACCCAAAGAAGGAAAGGGCTGTGAGCACAAAAGTCACCAGAGGGTTGTTTATAAAGTGACAAACACTGGGAGATTTAAATGGCCAGTAGGATCTGTGTCCTGATGGTGCTGCCCTTACCACAGGGTTTGACAGCCTTTAAAACCAGCAGGCTTGTGTGCTGGATTTGAAAAGCACAGACATGTGGTTAAGTCGGCTATTTTCCCTTTAACAGACTATAAAATTGTGTAAAGATCACAGTTAAAAATGTATTGAAGCTACAGGGGGGAAATCTCACACAAAACAGCCAACATGTCTGAGACTCAGTTTGCTCATCTATAAAATGGATCCAATTCCACCCATGCTTCAGCTTGTGAAGCTAAGGATATGATAACATAGGCAAAGGGCTTGCCTCATTGCCTGATCCAGATGAGCACTCAAGAAACAGCAGCTTAAGCAAATCAAAATGATCAAGTATTTATCACATCTAAGACTTGGGGGGTGGGGGAGAACGACGACAAAAATGCTGGTGACACCAGCATTGGCAAAGCTGTGGGAAATAGGCACTCTCATCTTTTTGGAGAGCAATCTCACAGAAACCTCAAAGCACATACTCTGAGATCCAGAAATTTCACTATAAGGAATCGGACCTCTGCATGTTTTTGGAATTTTATGCAAACATGTTTGTGACAGTGCAAACTACTGATCAAATAAAAACCAAATGCCCACCAAAGCAGACAGGTTACAGAAACTATGCCACCCACAGGGTGAGATTCTGTGAAATTGTCAGAACCAACAAGAGCACATTGACACCGCTGTGTGTACAGCATGACCATTTTGATATACTTCATATATACATATCATTAGTTAAAAGCTCAATACCATTTTTCTAAAGATAGTACAGAAACTAATTTTGCAGAGACGGGGATTCAGTAGATTGGGAAGTAGATATATTTTAAATTTTATACTTCTCTCTGAATTTTTTAAACTACGTGTTCATTTTGCTAAGAGAAAACAGACAGGGACAAAATGGCAATACTCATGCTAAAAGCCCATGATACTAAACCAAGATTTAATATCTAATCAAACCATGGTTTTAACCTCTTCTAGAGTCAAAATAGTTTTTAAAATACGTTTTTATTTCAGAAACATCAGTGAGGAGAATCATTGATCGGCTGCCTCTGCACACCACCGAGGGACATGTGCCTCAACCAGAAATTGAACTGTGACCTCCTAGTTCCTAAGTCCATACTCAATACTTTACCACACCAGCTGGGCCCATAATCATAATTCTAACCAGTCTGGAATTTTCTGGTTAAATACCAGCCATCTGTCACATGGGCTCTGAACAGGCAATCTGCATGATAAAACCCTCACCGTTCTCTTCCCCTATAGAAAGATGTCCCAATCCCCAAAATAATCCTTTCTTTTATTAGTAGTCCCTTTATTCCTTCTGCCTATAAAAACCTTACATTTTGCACAGCCCTTCCAAGTGCCCTTCTGAATGAGATGATGCCTGATTCATGAATCACTTTAATAAAGCCAATTAGATCATCAAATTCATTCAGTTGAATTTTAAGTTTTATATATATAAACATACATGTGTGTACATATACAAACGTATATATGTGTGTATATATATATACATACATACGTGTGTGTGTGTGTATATAAAACAAATACTTGTGTTAACAAGGTTATTTGGATGGCAGAATAACAGGCCACTGTTTTAAGATTCTCAAAGTATATATAACAAAATTTACCATAATTTTTAAGTGTAATTCAATAGCATTAATTACATCCACATTGTGTGTCACCATCACAGATCTCCAGAACTCTTTCAACATTCCAAATGGAAACTCTGCCCCAACACTAACTTCCCATTTATTCCCCCTCCTTCCAGCCCCTTCTGCATGTCTATGAATTTGTTTCCTCTGGGGATCTCATCTCATCTATAAGTGGAATCATACAGTATTTGCCCTTCTGTAACAGGCTTATTTCACTTAGCATAATGTCCTTAATTTTCATCCATGCTGTAGCATAAGATTTCCTCCCTTTGGAAGACTATATTACATTCCATTGTCTGGATGTTGCAGCTCGTTTATCCATTCATCCAACAATGGACCCTTGGGTTGCTTCCATCTTTGGCTATTATGAATGCTGCTGCCATGAACATGGGTGTGCAGATATCTGTTCAAGATCCTGCTTTAGTTCCTTTGGGTATTGCTAGATCATATGGCAATTGTTCAAATTTTTAAGAACTGCCAGACTGTTTTCCAGTGGCTATATCATTTACAATACCACCAGCAATGCACGAAAGTACTCTATTTTAAAACTGCTTTCTTTTCATGGCTTTCTAGGAGACTGACTTGAGGACTTGAGGCTTATTCCCAGTGTTATTGCCACTGTGTGGTTTCTGAAATACATATGTTCTGTGTTGGCAACAAGTGAAATCTCACAGCAATCTGGGAAACCCCACACACGTTAACCCTGACTAGTGGCAGCCCAGCTGCAGCAGGGCCAGGTCTGAAGACAGAAGCCTACCCTTCATGCTTTTCCTGCTGCCCTGGGTAGGGAGGCTCCGGAAGAACGTGGAAAACCTTACTAAGGCACTTACCTCTACAGAGGCTCTCCCAATGCCAGGTATTCCTGGCAGGCCTGATGTGACCATTGCCCACAAAGGCCAAGGTGAAGTGCTTGTTGAGTCAGGCTTCACTGCCTGTCAGCAGAGAATTTGGTCCTGGGCAGCAGGCAGTTCTGTGGCTTTGGAGCTGGCTGAGCTGGCCTGGGCATGGGACCTAGAGACTGGTCATGGGATTTGTTCCCACCCACTGGGATCTACTTTGAGGCCTCCAGGAGATCTCTGAAGTCAGGCCTGCAGCTTCTGGGGCCCTCCAACCCCCTCTCTTAGGTTTCTCAAGATCTGGACCAGGAAATACCTGTATTAGAAAAGAAAGTCATGCCCTAATTATGCGGCTTGCAAGCCACGGTTTGCCATTCTGTTGACTAATGAGTTTGACGACCACTGACCTAACTGATTTGGCTCAGTGGATCGAGTTTCGGCCTGTGGACTGAAGGGTCCCAGGTTCGATTCCAGTCAAGGACATGTACCTAGGTTGTGGGTACATCCCCAGTAGGGGGTGTGCAGGAGGCAGCTGGTTGACGTTTTTCTCTCATCCATGTTTCTAACTCCCTATCCCGCTCCCTTCCTCTCTGTAAAAAAAAAATAAATTGTAAAAAAAGAAAGAAAATGAAATTAGGGTGGGAATGATAAAGATGCAGACTCCTGAGCCCAGGTCCTGGATTTGAATTAAGATTTCATACTGGGCCTGGAAATCTGCATCATAATCAAGTTTGGAAAGTGGATTTGGAAAATAGTTGGCCTCATCCTCTGAGGAAGAATTTAAAGACAGGGCCGTGCCCCCAACCTAAGGCTGGCAAGGAAAGCTTCCTACATCAACCCTGTAAAGATCATGCCTTCAGTTTGGCACACTGAACGGGTTCAGAAATGGAATATTAAAGACTAAGTTGCAGGGCAGGTAGCACCCTTCTTTAGGACCTGCCTCTCTGCTCAGCTAAAGGACCACAAAGAGAAAAGGACAAGGCTTCAGCCCAGTTTCCAAATCCCTAGGGAAGAATCGGCAATCTGGTCTTTACCCTGATGGTGGTGGTAACATTCACAACAGGAATCATGCTGAACTCCATATGAGCTTTATTCAGTCCTCAGACCCCAGGCAGATGTGGGAGCCCAGGCCATGGAAGCTAATTACCCAGCCTGACCCGCATCGCTGACAGTGGGAGAGCTGGGACTTTTAAGAATCCAGTCAGTCTGACCCAACACCTGTGCTACAAACAATAGGGGGTGGAGGAAGAAGGATAAGAATCAGTTAAAACATCCCCATATTGGCTGTGTGAAACTCTAGGCACTAGAAGGCACCTGGGAGGCCATTCCTTGTCAGGTTGCTTGGTCTCCTAGCAGGTGGTTCAGTGGAACAGCCACAGATTTGGGCAGCCTGATTCTGTCCCAGCTCCCTGCCTACAAAAGATTTTTCTGTTTGTGAGAATAAGTGACAGTGTAGTAGTACCAGTTGAGATCTTCAGCACTCTCTACGTCAAATTCTTCCCATTCTTTGATGTGGATTAAGAATACAGTATTCCCAATTCTGTGCCAGGTGTTCTAAAGATGTAGCTTCGTTTGCCTCTTCCACCTGGAACCTGTCAGGATAGAAACGCTGGAGCTGCAGGTGGGAGGGGCCTTAAGGATCTAACCCCGGATGATGCAGGGATGAAGGGGCTTGGAATAGACAGACTGTTCTAGGACCTCGAAGCAGAGCAGAGAGGGCCAGCCCAAGAAAAGGGAGAAACTCAAGGATATTAATGGAAGGTATGCACAGGGTCTGGGCACTAAGGCACAACCTGAGTCCGAGGGAATCTCAGGGGTCGACAAGCAAAAATAAGACCAAGAGAGTGGGGCTGGTTTCTCTCCCCCAGTCAGGGGAATGGCAGAGGTTTCACCTTTTCTCCCAATGCACTGACTGATAATGGCTGCTCAGAGGCAAATGAGGAAGGACACGAGGCTGTATCCCAGAGTGTCTTCTCCAGGCCACACGGTCACCTGCAATGGCCCCACTGCCTGCTGGGCTCATTAGAAACTGCTCCATCAAAGATGCTGCCCAGGCACTGGTTCTCATACTGAAAGATACTTTAACAGTAACTTTTTGTCCACTTAAAATTAGTTATCAGATGTTTTAAGCTCCTAAAGTACTATACACTTTATAACAGAACTTTCCCTTTACATCAAATTCCTATTTTATACCACCTTTGACTAAGGTTCACTGTGCCACCCCCAACCCCACTTCATAGTTACCTATATTGTCAAAAGCATCACCTCTTAAATAAGGAGTATGAGGGAATGACCTCTCTGCTGACCCCACAGCAAATGCTGAAACCAGACACCAACCTCAGAGCTTCTCACAGCCGGACAGAAACAGTCTAAAATCTGGCCAAAGACTCTCTCCCAGGGAAATTTACCAATAAGAAAATGCAAATGGGTGAACCAGCTAGCTCCAACACTCTGGAAAGAAAGGGAGTCTATTTATGGCAAATAATTCTAGGGTTGAAATAATGCATTGTGAGAAAGAGAAAGAGAAAATAATCGATAACGGGCTTCCATTCTGATCAACCCCACACCATTACTGTATAGAAAACATTTTTATTATAATTACCCCAGGTGTTCATGCTCTAGGTCATACCTCTTTCTCAGATCCAACCCAGGTTCATAGGCAAGTTACCATATTAGCAAGTAGGAACATTGTTCTGCAAAATAGCAACTGTCAGCTTAAGGCATTACTAATATTGCAGAAGGAAGCAAGGTTACTAAGATGATGATTTCTGGGACAGGAACCCTCTCTGAAAGGGCCAGCCCATGCTGCTGTCCTACTCAGGAGTTGACACTCTTGCTCTGGGTGACAGGTCACCCCTTTCAAACCCACCCACATCATCATACACAAAACACTGTCTATTCTTGAACTTTCAGATTTAGAAGTTAGTTATATAAAAAGTACTGTCCCAGAAGTCTCAGCACATCTCTGGGCCTC
This sequence comes from Lasiurus cinereus, assembly GCA_011751065.1. Taxonomy (NCBI): domain Eukaryota; kingdom Metazoa; phylum Chordata; class Mammalia; order Chiroptera; family Vespertilionidae; genus Lasiurus; species Lasiurus cinereus. Next base: position 13,796,560 of record JAAGEH010000417.1, on the reverse strand, counting down.
CCAGAAGGCTTACTCAGTCCTCCCTGGCTGGAACAGGAAAGGATGGATTTGTATGGAAGGTTGGTCAGGCTCAGTTTTAAAAAATGAAGTCACTACTAGAAATATGGAGCCAGGGGGCAGAAACCCCTACTTCAATCACATGCTGAGTCATTGTCCTCTCAGAGAGCGGGCTCCTACGGTTCTTTCAGTCCATGGAAGTGCTCAGAGCAGGGCAGGCCAGTGTGGCCACGGAGCTGCTGCCTGCCTCACTGCATGCCGAACCACTGCTCCTGGTCAGCCCACTGGGCCGCCTCACTGTCGCTGCCCTCCAGGTCCCCTTCTTCCCCACTCCCTTCCATGTCGTCCACATCCTCCTCCTGAGTGGCATCCGTGGGACTCTCCTCCTTCTCCATCTTCTGCATCCCCTCTAGAGACTTCTGGTCATTGGGGTCCAAACTAGGGGACAACAAAACAAAGGAGAGGCCTGAATCTCTGCCTTACTTCTTGCAGGCTGATGCGTCATCTCCCTGGCTCACCAGTGAAATGACCACCCAGTCACAGAGAAACTGCTAATGCCTGGCCTCTCCGAACAACTCCAGTTCCATAGGCAGGATCAAGGGAACCCACCACTAGAAGTGAAAAAAGGCATCTTATCCTAATTTTTAGAATCTTCAATTTGAGTTTGTCTTCATTTATTTCTTAAACCTTTTCACACATTACCCCTAGCACTATGCTAGAGGAAAGAATCAGATAACACAAATAAAAAAGTAGTAAACACCCATTAACAGAAAAATTTAAATATAATTTAACAATATTGGGTTTTTAAGTTACAAGGTTACAAAAAATACTTATTTTCCTGTGAATAAAATTGTTCCATGTTCTTATGACATAATTAAACATAACAGCATTGCAGGAGTTAACCAAAATCATGCTTACCATGGAACAGATTTGTCAACTCCTAGGTTAGACCCCAGGACCCAAAGCAACCCCTATCTGAGCATTCAAGTTTAATAGCTAAGAGCGATTACACGTGCAAAAGCCCCCAAAGTTCAGAAGCTCAAGAACATTTATCTATTTGGCTCCTAAGCAATCTTTCCTCTTTTCTTTGTGACCATTATCCAAGCCAGCAGGTGTCCAACCTTTAACAAATCCCACCTCTAATAAAAGTCTGGCATTTTATTTTCTCACTTGCTTCTGGGCTTCCAAAAAGCAGACAAAACCCATGTGGGAATCCTATTCCTACTAATATACCTGTAGATTGATTTGTATTATCTCCTCTTCTCTAAAACCTTCCATACAGCTCTCACCCACATCCAGGGTTCCCCCACCCTCCTCTGTACTCCCACCTTGCCGTCTAGAGACTGCTATGAAAGCACTTAGCACGTGGTATCCATCAGTCTGCACGTCTGAGACTGAGAGCAACTGGAACTGCAGCATCCCCAGTGGTTACTGAGATGCCAGGCACAGGAGTGGTGCTCAACTGCTGAATAAGTAAATGAATGTGATCAGACTCAATTAAAGACAGGCCTCATCATGACCTTAGAGACACACAGACAACCCTCAAAGAAATCACTTCTGTACTAAGCAGTAAGAATACCACTATTTATTTAGTATTTACTATGTACCAGGCACAGTGCTAAGAGCTTTACATGGAAAAATCATTTAATCCTCATTTAATCTTTTAATACCTAGTACGGCAGATAGACAAGGAAATTTGTTAGTAACTTGCCCAAGATAACAGGTGATGAAAATAAGTAACCAAACTTCAGAGCTTAAATTCTTAACTACTATAGTAGGTAGAAACATGGGAAAGTACTTATAATACTTTGATTTGAAAAAGCAGAATATAAAATATATACTACATAAAACCCTATAAAAATATGTATATGTGTGGTCAAGGCCAGGAAGATGATTTATACAAATGAAAATAGAAATTATAGTGATATGAACTGGTTATGAGTGAAACCATTCTTTAATGTTAATATACTTAAAAATTCTTTTTTTGAAGTCATGAATTCACAAATTCCTCTTCTATTATTATTCTGTTTGCAACCATGGGCACAATGTGTGTGTGTTTCCAGAATTTCTGTGACCTAGTTCCCTGCTCCTCTACCCCTCATCAAACTTCCCCCCAGGAGGCTAAGTGCCTACCTTAGTGCTATACTATACTGGTCCATTGCTTCCTGATACTCATTGACAGCTACAAGGAAATCTCCTAGGATCCGATGCAGGACACAGTCACTCTGATTAGCTAGTGCGTTCCTCAGCAAAGCAATTCCATCTTCGTATTTCTGCTCTCTGCCTAGGAGGGGGGAAAAAAAAAGACCCTCATTCTCCTACTTATCCAACATTTTGAAAATACATTCCCATCTCAGTTTGTTGGTTGTTTTTTTTTTTAATCCTCACTCAAGGAGATATTTTTCCATTGATTTTTAAAGAGAGTGGAAAGAAAGAGAAATGATGTGAGAGAGATATTGATTGATTGCCTCCTATAAGCACCCCAAACAGGACTGGGGAACCTGCAACCAAGGTACATGGCCTTGACCAGAATACAAACTGGGACGCTCTATCCGCTGAGCCAAACTGGCTAGGACCCCATCATAAGTCTTATATACACAAAAACCACAATACTGCCGAAACCAGTTTGGCTCAGTGGATAGAGTGTCGGTCTGCAGACTGAAGGATCCCAGGTTTGATTCCGGTCAAGGGTATGTGCCTTGGCTGCGGGCACATCCCCAGTGGGGGAGTGTGGGAGGCAGCTAATCGTTGTTTCTCTCATCAATGTTTCTAACTATCTCTCCCTTCCCCTCTGTTAAAAATCAATAAAATATATTTTAAAACAAAAACACACAATACTGATCATCATCCGACAATCTATTTGTAGATGTCCTCAAGAAAAAAATGGTGTGGTAGAAAATAAAAACAAGCTCATCTGAATTCCTATTCCATTAGGAAATCTGCAGTTTAGGTTCCAATTTTTTTTAAAGGTACTATTAACCTAGGTTCAAATAAAAAGGGAACATGTTATTTTATTTGCCAAACTAGCCCAAATCCAGTTCATCATAAATAGGAACTAAAAAAAAAATAAAAATGGCTAGCCCTGTGTGGTTCAGCTGGTTGGAGTGCCGTCCCCTGCACCAAAAGTGGCCGTTTGCCCCAGCCAGTGTGGCTCATTGGTTGAGCATCAACCTATGAACCAGGTCCAGGAGGACACCGTTCAATTCCCGGTGGCATATGCCCAATTGTGAGCTTGATTCCCAGGGTGGGGTATGCAGAAGGCAGCTGATCAATGATTCTCTCCCATCATTAATGTTACTGTATATCTCTCTCTCTCTTCCTCTCCGAAATCAATAAAAATATATTGGGGGGAAAAAATGGTGGCAGTTTGATTCCTGATTAGGGTACATACCAGGTTTCAGGTTCAATTCCTAGTAGGCCCATTCGGGAGGCAAATGATCTCTCAGTATCTCTCTCAAATCAATAAAAACAAGTCCTCGAGTGAGGATTTAAAAATAAATAAAAAATAAACAAGGCTAAAAGGGAAATTGTTAAGAGAATCCAGATGGGTCAAAACAGCTTGAGTTGGCACAAACCAGTTATATTCAGTCCAAACTGGTTCAGGACAACTAAAATTGGATCAAAGTGAACTGAACAAGTAACAACCAAATAAAACTCCGTAAGAGTCAGTCCCTGACAATCCAAGCAAATCTAAGCCAATTACATTTGGTTGTGCTAAGCTAAACCAATTTATCTGGGCTCAGATCTATTACAAACGAAAACACACTTAGCTGATCACCAGTAACCAGCTGAACTGGGGAAGCCAATTGAGATAAGGTGTTTTTTTTTTTATTTTAATAAATACATTTTATTGATTTTTTTTACAGAGAGGAAGGGAGAGGGATAGAGAGTTGGAAACATCGCTGAGAGAGAGACATCAATTAGCTGCCTCCTGCACGCCCCCACTGGGGATGTGCCCACAACCAAGGTACATACCCTTGACCAGAATCAAACCTGGGATCTTTCAGCCCGCAGACCCACGCTCTATCCACCGAGCCAAACCGGTTTTGGCTGAGATAGGGTTTTACAGCACAGAACAGGAGGAAGGCTGGGGAGTGTTGGGGAACAGATCAACCAAAGGAGTTGTATGCAATGCATATAAAGCATACCAATGGACACAAGACACTGGGGGGTGGGATAAGGGCATGCGACAGAGGGTAGGTGAGGCTGAGAGGTCAATGGGGGAAGAAAAGAGATATATGTACTACTATATGTAATAAAAAAAGAAAAAAAAAAGAGATAAGGTTTTATACAATGAATGATGAACAGGGAAGTAAATAAAATACACTTACTAAGCAGCTCTGCTTTTTTAACCACAGCTTTAATGTAATCCGGCCTTTGGTTCAGGGCTTTATCTAATAAAGTTTTGGCTTTTTCTTGTGTCACTGGGTCTTCGAGACAAACAGTGGCTAAAAGGGTAAGGGTTTGTGCATTTGCTCCTAGAGTTTTGTAAACGTTGTTAGCCATTACCATTGCTTCACGAATACTGTTTGAGGCTAAGTAACATTCAATGAGACCTAAAAAAATAAAAAGAAAAAAAAAGCTCAACCACATTACCATTCTAAGCCATGCTTCCACTCTGACAATTATAAACCTTCAAAGTTTTAGACAAGGGGCAGGGCAGGAAAAAGCATTGATGGTGAGATAAGACTGGACGGTATATTGATGGAGTAACTAAAAAGTGCTCTTCCCCAGAGCACTTCACAGATATAGAAAAACCTGAACTTCGAAGGCACCTTCAGTTAGGAAGGTAAGGAACATGCCTAAGTAAACTGAAGCATGCATGTAGCCCACCTGAATGTTAGAGGAACAAGTATAATAATCATTACCTGAAACAGTCACAGATGTTTCTAACAAAACCAGGTTTCACTGCCTCTTAACAAGCTGTTAATTTCCACTGTGTTGTCACCTTTAAACTTTTTTAAAAAATGTATTTTATTGATTTTTTACAGAGAGGAAGGGAGAGGGATAGAGTCAGAAACATTGATGAGAGAGAAACATCAATCAACTGCCTCCTGCACACCCCCTACTGGGGATATGCCCACAACCAAGGTACATGCCCTAGACTGGAATCGAACCTGGGACCCTTCAGTCTACAGGCTAATGCTCTATCCACTGAGCTACACCAGCCAGGGCATATGTTGTCACCTTTAATGCCCTAGTTTTAAGCTCCTACATAAAAATGAATGTCCAGTTCTACAAACTAGAGGCCCTAGGAGCAACCAAAGGAGAAAAAAAAAGGCTTTTTTCATTTGAAACACAGTCCCCAAAAGCATCTGCTGAGTACTTCCCTAAACTAGATGGGAAGAGCTTCATCAGATGGGCGGAATATACCAAGATTAGCAGCTTCAGCTTCTTTTTATACCCACAGCAAGTTACTAGTTAATGTCCTATGGGGACACTTCAAATACAGTCAATTCTCAACCTTTCATGCCAAGAAGTTGAGGAAAACAGAGAAGTACTTTTTGGCACAAAGCACTCATCAAAACAAAACAACAGCTTAAACCCCAAACCCACACAATCCCTGGCAGATTTTCTCTGCATACTCCTCCACCCTAGCAGCATTTATAACATTTGTGCACATTCCACCACATGCTATGATACTTATTAGAAATTACCTAATCTTAAAAGCAATGTGTTAGAGTCAGAATACAGAGGTCTGCAACTACTTGAGAAGTTATACTTCCCTGCAAAAGCCCCATTGGAATGTCAGAAGGCAATGGAAAGAATGCCAGAAAGAAATGGAAAGAATGCCCCTACCAGAAAAAGAAGCTAGGCTGGAAGCTGCAAGCACCAGAAGGTATGACCAGTCACCCTGATCCAATCTCCAAATGGTAGCTTGAGTGAAGGTAGCCCTTGAAGCCTCACTGACCAGCCAGCTGGGGAACAAACTCTGTTCCCAACAACTCTAACCAGCCTGAGTCCAAGCTCTTCAACTGCATTCCTGGGGGTTCAGGTGAATCAGGCAGGCAGCACAAAGGAATTAGCATGATAAAAGCTGCTACTCTGTTTCCCTAAAAGTAAGACATCCCTACTTCCAGTTTTGCCTCTCGCTATAATATAAGGCATCCCCCTGAAAATAAGACCTCTCCCATACATAAAGCCTCCCCGGAATATAAGGCTCCCGAAGCGATTGTAAGGCATCTGAATCCTGATTTAAAGAGACCTCACACTGCCTGAACAGCTCCAGCTGTACTGCAGCCAATCAGTGAGCTGGTTTGTGATGACAACTACTACCATACCTTATAGAGGTAATAAATTTCCTTTTTTTTTTTTGTTCAACAATAAATGTGTACCGTATTCTTCTTCATGGAAAAATAAAACATCCCCTGAAAATAAGACCTAGCGCATCTTTGGGAGCAAAAATTAATATAAGACACTGTCTTATTTTCGGGGAAAAGGGGTAGGGAAGTTATAGCTCAGGATTAAGAATTTAATTTGAAAACAAAAGCTTGGTTTGCTGGGGTTTAAGAACAAATCCACCATAGGTATAGCTCCGACTAAGCAGATTTGTTTTTATTTATTTTACATTTTAATTTTACTGGGGTAGTAATCCACACAGGAAGCAAATTTGTTTTTTACCCCCCCTTTCAAATTTAATTTTTCAAATTTGAACTCATCTTCCTGTTAACAGCAAATGACTCCTATACTCCTGGGTTTATTTTTAAAAATCTATAAAAATATGCTTTGGAGGAACTGCATCTTGTAAGCGCTATTTCAAAGCCTGTGACTGAATCACCAAATATCCAGAAGCTGGTACAACTCTTTGAACTCCTAGGGTCAGTTCACATGAACTTAAAATAGTATATAACAAAACAAAGTTTGACTCTGATCATGCCTATTCTGGAGTCATAATGAACCTACCAATTCCCACAATACCACCATCACATGAATATGGAGTTACCCTATGGGTGATATTTCTGGCCCAATATAAGGCAACTGTGAAACAGAATAAAGACATATATAATAACCAAGTATGTCAGCACAGTGCTGGCACAGGGAGATTTATACTAATGAGTTGTCCCTGTTTAAGAACCCAAAAAATGAACCAAAAAAATTAACGTTGACTACTTACTCCCTCACCAACAAACAAAGAGAAACGGATTCTGAAAGTATAAAGTAAAAAATCCAGCGAAACCTCTAAAGTAATTTAAAATGCTTAATGCAGGGATTCCCAAACTTGTCTGCACATCATCATCTGGGATCTTAAGAAACAACAATAACACTGATGCCTATCTTCCACCACCAAATATGCTAATTTACATGGTATTAGAGTGACCTGGCATCAGGACTTTTAAAGGTTCCCCCGATGGACTCCAAAAGTACAATCAAGTTTGGGAACTGCAAGCCTAACAAAACCTTCCATTTGAGTGCTGTTGCCGCACCTACAGATTCATACTGTCATCAATTTTTATCTTACCTTCATAACAGTCTAAGCGACAAGGTGCAAGCCGTATAGCCTCCCGAAAGTGGATTATTGCTTCTTGGACTCTGCCCATGTTCCTGAGTGCTGCTCCCTTCAGCAGCAAAGCTTGAACACTATTACTGTTCAGCTGAATGGCCTTTGCTCCTAAATAGAGGGCCCGAGAGTAGCGTTTGCTATAGAAGCTATGACACCTGGAGAAAAAAAACAACCAAAAGTTATCTGAGAGAAGAATACAGGCATACCACGCTTTACTGCTCTTTGTTGTTCTTCACAGGTGTTGGTTTTTTTGTTTGTTTTTTGGGGGTTTGTTTTTTGCAAATTGAAGGCAAGATCTTCCAACCAAAAAATATACTATAAAACTTGTTTTTTTTTAGTTAGTTTGAGTGGAACACGCAGTATCTCCAAGATAGCCTATGTAAAGAAACTTCATAAAAGGCCCTCTACATGATTATTACAAACCACACTTTATCAGTGAAAAAACAAAACAAAAATATCTACTAAACATTTTTAAGGGGGAAATCTTGATATGGAAGGAGAACCTGATGATTTGGATATGTTATCAGATCAGAGACATTCAGAGAATTTATAAAGCCAAGTCAGTAACAAAACAGCAGCTTCTGTGTTGAGCATGATGCATTCACTATCTCAGTTTATACCTACCCCATGAAACAGGGGTATTGTCCTTGTTTTCCAAAGGAGTACAGAGATTTAAAGAGGTAAATCACGTGTCTAAAGTCAAAGACCATAATTTGAATACAAGTCTTATCTCTTAAACCTGTGTTTTCAAGCTATATTCTATTCAGGAAGAATTACAAGTTCCCAAAGAATCTGCTGGAAACTGGAGGGGAAAGGGAGCACATAAACATACCCTGAGACCACCCAGGGTTCTGCATGCTGATCAGAAATATTGAAAAGTCGGCAGCCAAGATTCTCCACATCTTCCAGCCGCCCTTCTCGTGCCAGGAGATAGCCATATACATCCATTCCTAGAAAGGAAGAGGCTCTTTTATAAAAGGCAGCACCATCCTAAGAGCCCACACCGAGGCCCCAGCTCAAGATCTGAGCTCTTTCCACCATCATGAGCTCCTTCCATCAGCATTCCCAGTTCTCAACAAAATGATTTATAAAAAAGGAAAACGAAACAACAGCCCAGCCGGGATGGCTCAGTGGTTGAGTGTCGACCTATGAATCAAGAGGTCATAGTTCAATTTCAGGTTAGGGCACATTCCCAGATTATGGGCTCTATCACCCCTGTTGGGTGTGGAGGCAACCGATCAATGATTCTCTCTCATCCCTGATGTTTCTCTCTCTCTACCTCTCTCCTTTCCTCTGAAATCAATAAAAGTATATTTTAAAAAAGAAAAAACACATCCAAACTAAAGAAAAAGGAAAGGAGTAAGACCTACCTCACAATTTGAAAGCTTGGCTATTTTCAGGAACTGTTTGTCCCTACATCCTGTGGCGTGAACTACAGCTATCCTAACTCAACCAGAAAGGCCCAAAAAAGGTATCAACTAAGTTCTCTTTTCCAAGAGGTCTAGGCACAGTCACGATTACACTTAATGTGCCAGTTGGTCTTGAAAAAAAATGTTAGCCTATTCCAGAAAATGTATCTAGTTCTGGAGTCTAGTTCATGTAAAACCACCCTTACACACACACACACACACACACACACACACTTTCTCTCGTGTTCTATAAAAAGGGCCCTCCATTCTCCTAACACTATTTCCCTTCATTCCTTTCTATCCCTTCAGATTCTCAGGAAAATGTCTCAAGCCAAGATTACTGCAACATTCCCTGCTGGCCCTGACTCTGGTCTGAGTTTCCAACTCCAGGCTGCTGACTACTACCAGATTAGTCTTTCTAAAACACCATTTTCATTATGGGCACGGATAGCTTGGAGAGAGAAATAAGCACTGGGCAAGAGGGAGACCTTAAGCCAACAAATTCATCTTTTTTCCTCTCCCTGCTCTGTCATTCTTGTGGCGTGTCAACAAGACTGTTTATTGTAGCAAGGTCATTCTGATGGCCTTTTTGGTGTCTTTACAAGCAGACCTCAGTCCTTCTATTTGGCTTTATTTCCTACTCCTATTCCTGAGCACACAGCCTTCACTTACTGACAGTCACCCAATAGTCATCCTTTAGAAGTGCCTGTGGATTACTCCTTCAACTGCAATCTCCTTACAGATCAATAATTTTTGTTGTTGTTCACTCCTAATTACTTTCATTTACCTCATCCTTTTCTTAACATCTGTTCATTTATTCCCTTCTAACAATACAGAAGAAAATAAATCCCCTAAAAGGATATTACGGTTCTGGGGATGCCATCCAAACTCTCAGCCAGACACATCATAAATCTATAAATCTTGAGAGCCTATGATCATAAGGAGAGGCTATAACTTCTTGCAAATGAAAAAAACAAACAAACACCTAAATAATGATCTGTGGTGAGACGACACTTGAATGAAGCAAAAACAACTGCTCAAATGGAATTACCCAAATGTTAGAGACACGTGTCAGGACCAAAAGAATGGTAAATAGTAAATGTAATAAATTTTATAAACTATTTCCATGAAAACTGGTATCAGAGATCATGCTACATTTTTTTTTAAATGTCGCACATATTTATTACTGAACCAACCTACTATCACAGGGAGAAAAAAATCAACAGAGCAAAATCACAAATCCATTAATTTTCCAATTAAAATGTCCCAATTGTCCAGACAATAGCATCTTTTCAATCAATAAAGGTGTAGGCAACCTGGATACAGCATAAATATGTGAATCATCTCTCCTGTGTGATTTCTCAAAGGCCCAGTCTGGTTCTTCTCCAATGTCTCCTCTTCAAGTTGTACCTGATTTTATTACCAGTGTTCATCAGAATCCATTGGGGAATGGACCAATTCTGCTTTTGTTTCTTGGCCAGGAACCTCTTGATCCTGAAAGTCTTGTGAGAGGACATAGCAACGGAGAAGCGAACGCATGCACCTCGATGGTAGAGTAAGAGTCATGCTACATTTTCAATCTTTCCTGATTTGTCCCTCTACTGTCACTTCCCGCCCTGCCCCAAGAATTACTTACCTTTTATTAGATAAGGATCCAACATCTGTGCTTGTTCAAATTTGAGGACAGAGTTTTTATTGTCTCCAGCTCTGAAGTACAGATCAGCTAAGCTTCCCAGTAGATCCACATTATCTCGTAATAACGACTTTTTCTCTAGTGAACTTTAAGATATTAAACAGTCAACCTTAAAACCTGTTATAAATCCTTTTGATTGTTAAGTCTGGGTGACAGGCATTTAAGTACTATTTTCTTTTGTATATGTATGACATTTTTCATAATAAAAAACTTCAAAAACAAACTGTACATTAGATTTTCTTATTCTGAGCTTATGATTTAAAAAAAAGTTATACCTAAAAGTTAAAATATACAATTGAAAAATAATGAAATTGTTTTATCTAGACATAAAAATTAAATGCAATGACAAATCTCAAAAATAAAGTTATATAAGATAGCAAATATACAGAATAAAGCAGAAATCTCATTACCTAGAGATAACTTTCTAATTGCAGTTTTTCAGTGGATAAAATATGCTATATGATGTTAAATGTAATGTTATTCACAAATGACAGCTACTGGATACTGAACCAAATGATAACGTAACACAACCCTAGTCTCTTGTCCTTGGACTTTACCTGACTAGAAAGAAAATCCCAGTCCTAGGGATGCAACCCAAATCAGATGCTGCAATAACTATGCTTCTGGGCATGCAAAAAGATGTCTTCCAGGTTCAATCATGCATATACACAAAGGCAGTTTGTTTTGCAATAGTTACTACTTTTGCGAGCTAAACTCGGTCCAAGTTCACAATTACTAGGTGCTTAGCAGAGATTATTACATTTGGGACCATATGGTACATTAAGAGACTAACAAAGCCCAGGGACAACTGGCTGCAACACCAAGAAATAAGCCTCTAATTTTTCTGTTTTGCTAATTTAGATATATCAGACCTCCTTACAAGGGAAGGGCTTCAAGAACACTTAATTAATTTTGTGGCACTCACCAGATGGTATTGATTGCTCTTGAATTGTCACCAGTATGCACAAAAGCATATGCTTTGATCCACACAGAGAGCCAGTCCAAGTTAGGCACGGTTTGGATGACGTTCATCGTCATTGATGCCACCTCTGCACCTTTTACAGACAGGGATAGCAAACCTAACTCAACAGAAAGCAGGAAAAAGAACATGAGGCATAGCATTTCTCTTCTACAATATAATAACCAACAGGTTACCCTTTCCATGTGCTAAAGGCAACCTTTGCCCTATTCCAGTAGTCGACAAACTGCAGCTCACGAGCTGCGGTTTGCTGCTCTGTTGACTCGAGAGTTTGCCGACCACTGCATAAGGCATTACCCTTACCCAGAAGTTTTGACTTCAGGTTAAAGACATTAGTACATTATTAAAATGTTTAAGTGTTTTTCCCTAAGGCAGTGGTTGGCTAACTCATTAGTCAACAGAGCGGCAAACTGCGGCTCACGAGCCGAATGTGGCTCGAGATCTGCAGTTTGCCGAACACTGCCCTATTTGAATCAAGATGCATATGACAGAACAAACATAATTTAGTATTTCTTGATCAATGAAATACACAAAGGTAATCTATTAAATCACCATCTACAGATGAAACTTTTGGAAAAATAAAACTATTCTAGTATACCGCCAAGACTGAGAACTACTACACTAGAGACTAAACACTCCATGAATATAGGCAGAGAATGATCCGTACCTAGAATGGCATCGAGGGCTAATGGGCACTGTCTCAGCACTTCCTTATAGCTGGTGACTGAAGGGCGCTCCTGACCAGCCTTCTTATACAAGTTTGCCAGCATCATGTTTATCTGTAATAAATAAAAACAGAAGACAATAAGATTACGTGTATATTGCAAAGAAAATATTTCATCATCAACTTAAGTCCTGATTTTTATTACTAGCTACTACTTTACTTTTTACTAGAAAATCTTCCCAGAGCCCCATGGAAATAAACAAAGACCAACTCCATTCGTCAAAACAGAAAATTACTACCTTTGCTTTTCCTATGTCCTCCCATTTCTAAAAGGAAAATCAAATTCCTTTCACTTACCCAACCAAAAGGTCCAATAGTATTTGGACCAAAGATGCTGCCTCTGGAAATGGGAGTAACATTCATTTGAGAAATATTACAGAATTCTAATTACCTTGATTCTTTCTTGGTCTTAAGACAGACGATGAACTAGTCTAAAAGTGCTCAAGTTTACATATTTTAAATGCAATTAACATCAAGCCATAGAAAGTGAGAAATTCTTAACATAGCTACTTAAGAAAGATGAATTTTCCCTAAAAAGAAAATGACAGACCCAAAAGCACAATACTTGGCTTCTGACAATTAGTCTAGCAGCTAGACTCTATCCTTTCTCATACTTAAAGCTTTGACCAATAGGTACTGTACTGCCTTCACTTACCAAAGTTATGCTACAAAAATCAAACTCTAATTGACCTTTAAAGGTAACAATGACCCAGAGATTAGTTATACTATTTTAATAACACAATTCAAATATGTAACTCCGCAAAACTTTATTAAAATAACCCTTTCAAAAATGCAACAGGGAAAATTTGAGAAAACCTTAATATTCTAAAGAAGGTATAGGGAAGGTATAATCTTAAAAGTCCAAAGAGAAAAACACAATATTCCAATTTAAAATTAACAGAGCATAACACAACACAGAATTTGCCAGATCATAACCCAAGGAAGCAGTCAACATGAAGGTAAGAGAGAAAAAAAGCCAATCCCAATCTCTTCAATCATCTGTAGCTTCATACTCCAGATATTTACTCAAAAGAGTGGCTCTGAAGATGAAAAACATGTTCCAATTATGTACTTACAGTATATAAAACAATCTAGTATGGCATAAATTGATACTGATTCAAACAACAAAATAATATTAGAAATAAAACTATTTTTTATTTGGCCTCGATTTTTCCATTTTAGGCTATATTGAAATGCAAAAGAAGGTACTTAAAGGAAAACTCCAGTATTAATGTCAAACTTAAAAAGAGGTTTAAATTTAAAAACCTTTCCTGGCTGCTTGTTATTAACAAATCATAACTGATGGGCCAACAAATATTAAAATTCCCTTTAAACAACCCGGCACTTCAAAAGGATGAGTTTTGAGTACTATCTAGTGAGAAAGTCAATTATTTTTAAAGCAGATACTTACTTGGTAACATCACAAAGCCACATTCTCTACCAGTTATAAACACAAGCAATAATCATTTTCTAAAAACTGAGTGAGAATTTGTATGTTTTATGTTTGCCCGTTAAAGTCGAAGATTTACCAAGATACAATAATCTCACACTGGAATTTTCCTTTAAAATGTGAAGGAATGTGTGGCGGTGTTTACCATACATTAACAGACGTTCATTTAGTCGTATTTTGACTCACTTCCTTGTCCTGTACACAGACTGAGAAGCCAGTTAACTCCCTAACAGACAAGAAAGAAAAACTGTAAATATTATAGGTTTATGTTTGAAGCACACATCTTTGTTTGCTCCTGGCTATAACAGCTCTACAGAATGAAGAATATGTACGTACTCCTAATTAATGCAGATTCCTCTAGTCCCTTTTAAAATGATGGCAGTAAACACCAAGTGCTTGATACCACACAACTAAGCTTCTTTGTCATTACTCATTGTTCCCAAACTCCTTGAAGTCATTAAGGAGGAAATAATGGTGCACTTTCAGTAAGATAATGAACAGGTATAATTTGGTTTATCATCAAAACAGCATCTTCCAAAAGGAAGATATTCTTCATATATGAAAAAAATTATTCTTCAGGTAAGTCTTTCATAGGGTACCAGAACACATGCTTATAAGACAGGAGAGTGTGTAATATGCTCCCAAATGTTTTTAATAGCAGCCACCACCATAAAATATACTGGGGAAATAGCTTAATTATAAAACCTCAGAAAATCGTAAATACATTCTCTATAATGATTATAAAGATACTTAAACACATTCTCATCAAATTTGATTGGTTACTTTTAAAACTCAGCAACATTAGGTGAAAAAACACTAACTAAATATACTAGGTCCTTACTGACTAGATAGATTCCTCTTTTTTTAAGGGCAGGAGAATGAATACAGGCATCTTACAGATAAAATTCTTCACTGTTAAGCACGTTACACAGAACAGCTTTTCAATGAAGTGAGGGAGACAGGTGACGTGAAAGAATATGGTAGAATATTAAACACTGACATGAATTCAATCTAAGAGCAAGCATTTGCATTATTTTTCTAAACTGGGCTTAAAAAAACACACACCCAAAAACCCATAATCAAAGATGTCCAATATAATACTCCTTACAGAATAGTACTTTAAAGAGTATTCTCACATACATAAACTTAGTTTTTCCAAAAGTTAGCAGAAAAAGTGTATTGTCTTCATTTTATAAATAAGGGGAAAAAATAAAGTTCAGATTGGAATTTGCCCAAGTATACACTATAAACAGCTTGTATGCCCAAAACTCAGATAAGACACCAGATCTTCTGATTTCAGTTGAAGATGTTCTGTTCACTATGTTGTCAAATCAACATAAATACATACCCCCCACACAAATAAGTACAAAAGGCTCTTTTGAAAATGAAGGGATTAATAAAACCATTCACATTACCAAAAAAAAGAGGTTCAAAAACAATATAGTTGCCACCTGGAAGCGTATTGCAATTCATTCTTTTCTACAGTAAGAAAAACAAAGAATAAGAACTTGTATTATCCAGCTACCATTTTCATCAGCTGAATTTTCAGGGTCTCATAAAAAAGGCACTCTTCTATCTCTCTGAACTCCTTAACTCTTTAACAAGGGAACAAAGTAACAACCAGAAGCAAGAGTAAAAAGTTCAAATGGACTCCCTAATGTATAGAGAAAACATGAAAGAAGAGTGGTGAAAGGAATGGAGAGTTGAAATGTAACAAATTGTTAATTCGACTTACTTTGGGAGTTCTTTGTCTTGAAGGGATTCCATCAAGTATAGCAATGGCATCTTTATCTTGTTTTAGCATTGTGTAACATTCAGCCATTTTGTATTTCACTTCAATTTCAGATGGAAGACACTAAGAGGGAATGAAAACATCTCTTCAAAATATTAAAACAGTATGGCACTTCTTCATAATGTTAAACATAGGGTTACCATAACATCTATAGCCTAGCAATTCTGCTCCTATATATATAGCCAAGAGAACTGAAAACATATATCCAAATAAAAGCCTATACAGAAATGTTCAGAACATCTACACACAGACACAGACACACACACACACACACACACACACACGCCTAAGTAACCATTATGATCGAATGATTCTTAAGCAACTATCAAAAATTAGCAGGAATTTTCAGATTTCTCATATATTTCCCCAGGTATTCAGTCATAAAATGTGAGTTACATTTTAAAGTTGTATTTTCATTAACATTATAAAAACACTAGATTTTAAGATCTGTTTGTATGAAAGGGAAGAACAATACATGATGTTTGTTAGGTTCCAGATAATTCATAGTTAATTCCAGTTTTAGATTCATTCAGAGTGAAATTTTGCTTTTAGCCCTTAGTGCTTGGTTGGATGCATTCTTTCATCTAAGTGGTTTTTCATCTTTGTTCCTCCAGTCAATTCCTCTCTAAAATTACATTTTATTTCACCATCTTCCACATCTAAACATCAGTCTTAACAAATTCTTTCAGTCTCTCTCACTCCCAGCCCTCTCCCCCACCAAAATCACACTTTGTATCTCCAATTACCTGACTCTGTGGAGTGGATGTAGAATTGCCAGTTGAAGGTCTCACTTTTGAAGTTTTACTTAAGGCTTTCTTCTGCTGTAAAGCCATGGTATACTTGCTCACAGCATTCCGATATTCCTTATCATGAAAGAGAGAATCTGCATGATACACCAAAAGCTGGTACTTCTGAGATGGGGAGAATAACTCACTAGAAAACAAAGAAAGTATACCCCCTACATGGGTTGTTTTTGAAATGTTAAAAAGTACATGCCCACCCTTAGTTTCCCTTCTTAGTGTCCAAGCCTAGCACAGTTTCCCTCCCAAAAAAACATTAGAGGAATGAGGCATACTCTATGCTAATATTGTCAACACATCTAAAAATTGCCTTAAATATATTTCCTTTAGTTACTGTAAAATGTAAAAGCAATGATACCTCTAAATCTCTTTGCATAACTCTACAAAAGTATACAAAGAGAAATGTATATATTTGTTTCTTCCTTAATCCAAGACTTAACAGTTTGAAAGATATCCATACTCTCTTATATTAACACCAATTTTTAGGATAAGACAAAGAACAAACGCAATGATTTAACTAGTATTACCAAAGAAGGGTTGAAAACTTGGAAAAGAGAATCCTTTTTAGGAAAGTACTGAAAAGAGGTTTGTAGGGAACTGAAAACTCTTCAAATCCTGTAGAAAATAGAAATACTGAAATATGGAAACAGAAGAGGATAAGCCAATGGAATAGAGTGGGATGGAAAGATTAGTCTTATTTGATAAAGGTTTTTTATTTAATTTTATACACAAAAGTAAAACTTTATAAGCACTTAATTTTTATCTTGAGTCTCAGGGGTTTAAGTACAGTGTAATGAAACCAATGTTCCAAAACTTTAATCTTGAATATTGTTCACAAGTGTGGTAAGTGCCTAGAAGCTGACTGACAAAGGATACTCAATAGGAACCATAGCTCCAGTCTGGTAGCCCAGTTGGTTGGAGCGTCCTCTTGCACATATCTGTGTTGCATGTTCAATCCCTGTTCGGGGCACATACAGAAGGCGAATGATCGATGTTTCTCTCCAAAAAATCTATAAAAACACATCCTCAAGTGAGGATTTAAAAAAAAAAAAGTGCCATAGATTTGTGGCTGTCAGGGACCTGAGGAAATGGGATTGGAGTGACTACTACTAGATAAGAGAGTTTCTTTTCTGGCTAATGAAGTTTTGGAATAGACAGTGTGCTTCCACAATTCTGAATATATTTAAAACCACAGAAATGTATTTTTTTTAACAATTCTTTTTTTTTTTTATTGATTTTTTACAGAGAGGAAGGGAGCGGGATAGTTAGAAACATCGATGAGGGAGAGACATCAGCTACCTCCTGCACACGCCCTACTGGGGATGTGCCCACAACCAAAGTACATGCCCCTGTCCGGAATCGAAGCTGGGACCCTTCAGTCCGCAGGCCGATGCTCTATCCACCGAGCCAAATGGGTTTCGGCAATTCTTTTTTTTTTTTTTTTAATATGTTTTTATTTATTTCAGAAAGGAAGGGAGGAGACAGAGATAGAAACAATAATGATGAGAGAGAATCACTGATTGGCTGTCTCCTGTACGCCCCACACTGGGGATGCAGCTCGAAACCTGGGCATGTGCCTTGACTGGGAATTGAACTGTGACCTTCTAGTTCATAGGTCGACGTTCAACCACAGAGCCATGCCAGCCAGGCCAGAAATATATCTTTGTAAATTTTATCTTAATAACAAAAAAATATCTTTTAAAAAGGATGGAAAGTTTAAACACAGGATATAACGTTACAAAGGAAATGTACAAATTGAAAGTTATAGTCCAGACAGTTAAGATCTCTTCCAACTCTGAGATTCTATGTATTTAATGATAAATAAGATTGGATAGTAAATGCTACTATACTCAAGAAGCATTCATAAATTTTATATATTATAACATAGATGCTTACTTTCGTTATCTCTGGAATGATATGTGAGAAACTTAATTGTTGTTTGCCTCTGGAGAAGGGAAATGGTGGGGTGAGATTCAAGACTCAGGGACAGCCGAAACCGGTTTGGCTCAGTGGATAGAGCGTTGGCCTGCGGACTGGAAGGTCCCGGGTTCGATTCTGGTCAGGGGCACGTACATTGGTTGTGGGCACATCCCCATTGGGGGTTGTGCGGGAGGCGGCTGATCGATGTCTCTCTCTCATCCATGTTTCTGACTCTCTATCTCTCTCCTTTCCGTGAAAAATCAATTAAAATATATTAAAAAAAAAATACAACTCAGGGACAGCCCTAACTGGTTTTACTCAATGGATAGAGAGAGCTTCAGCCTGCGAACTGAGAGGGCAATATGTCTTGGTTGCAGGCACATCTCCAGCAGGGGGTGTGCAGGAGGCAGCTGATTGAAGTTTCATCGATGTTTCTAACTCTCTCCCTCTCCCTTCCTCTCTGTAAAAACTCAATAAAATTAAAAAAAAAAAAGGGACAGATACTTATCTGCAGACCCTTTCTGCTTTGTTCGATTTTTTTTAACTGCATTGTATTTTCAATTCAGTAAGGAATTTGAAAATATAAATGATAAAAGGTCAGAATCTAAATGCCTCCTGAAACTAGGAAACTGCCAGTGTAACCTAATATGAAGAAGTCTAGTCAGAGGATCAGACTGCTTTTAACTATCTTGTAACATCTTCAAGAACCAAGGACAATGACTAATTCTTGCATAAATTCCCAATGGTGAAAACTGTTTCTTGACAAATCACTCACTCAGAACCAAGAGAAAGCCCCCAGAATAAACACAGAAGGCTGACAGAGACCAGAGCTCCTCTGTCAACACTAAGTGGCAAAATGATGGGCTGCACGTAGTGAGGTCCTAAAGAACACTAATGGAAATGAATTAGAGAGAGCCGCTGCATTACAGGCATTCAAGGGGCCTTTCTTTTCTGCACTATACAATAGCTTCAAGAGCAGGCCAAATGCAAATGGGTCTGCCCTGAGTAGAAAATTTAATTATAATGCCATTTAGAGATAGCAGGCTGTCCTGGTCAGAATGGAAACTTTTAAGAGTCAAAAGGACCAAAATCCAGACATTATGGCTCCTCCACTTACTGATGTGTGAACTTGACAGGGTATTTTTGCCTTCTCCAGGTTGTATGTACTTCTTGAGCACTTGCAGTAAAGGTCTGAGTGCTTAATGTACACAGGCACTGGGCTGACTTCATTAGGAGATGTATTCCTTTCACAGAGTGATGTGGAAGGACAGTTCATCAAAGTGCTCACCAGAAAAAAAAAAAAAACCCACACATGCCTGTAACTACATGTACTGATGGATGTTAACCAGACTTACTGGGGTGGTCCTACCACACCATACACAGAATCATTACGTTGTGCACCTGAAATTAACATAAACGTTACATGTCCATTACATCTCCGTTTTTTTTTTAAAGTGATGCAGACTATAAAACAGGGCAAAAGGATAGAAGTGATGAGCTGAGAAGAATTCTTTAAGAAGGGACACCGGATGTTGAAACCTGTGTAAGGAGGCAGGTCGAAGGTAAGAACTTTCAGCAGAAAGACACATGCAGAAGACGCGCGGTGAGAACCCGCTGGGTGTGCTCGGTGTCAGAAAGGAGAGACAGGGAGGCAGCTGGAGCGCGGCGAGCGGGGGCTGTGACGTTAAAGTGGGGAGCAAGGTGTCCGGCCGCGCTGGCCAGGGAAAGGCACTTAATTTGAGCACAACGGAGAAGCTGAAGCACTCAGGGCTGGAAGGAGGCCTTGAGTGCTTCACCTCTTCCGTCCTGAGACTCAACAAAAGGCAGTTCTGCCAACACGAAAGGGGCACTTGGGAGTCGTGGCCAAGGTGCCAGTCCCCGCCTCCCGGGGTGTCTCCATTTTTCAGAGGTTTCCCGGGGGCGAAAAAGGGGGCCCCCCCCCCCTAACACACTCAAGGGGAGAAGCCCATCTCAAATGTGGGGCGACGCTATAAAGCCAAGAGACGGGGTCTCTGAGTTTCGACGGAGAGAAACGGTTCTTCAGCAAGGAGTGGGAAGAGAGGAGGAACCAGCCCGGCGATGTGACTGACAGTCGCTAATGCCCGGTAACAGGTACCTCAGGAAACCCTACGCTCTCAACTTTCGGGGAACCCTCGCCTGGGGCGTCCTCAGGGCCTCCTCCGCCTGGCATTTCTTGAAGCCGCCGCCGCCACTCGACACGGTCCCCGCGCGGAGTTCATCCCAGCGCCGGGCTCCACGCTGGCGCCCGGGGAACTCGGCTGGCGTTCCTAGGTCGGCTCCGCGCGGTGAGGCCCTCGCTGCTGAGCCCAGCGCCTCCGGGAGGCCCGCGGCCGCTCCTTCCCGCCGGCCCTCGGTCCCTTCAGCCCCCGCTCCCAAACGGACGCCGCTTTCTCCTTAACCCCAGGCCGCTCCCCGCCTCAACTCACGGGTTGTTATTACTCATGGTAAGTAACAAGCTGCTGAGGAGCCGCACGTTGGAGTGCAGCCCCGCGGCCGCCATGTCTCGCACGTGGTCTATCACATTCATCCTGCCCGGCAAGGCCGCGGGGAGCCGTGGCAGCGGCACGAAAAGCCGGTAGGTGATCCTTAGAGAAGACTCCAAAATGGCGGCTTCGCCGGGGTCCATCGGGTCCACAAGTGGCACCGCCCCCGGGAAAATAGGCAACTACTGAAGTTGCCTGAATAAATACCTCGGTTTCTTCCCCACCCCCTTTTCAGGTGGAATGATTCGGTTTTCGGTTGGCTTTGTTCTAGCAAAAGCCGCTTCACTGTTCTAAGTTGCACACTTCACTGGGGACTTACAATGCGCTGGGACAAAAGGCAGCTGAGTGTAAATGTATGCTCAATTGAGATGAGTACGAGAGGAGTTTGTGTCTCTCAGGAATTTTAAAAAATGTATAAACATTTATTATAAATACAAATTAATATCGTAGGTTGTGTGTGTGTGGGGGGGTCCTTAACAGCTGTCTTTAGAATATTTTAGTCAGGCGCCAGGGACAGCCCTAACTGCGTTTAGTAACGCAGGCGCGCAGGCTGAGGGCACCACGGCCCTTCTTCTGAGGCGCGGGCGCGGCGGCTGGCGCAGCGGCTGGCCTCGGGCTTGGCTGGGTGTGAAGGGCTTGCTTTTGCCTATGAAATGAATCTCTAGCTCAGAGTGGCTGAAGGCCAGGTTGAACGTCAGCCACCCTACTCTGTGTTGTTTTAATTTGCAATTCCCTAGTCCACCCGCTATTCTAAGGACATAGCTTCCTTCTTTGGTGAGGTTTCCGTGGAGACCTTTTTCTGATCTTTCAATCGTACCTATTGAGTTTCAAGGGTTCTGTGTGTGTTTTGGGTAACAGTGTTTATCAGCTCCGTATTTTGCAAATATTTTCTACCAGTCTGTGACTTGTCATTCTTTTGGCCACCCTGCTTTTATTAAAAAAAATAAAATAACTTTTCAGTAATAATCCTGAAATGACTATTAATGGCCTGGGGAAAACCAGACAATGAAAATATTATTTTATTAAACTTCATCTAAATAATGATGCCAGTACAATTTTAATGAAAAATAAAATATATTACAGTACAAAAAAATATATAATGGATTAATATTTTTAATTATATTAAGGTATTTAAGAAAGGCTTTTATCCTACATATTGGGTTAGCAAGAAAATAAATAATATAGTTTCTGGCTTTGGTCCTTAAATTCTGTAAGTTTGCCAATAACTGTCAAAACTACTTGTCTTTGCATATTAATGTCCAGTTAGCACCACAGACAGATTTGTCATTGGAGCACAGTCTTAGTGTTCCATGAAAAGATGGAAGGAACGTAAACGCACTGAAAGAAGCCAAAGTAAAAAGCTACTTACGTATGATTCCAACTATACTAGTGGCCTGGTGCATGAAATTCCTGCATGGGGGAGGAGAGCTGTCCTTCATCCCAGCCTGCACCCTCTCCAATCTAGGACCCCTTGGGGGATGTCCCGGATCTGGCCTAAACTTGCAATCTAGGACCGCTGGCTCCTAACCGTTCATCTGTCTGCCTGCCTAATCACCCCTAAACCACTCTGCCTGCCAGCCTGATTGTCCCCAAGTGCACCCTCCACCAGCCAGCTTGCCCCCAGCTGCTGGCCTGAACACCTCAACCGCCCCCCCGGCCAACCTGCTTGCCCCCAACTGCCTCCCCCGCCAGCCTGCTTGCCCCCAACTGCCCTCCCCTGCTGGCTTGATCACCCCTAACCACCTCTGCCTTAGCCCCACCACCATGGTTTTGTTGGGAAGGATGTCTGGAAGGTCTCCCAGTCTAATTAGCATATTACCCTTTTATTAGTATAGATGACATCCTGGAAAAGATGAAACAGTAAAAAGATCAGTGGTTATTAGGGGTTAGAGAGGAGAGAGAATTTTATGGAACACAGGTGGTTTTTATGGCAATGAAATTATATGATACTGTAATGGTGGACACATGTCATTATATGTTTGTCAAACCTCACAGAATTTACAACATAAATTATGCACTTTGGCAGGTTTATAGGGAAAAAATAAAGAGACAAAGAGAATCTACCTTCTCTGGAATTTTTTTTTTTTTACAATCTTCTTTAAAATCAATTGCTCCCAAGTAGAATGGATTCCAAGGTTAAATTCCATTCATCTAATGTAAGTCAGATCATAATGATTTGAATGTTATTCAAAGGACATATAGCCATACATGTATAGCAACTCAGGACACAGAGATATAACCAGGGGACAAGGCTTCCTTTTTCTCATGGAATCATCTTCTAAAAGGATGACTTTGGAACTGGAGCAGACATTAGACATTATATCACGTTCATTCTTCCTTTCAGGGACGAAGAAATAAGGCCCATAATTGATGAGTAGACAGCTGGCTGTGAACCTTTCAGTTAACCACTTTAACAGATGCAGAATGATGTGGATACTGGATACCGTGGGGTGTTGAATCAGATACATCAAAGCAGTGGTTCTTAACCTTTCTAATGCCACAACCCTTTAATACAGTTCCTCATGTTGTGGTGATCCCCAACCATAAAATTATTTTCATTGCTACTTCATAACTGTAATTTTGCTACTATTATGAATCGTAATGGAAATATCTGTGTTTTCCAAGAGAATCCAAGATAGCGGCATAGGTAAAGACCTACGCTGCTGCCTCGCACTATTTCAAAACTACAACTAAAAGACAGAACGGACATCATCCAGAACCACAAGCTGAGTGGACATTCTACAGCTAGAAGGAAAGAGAGGGGCTCACAGAAACCCAGAGGAGCTGCAAAAAGCTGAGGTACAGAGACGGGCACGTGGAGAGAGCGGGTGCTGGAGTACCTGGCTGGCTTTCTCTGGTGGGAGGGAGACGGAGACTCCCAACTGCACTGAACCCCTAATCCTACGGCACTGAAACCCAGGTCCAGTCGAAACTCATACGGGGGGAGTTTGGACTATGAAAAGGGAGAAGTGCATGGAAATTTAGGGGAGACGTGAAAGGGCAGAAGTCTGGTGGCGCGCACAGCACTGCGCGCAGAAGACCAACTGCTGATTGTGCCGCTGGCTTTCACGAGTGGGCGGGAGACAGACCCTCCAAACTGCGCCACTTCTAACTCCACTAAACCCCAGTTTCGGGCGAAACCCTGGGGATCCAGACTCATATGGTCTAGAGGCACTGAACACGTGCACAGGGTCCGCTCCAGCAATTGTCCAGAGACATGTGAGACTCAGGGGCCATGGAGGGTGGGGCCGATTGGATAGCAAGGCTGTCTGTTAAGCCCTGAAACTCCACCCCACTCAAGCTCAACAGAGAGGTTTTTGCAGTTTTGCAAGTCTTGCATCATAAGGCTGAATCCAACACAGTTCTCCTGGCATAGTGAAAATGTCCAGACAAGGGAAGGGATCACAAACAAAAGAAATGGAGGAAAACAAACGGCTGGATATAGAGTTCAAAACCACGGTTATAAGGTTTTTCAAGAATATCCTAGAAAAGATGGATAAATTTAGCAAGACCCAAGAGGAGAAGAAAAAGGACCAACTAGAAATGAAAAAGGACCAACTAGAAATTAAACATACACTGACTGAAATAAAAAATATTATACAGAGACCTAACAGCAGACTAGAGGAAGACAAGAATCAAGTCAAAAATTTGAAATAGAAAGAATCAGAAAACACTCAACTGGAAAAGCAAGAAGAGAAAAGAATACAAAAATGTGAAGATAATGTAAGGAGCCTCTGGGACAGCTTCAAGCGTACCAACATCAGAATTGTGGGGGTGCCAGAAGAAAAGAGAGAGCAAGATACTGAAAACCTATTTGAAGAAATAATGAACGAAAACTTCCTCCACCTAGTGAAAGAAATAGACTTACAAGTCCAGGAAGCACACAGAACCCCATACAAAAGGAATCCAAAGCAGACTACACCAAGACACATCATAATTAAAATACCAAGAGCAAAAGACAAAGAATATTAAAAGCAGCAAGAGAAAAACAGTTAATTACCTACAAAGGAGCACTTATAGGATTGTCAGCTGATTTCTCAACAGAAACTATGCAGACCAGATGTGAGTGGCAAGAAATAGTCAACCTGATGACTAGCAAGAACCTACAACCAAGAATACTCTATCCAGCAAAGCTATCATTCAGAATTGAAGGGCAGATAAAGAGCCTCATAGATAAGGAAAAGCTAAAGGAGTTCATCAAATCCAAACCAGTATTATATGAAATGCTGAAAGGTACTCTTTAAGAAGAGGAAGAAAAAAAGGTAAAAGATAAAAAATTATGAACAACAAATACATATCAACAAGTGAATCTAAAAATTAAGTGAATTAAAAATTTGATCAACAGAATAAACTGGTGAATATAATAGAATCAGGAGCATAGAAAGGGAATGGACTGATAATTCTCAGGGGGAATGGGGTGTGGGGTGTACAGGGAGAGACTGGACAAAAATCATACACCTATGGATGAGGTCAATGCGGGGGAAGGTAAGGGTAGAGGGAGGGGTGGGAGCCGTGTGGAGAGGAGCTATGGAGGGGAAAAAAGAGAAACAAATGTAATAATCTGAATAATACAGATTTAATTAAAAATAAATAAATAAATATCTGTGTTTTCCAATGGTCTTAGGTGACCCTGCTAGGGGTTCTCAACCTGTGGGTCACGATGTTTCTCTTTCATCAATGTTTCTAACTCTCTATCCCTCTTCCTTCCTCTCTGTAAAAAAAAAAAAATCAATAAAAATATATGTATTTTTAAAAGGGAACAATTTATTAAGTTAAATGTTCTGTTCCACTTAAGTTCATTTCTGAATTTCCAGCAGCCTCCTAAGAATGAAAATCTTTCCCAGCTGCATTTGACATTTTTCTTAGATCTGTCTTTTGTACCAGGGGAAAAAACACAACACTTGTAAATTACTCTAAGGGAAACATTACTTAACATCTCTTAAGTGTCTCCTGGCAGTGAGAGCCTTCCCTTCAGTGGAAAGGAACTTTAGGAGAAAGAATTTGCCAGAACAACTAGAGAAAATACATATGGCCATCTTTCCAAATGATTTTCCCTCTCTGCAGTTAAATGTATTCTGGAGTTCTAAGATGTCCAGCCTGACATGTTTTTGTTTGTTTATGAGATGGTCAGTCAATTAAGGCTATCGCAACTAACTTATGCAAGCACAAAGGCAAAACCAAGAGGGCTTGCCCCAGTCAGAGTTCAACTGCCATCAAATAACATTTTCTGGAAACTTTAATACTAGTAACAACTCCAAGAAATTCCTTTGTCTGAGTCCCAGCTTTTACTGATCCACTTCTTATTCTGATTAACCTCTTAGGTTGATTCTTTTTTAAAAAATATATTTTATTGATTTTTCACAGAGAGGAAGGGAGAGGGACAGAGAGTTAGAAACATCGATGAGAGAGAGACATCGATCAGCCGCCTCCTGCACACCCCTCACTGGGGATGTGCCCGCAACCAATGTACATGGCCCTGACCGGAATCGAACCCGGGACCTTTCAGTCTGCAGGCCAACGCTCTATCCACTGAGCCAAACTGGTTTCGGCTGATTCTTTTTTATTATTTATTTTTTATTTTATTGACAGAGAGGAAGGGAAAGTGATAGAAAGTCAGAAACATCGATGAGAGAGAGACATCGATCAGCCGCCTCCTGCATGCCCCACACTGGAGATGTGCCCGCAAGCAAGGTACATGCCCCCGACTGGAATCGAACCTGGGACCTTTCAGTCCACAGGCCGACGCTCTATTCACTGAGCCAAACCGGTCTCGGCTTAGATTGATTCTTTACTGATTCTTACTTCCAGGGATATCTCCCTCCCATTTCTCTTCCTTCCAAAACATCTGATATATTGTAACTAATGCAACCTTATAAAAATCCTGATTTTATCTTCTTGACACTCCGCTTGAAAATTTAAATGTAGCCCAGCCAGTGTAGCTCAGTGGTGGAGCATCGACCTATGAACCAGGAGGTCATCGTGGTTCAATTCCCAGTTAGGGGACATACTAGGGGTGCAGGCTCGATCCCCAGTGTGGAGTGTGCAGGAGGCAACTGATCAATGATTTTCTCATCAATATTTCTATCTTCCTCTCTCTTCTGTTGTGAAATCAATAAAAATATTTTTTTAAAAGAAAATTTAAATAAGTCAGTGAACATTTGCTAGGTATTTACTTTTTGAGAGGCCCTCTGGTTTGGCTTTCAAAATCTTTATTCATTCAATATACAGCATACTTGAGTGCCTACTGTATGCAGGCACAGGGGCTACAATGATGCACTGCCCAATTTATTTTTTTTTAATATTTTATTGATTTTTTAGAGAGAAAAGGAGATAGTTAGAAACATCGATGAGAGAGAGAGAAACATCGATCAGCTGCCTCCTGCACACCTCCTACTGGGGATATGCCTGCAACCAAGGTACATGCCCTTGACTGGAATCAAACCTGGGGGGACCTTTCAGTTCACAGGCCGATGCTCTATCCACTTAGCCAAACCAGTTAGGGCTGCATTGCCCAATTTAAATGGCAATATAAGACAGCCAGATAGTGATTAAGGAAGAAGTCTTACAGGGTCTTATGATAAAATGGCAAATGATTTCTTGAAAAGTAGGAACTGGAACAGATATTTGTACACCAAAGTTCATTACAATAGTATTCACTATGCCAAAAGGCAAAAACAACCCATGAACAAAATGTGGTATGTCCTACAATGGAATATTATTCAGCCATAGCCCTGCCAGTTTGGCTCAGTGGATAGAGCGTCAGCCTGTGGACTCATGGGTCCTGGGTTCAATTCCAGTCAAGGGAATGTACCTTGGTTGTGGGCACATCCCAGGTAGGGGGTGTGCAGGAGGCAGCTGATGGATGTTTCTCTCTCATTGGTGTTTCTGACTCTTCTTCTCCCTTTTTCTCTGTAAAAAAAATCAATAAAAATATTTTTTTTAAAAAAAGAATGAAGTTCTGATACATGTTACAACATGAATGAACACTTAAAACATTAAGCTAAGTGAAAGAAGCCAGTCACAAGAGGACAAATAATTGCATGATTCTCCTTATATGAAGTATCTAGAAATCCAGAGACAAAGTAATTTAGACATTCCCAGGGGCTAGGGAGGAGGAATGGGGAGATACTGTTTTATGGTACAGTTTGTTTGGGGTGATGAAAAAGTTTTAGAATTAGATAATGGTGATGGCTGCACATTATAATTCTAATTAATGCCACTAGATTGTACACTTAAGATAGTTAAAATGAAATTTGTCATAAAAATATTGTGCCAAAACCAGTTTGGCTCAGTGGATAGAGTGTCAGCCTGAGGACTGAAAGGTCTCAGGTTTGATTCCGGTCAAGGGCAAACCCTTGATTGCAGGCACACCCTCAGTAGGAGGTGTGCAGGAGGCAGCTGATCGATGTTTCTAACTCTATCTCTCTCCCTTTCTCTCTGTAAAAAGTCAATAAAAAATATTTTTTTCTTTAATATATTTTATTGATTTTTTTTACAGAGAGGAAGGGAAAGGGATAGAGAGTTAGAGACATCGATGACAGAGAGACATCGATCAGCTGCCTCTTGCACGCCCCCTACTGGGGATGTGCCCACAACCAAGGTACATGCCCAGAACCGGAATGGAACCTGGGACCTTTCAGTCCACAGACCGACGCTCTACCCACTGAGCCAAAATGGTCTCGGCTAAAATATATATTTTTTAAAATGTAGTAGGCTATGCAGACTGAAAGGTCCCAGGTTCGATTCCAGTCAAGGGCACATGCCCAGGTTGAAGGCTTGATTCCCAGTGGGAGGCGGCCGATTAATGAGTCTCATCATTGATGTTTCTATCTCTCTCTCCCTCTCCCTTCCTCTCTGAAGTCAATAAAGATATATTTTAAAGAATAATGGCCGAGACTGGTTTGACTCAGTGGATAGAGCATCGGCTTGCGGACTGAAAGGTCCCAGGTTCGATTCCGGTCGGGGGCATGTACCTTGCTTGCGGGCACATCTCCACTGTGGGGCGTGAAGGAGGCGGCTGATCGATGTCTCTCTCTCTCAACGATGTTTCTAACTCTCTATCCTTTCCCCTTCCTCTCTGTAAAAAAATCAATAAAATATATTTAAAAAAAAAGAATAATGTAGTAGGCTTTTAAAAAAAAAACCACCATCAGATTGTGCACTTTAAATGTGTATGGTGTGTGAATTATATTTCAGGAAAACATTTTTTTAAAAAAGCACTAGAGAGTCAAGTACAGAAACTGTGCAATGAGCAGGGAAGGTGATGTTTGCTCAGGGAAACAGTTCTCAGTGGTGGGTCAAAGCAGAATTGTGTCTGGGTGTAAACAATCTATCAAGTTCTTTGGATTGCCAATAAAATAGCTTTAAGTTTATTAGCCTGACTCTTACTCTCAAAAATATGGGGCATTAATTACCTCCTGTGAGGGCATCTTCCCCACCAGATTCTTTGCCCTAAGGTTTCTTTCATGCCAGGCTTGATCATAGCCCAATTTACCCCTTTCCCATGTAGCCTGCCTTATTTGGCTCAATTGTTCTAATGAGCTCAGTTAGAGTGTCATCTTCACTAAATCTTCCCCAACTGACTTCAGCAGTCACAACCTGCTCTTTCTCTGGGCTTCTCCAGTGCTGGGCAGTTATGTCCATCTTTTCGTGTTTCTTGGTTTCTATCTTGATGTATATACTTCTCATCAGATAGGTAAGGTCCTGAATGTGTTACTAAAAATATATCAACGTAACAAACTGACCATCTTATAATGGCTGAGAGGGCCAGCCCCTGGATTCATAAAGACTTGGCTTTAATTGCTATTTCTGTCAGCTTCCAGGTGTGTGATATTATATGAATTATATTATAGCAAGTTACATCACACACCAGCTTACTTCACCTAGAAAAGGGGAAAAGTACTTAGATCTGCCACAAAGATTCTTACAAGGGTTAAATAGAATTAAAACTGCAAAGTGTTTAGTACAACTGCCAGATCAAACCTATAAATCAGAGCTGCAGCATTAAAGCAAAGTGGAAAATCATGATTGATGTTTTATCTCAAAATCAACACAGAACAGATGCGGCCCTAACATTACACTCTCCTAATGGAATGGTCTTCCAAACTTCTATAAACAAAAGGAAGGAGAAACAAACCAAATGGCTTTTCGTATAATAGTAGTATTTCCTTTTCTGGACACAGCTCCAAACTTTTTATGAAAGTCTCCAATACTGGTAATTGTAGAGAAAAGGAAAATGCAGAATAAAACAGTTCTCATAAATCTTGTTTGAGTATTTCCCTGGACTGTAATCTTTCAACACATGACAGTAATGAGTGGCATATTAAAATGATAAACATAAACAGGATGCTTAAGAAAAAAGAACAAGGTTACCGTGGCACTCAACCTGTTTTTGGCTAATAAATATTTTTTCTAAAATTTGATTTTCTATCTATCTTTTGTAAAAAAAAAAAAAAGATTTTCCTCGTTTATGAAGATCACATATATCTTACTGAATTATAACACATATGACTCAGAACAGTCTTTGTTCATGCCCTAAGAAAATCACTGTTAACAGTTTGATGCATAAGCTCCAAGTTTCCTTGGAGTACATACAATTAATTAGGTGAACAAGGATGGAATCATATTAAAAGTCCTCAACTTTTTTTATAAGGCATCTTTCCATGACAGGACAGATAGAGAGAGCTCCTTATTTTTTTATAATGGCATTTATGGATGTACGATAACTTATGTATCCAATTTGCTATTAAAAATGACTAAATTATTTCCAGGTGTGTGTGTCTTTCAGTATTCTACAATGCTTGAAATGAAGTGCTGGGTCAAAGAGAATGAGCATTTTAAAATGTTACAAAAAGAAAAACCGTAAAACAAATGAAAATACATCTTATAAAAAAAATCTTATGATTATTACTAAATTGCCTTCCCTAAAAGATAGTACCTTGTGCCCTGGCTGGTGTGACTCAGTTGGTTGGATGTCATCCTGTGCATTAAGGATTGTGGTTTGGTTCCCAATCAGGGCACATGCTTGGGTTGCAGCTCATTCGCTAGTAGAGGGCATGTAGAGGCAGCAAATAGATGTTTATCTCTCTCTACCTCTTTCTTCCTAACAATCAATTTTAAAAATATTAAAAAGAAAGAATAAACATGAGTATGAGTGTGGTAGTTTTGAGCCAAATATTCGATTTTTATAAAAAAGTTTTAGTGTTTTAAAATACATTTTATTGATTTTTTACAGAGAGGAAGGGAGAGGGAGAGTTAGAAACATCGACTAGCTGCCTCCCGCATACCTCACACTGGGGATGTGCCTGCAACCAAGGTACATTCCCTTGACTGGAATCGAACCTGGCACCTTTCAGTCCGCAGGCCGACGCTCTATCCACTGAGCCAAACCTGTTTTGGCAAAAGTTATACTTTTAAATAAATGTTTATATTGATTTTAGAGAGGGAGAGAGGAGAGACTGAAATGTCAATGACGACAGAGAATCACTGATCAGCTATCTCCTGCACACCCCCTTACTGGGGATCGAGCCCACAACCGGGCATGTGCCCCTGACCAGAATGAAACCCAGAACCCTTCAGTCTACAGGCCAATGCTCTATCCACTGAGCCAAACCAGCTAAGGTTGTAACAGTCTTCTTTTAATGTCAGCATTACATGTTGATTAAAGATGCTCTTTTAAACCCATTGTTATACTTCTTGCATAATTTATTCTAAATCCTTTGGAAACTGTCCACTCAGGTGCATTAAAAAATGAAACATTTACATATGCAGCAACAAGGAGAAATATTCTAGGAGCCAGGCTTTTGGCTTAGTGTCCATGCTCCCCCTGCTGGCACTGGAGGGACATGCACCAGAGAGAGTTGGTTTTTATCACAAAGGTTCCACAATTAAAAACAATACATGTTTTTCAGGAACAAACCTTTACAGTCTTCGAGTTACGTCGGACTCAACATACATCATACATCATTTTGTGGTTACATCAGCACCTCCCATTTACTTATAAAAAAAAATCCATCATTTCAACAATGTACATATGTGCTTTATATGTTTTTTTTTTAATTATATTTTTATTTCAGAGGGAGGATAGATAGAAACATCACCTAAGAGAGAGAATCATTGATTGGCTGCCTCCTGCATATCCCCCACTGGGGACTGAGCCTGCAACCCGGGCATGTGCCCTTGACCAGAATCGAACCCGGGACCCTTCAGTTCCCAGGCGAGCTCTCTATCCACTGAGCCAAACCGGCTAGGACTGTGCTTTATGTTTTTTATTATTTATTTAGCACAAGTAAAGAACAGAAATTGTTATCTTTCTTTTAAATGTTTTTTACTATTTCACTTCATTACCACTGTATATGTGCTCCATGAGAGTGATGTAGGTGCTTATGTACTTGCAGACGTTGCGCTGTAGGAACGGATCTCTGACATAATCTGAGGACCTACTGTATTCTTTATGGATGATGGTGGCTTGCTTTCTTACTTTCTGACGTATCTGAGAGTCTGTAACACAAGTTCCAACCTAAACCTCCAGAATCTGATTTTAGATAATAATCTCTCTATATAAAAGCCTAAGGAACCACTCAACCATTCGCTATGACGCACACTATCCAGCAGGGGGCAGACGCTCAAAGCAGGAGCTGCCCCCTGTTGGTCAGTGTGCTCCCATAGCAGGAGTGCTGCCTAGCTGATGGACGGGTGCCAGATGCAGGAGTTCCGCATCACCCCAGCCACTCTGGACCTCTGGGCAGCGTGGGAAGACAGGAAGGCAGATCCAGGCCGGAGCAAAGGCAGTGCTGGCAGCCAGGGGGAGAATGGCCCACTCTTGCACAAACCTTCATACATCGGGCCTCTAGTTTCAAAATAAATAGAGAGATGACAGTTGCACAACATTGTGAATGGAATGTAATTAATGCCAGTGAACTGTATACTTAAAAATGGTTGAAATGACAAATATGTGTATTTTACCACAATTTAAAAAAAGGGGGGGAAGGAAGTTATAACATGGACAAATCCTGAAAGCATTGTTCTAAAGAAACTAGACACAAAGGCCACATGTTATATGACCCCATGGATGTAAAATATCCAGAATAGGCAAATCCATAGAGATAGAAAATAGGTCAGTGGTTGCCAGGGTCTAGGAGGAAGGGGTTGGAGAGGAATGGGGGAGGGGTGGTGGTGTGTGTGACTGCTAAAGAGTACATCTTTATGGGGTGGTGAAAATTTTCTGGAATTAGTAGTTATAGTTGCAAAACTTTGTGTATATACTAAAAAACTATTGAATTGTACACTTTAAGAGGATAAATATTATCTACAAAAAATGTTAAGTGAATGGCAAAGGAATAACGTTTTTCTGACAAAATGTTAGAAATTCTTTTATTACTACTTATTAAGCACTAGCTTAATAACTGCAGAAAATTTCAAATCACCCTTTGACAATTCGTTTTCCCCATCCCCCCAAATTCTTGATAATGAACTTTTCAAGTAAAGACATGTTCTCTTCTCTCTTCTGTATAAAACTTTATGAAATAAAGGCAAAGAACTGTGTACATTTTGCTGTAAAATGCTGCCCATGGTTGTGGAAACAGTGTTTGCCCAGCTCTCTTTACTGTCCAGGTCCTGAAAGACTCTTGTTCATGAATTGTCTCTTCACAAAGCAAGTCCACCACTAACAAGAGGGGACAAAACAGAATGCACAGTGACAAATTACAAAGCAAGTTCAAGGGAAGGCCAGAATATGAATTTATTTAATATTAAAATTTGTGTTAGTCTAGTAGCCCTTACATTATACACATTCTTTGAAAGCACATGTAAAATTGTTAAATTTATTTTCTATTTAGTGACTTATAGGTTACTCAAAATTATGAAGACAAAATGGAGGTAATACATTCAAGATATCTCATGCAAAAAAAATCTGTTCTAGGGAGTTTATAATGTCCTGATATAAGATCAGACAACCAAAATTTTTAATTATATGTAATCATTACGCACTGTGATTCACTGTGAACTCCTACCATGTACAAGGCATATATTAACAACACTGCAAATTCAGAAACTAAAGATTTTCTTAGTGTGATTCATTTAATGGAGACTATAGGATAAAAGGTAAGTTATCAACTAAACAGGCAAAGAAAAGGGTCTTACCTTGCTGGGTTTATCATTCTGAGGGTCAAAAACTTTCTCGCAAAGTCTCAGTCCAGTCTCTTGCCTTAGTTGCTGCAAATAGGCCCTCATTATTTCTAAAATACGGAGCAGGTAGAACAACACAAAAAATTGTATCACAAATGTGCTCGTGGCTGATCTGGACACCAACCTTTGTAATTTATTTCTATATACTCAAACAGGTTAAGAAATAGAAATGACAGTCTACAAGGCTTTATTACTATACTAGAGGCCCAGTGCACGAAATTCATGCATGAAGTGGGGGAGGAATGCTGTCCCTCAGCCCAGCCTGCACCCTGTCCAATCTGGGACCCCAGTGGATCGGGCCTAAATGGGCAGTCAGACATCCTCTCAAAATCCAGGACTGCTGGCTCACAATCCAGGACAACTGCCCTCCCCTGCAGGTCTGGTCCCCCCCTACTGTCTTCCACTGCAGGCCTTGTCCTCCCCCTCCAACTCTTCTCCTCTGCTGGCCAGGTCCCAAACTGCCCTCCCTGCTGGCATGATCGCCCACAACTGCCCTCCCTGCTGGCCTCATCACCCACAACTGCAGGCCTTGGTCCCTCCCAACTGCCCTCCCCTGCAGGCCTAATCTCCCCTAACTGCCCTCCTCTGCTGGCCTGGTCACCCCCCCCCCCCCAATTTCTCTCTCCTGTAGGCCTGCATCCCCGCCTACTGTCCTCCACTGCAGGCCTGGTCCTCCCCAACAGCCCTCCCTTGCAGGCCTAGTCTCCCCCAACTGCCCTCCCTTGCTGGCCTGGTCTCCCCCAACTACCCTCCCTTGCTGTCCTGGTCACCCCTAAATTCCCACAACTGCCCTCCCCTGCAGGCCATCTTGTGGTGGCCATCTTTTTAAAAAAATATATTTTATTGATTTGTTACAGAGAGGAAGGGAGAGGGTTAAAAACATTGATCAACTGCCTCCTGCATACTCACTCCCTACTGGAGATGTGCCTGCAATCAAGGGACATGCCCTATGTCCTTGACTGGAATCGAACCCGGGGCCTTTAAGTCCGCAGGCCGATGCTCTATCCATTGAGCCAAACTGGTTAGGGCTTGTGGCAGACATCTTGTGTCCACATGGGGGCAGCCATATGTGACCACATGGAGGTGGCCATCCTGTGTCTTGGTGTGACTATCCATTTGCATATTACTCTTTTACTAGAAGGGATTCATTTTGATCCAAAAGGTTCTCTACATATTATATGCTATCAAGAATCTGAGAGTGACTAGTAAGAGAATGTATGTGCTAATGATTCTACTCCTAATTGTATAGCAATCAAGGCAAGAAGAGAAGGAGGGTAAAAAGTCAAACGAAAAAAACCTTGTGCCATACAGAGAGAAGTGAAGATACTGTCCTTACCGTCTTCCTGTTTGTTTGCAGGTTTGGCATAAATTGCATTGAGTGGAAAACCAGGCTCTCCGGGAATGGGAAAATTAGTGATTCCCAGTGTATACATTTCTTTCTCACCTTGGCTTTTGGAATTGCACTAAAAAAAAAAAAAATCATATATACACATATATTTTAAAGGGAAAAAGAAAATAATATACAATTGCAATTTTTTAGTTTAAGTAGCTTTGGCTGGGGTTAATGTTTTTGGTGATCTTTTGCCCATAGGCTTTACCTATGGGCCCCTTCTCAGAATAATGTTTTAAATAATTAAAATACAATACATAGAATTACAAAAGAAACCAATTATACTAAAATGCAATAATTATAATATTAAGAAAACAAATTTATATTATAGTCATACATGTGCTTCTTCTTTCATGCACTAAATACAAGATCTTGCCATGGTCCTAATAACTAAATTCTGAAGTATTGATGTGTCAACAATATTGCAAAAAAAATATTCTACTCTAAACGCAAAATACTGTGGTTTCTATTGGAGAAAAAGTCACAGGTATTGCTAAAACAACTGTGGGTAGTTGTCCACATAAATGAAAGTAAATGCTAAATTTCAGGTTAGTGAAAAGAAAGATGGAATCTTTTCCCACTCAGGTTCATGGGCCCCTGAATTCTATCCTTGAACTCCCAAGTTAAGAACCTCCGAGACAGCCCTAGCTGTTTTGGCTCTGTGGATAGAGCATCAGTCTGCAGACTGAAGGATCCCAGGTTTGATTCCAGTTAAGGGTACATGCCCAAGTTGCAGGCTCAATCCCCAGTACGGGTGTGCAGAAGGCAGCTGATCAATGATTCTCTCTCATCAATGGTGTTTTTGCCTCTCTCTCCCTCTCCTTTTCTCTCTGAAATCAATAAAAATGTATTTTAAAAAAGAAAAAAACAAAAAACAAACAAAACAAAAAAACACCTCTGAGCCAAAAGCTTAAAAAGGGATTTTTTTTGCTCAAGATTTCTGTCTTACGAAAATACTTGCAAAGCCTTATCCTTTGATTAGTCAATTGCACTGTAAATTTAGAGATCTACATTCAGATTTTTATTTCAAGTCCATGCTCTAAGTCAGAGGAAATATGTTCTATTTGCCTTTAAAGTCTTACCGAGTCCAAATACCTATCAGTAATTTGTTTTCCTGATAGATGATCATGCTAGTTTAATTACCTTTTGGAGTTTCTTTAAACACTCAGAAATGTAGAGAGTTATGTATATCAAGGTTCTATCAGCTTCATTCTACGGAGAGGAAAACAAAATTTAAAAACAGTTCTGAACAAAGCATAGCAATTATGTTCAACAAATGAATTCAAATCTTTGTCTTTTGATTACCAACTGAAAACTGCAAAAGTATAGTTATTATAGCATCAAAAATTCCCATTCTCCAGCCCTCACTGGTTTGGCTCAATGGATAGAGCATCAGCCTGTGGATTGAAGGGTTCTGCGTTCGATTCCAGTCAAGGGTTATGGGCTTGATCCCCAATGGAAGACATGCAGGAGGTGGCCAATCAATGATTCTCTCTTATCATTGACGTTTCTATCTTTCTCTCCCTCTCCCTTCCTCTCTGAAATCAATAAAAATATATTAAGAAAAAGTCCCATTCTCCAAATGCGAAGCCTGCTGTCTGCCCTGTGCCGCTCCTATTGTCCTCCGTTCCTCTTGCCCTTGGGTTCCCAAGGAACTCTGCCAACAGCTCCTCGCTCTGTGTAGGAAGCTGAGTCACAGAGTTGCCAGGAAAGCTGAGGTGCACCATATGGTTGGCTAATTTTAAAAAACCCTTTCACTTTAGGATCTCTGCCCAGAACAGAAACATTCATGACTATACAAGTGGAAACAATATCTCATGTGTGACTTGTTCTTGAAGAGCTCCATAAGCCCTACTCATCCTAAAGGAAAATGTGGAAAAGGTGACTAGGTGTGGATCCAATGTGGCACGAACTTCAAGTCAAAGTTTACACAGATTTGCCCCGCCTGCGTGACCAGTGGTTAGCGTCAACCTTTGAATCAGGAGGTCATTTCCCCTTCAGGGCTCATGCCTGGGTTGGGGGCTCGATCCCTAAAATGTGGGTATGCAGAAATTAGCTGACCAATGATTCTCTCTCATCACTGATGTTTCTCTCCCTCTCCCTTCCTCTCTGAAATAAATAAAAATACATGTAAAAGGAAGTTTACACATATTTATAGTTTAAAAAACAAACTATATATTTCCCTATATTTCAGATCATGTGATATTCAAGCGAGAATAAAATGTGGCAGAATTATAGTATTTATTTATACCTATTACAAATAAAACACATGAGACCATGCATTAGATACAGAAAACACTCTGTTAATAACACAGAATATTTAGACTACAATTTGTAGGCCAAGTGTCTACAAATAAAGATTTCAGACCCTGTTTGATTAAAAAGTCAAAGTTTGGCAGGGAGTTGAAGTTTCATATTCTAGAATATTATCCATAAAATGTGTTGACATTTCTTGTAACTTACTCTTAGTGGAAGCTCGAAAATTTTTTGCCATTTCCCCCTCTGCTTCTCTCCACCTGATTCCTACCAAGGACTTAGAAAAGGGGTGAAAGGGTGTTTAAAGAGGTGGTGGGCCAGATTTGACCCTTTGGCTGTCATTTGCCAACCTGTGGTGTAGACTTTGAAAGAAAAATAAGAAATTAATATTGACATAAAGTCTAACATTAAGTACTATTCTGGATTTTTAAAATCATATAATCTCATTTTATTTGGAGCAACCTGACTGCCAGCTAGATCTTTTTCCCTTCAGAAAATTACTTGAATATTAAAAGCTCTGTACTTGCCGAAACCGCTTTGGCTCAGTGGATAGAGCGTCTGCCTGCAGACTGAAAGGCCATGTACCTTAGTTGCGGGCACATCCCCAGTAGGGGCGTGCAGGAGGCATCTGATCGATGTCTCTCTCATCGATGTTTCTAACTCTCTATCCCTCTCCCTTCCTCTATGTAAGAAATCAATAAAATATATTTAAAAAAAAGTTTAAAAGCTCTGTACTTTACCTTAATTTCATAGTTTTTGAAGAAGACATTGGCCTTGAAGTAATAGAGGGCTTCATCCACAATATCTGTGTCTTTTGCTAAGCAAGATACAAGGGGAGGGGGCAGAGAACATTAGCTTAATGCAAAACATAACATTAGAAAAGTTATAAAGAAAAAAAGTTAGCCAAGATTAATGAATAAGAGTTTTAGAGTTGAATAAAATAAAATAAGGCTACTGAAATATAGTCTCTAGATAATTTCTATAGAAATATATACATAATTTATTCTTTTTTTAAATTTTTTTATTTTTATTGATTTTTTACAGAGAGGAAGGGGGAGGGATAGAAAGTCAGAAACATCGATGAGAGAGAGACATCGATCAGCCGCCTCCTGCACGTCCCACACTGGAGATGTGCCCACAAGCAAGGTACATTCCCCAGACCGGAATCAAACCAGGGACCTTTCAGTCCGCAGCCAACGCTCTATCCACTGAGCCAAACCGGTCTCGGCCATAATTTATTCTTATAGCTTTATAGTTTTTATAAAAACTATATATACTCATTAGAAAGATTTATCAATACCAAACAATTTAATATATATATATATTTTTTATTGATTTCAGAGAGGAAGGAAGAGGAAGAGATAGAAACATCAATGATGAGAGAGAATCAATGATGGGCTGCTTCCTGTACGCCCCCTACTGGGGATAGAGCCCTCAACCCAGGCATGTGCCCTTGACTGTAATCCAACCTGGGACCTTTCAGTCCATAGGCCAATGTTCTATCCACTGAGCAAAACCAGCTAGGGTCCAAAAACAATTTTAACTGTCATCCTAATCTCACTTCCCAGAAATAACTATTAACACTGGTGAACATCATCCCAGACATCTCTCAATGCATTTATAAAAGCAGACTGAGACATAAACTAACTTTAATAAAATGACTTAAAAAGCATTCAATAGAATTTTATTTGAATGTACATATGACAGTTTCAGAAAAAAAACACACCTCTCAGCTGTCATTTAGGAATCCATTGGGGTTTTCGTAACATCTTTCTGTTTACAAAAACTATGACTTCAAATATATCTGTACAAGCTGTTTTAGGTGCCTAGAGACTGAAAAAAGCCAGAAATACTGTGTGACAAAGACAAATCTCATTACAATTTTTTTTTGGCAATTTTTTGTTTTCCTTTCTTTATTTTAAAAAACTCACAATCCCAGGGTCTTGGTATCCGGCAGCTGGTTTCAGCAACACAGAAACAGTTATTTTTATCTCTTGACACACAGCAGAAATGCAAAATAATCCTGAAGTTTTAATACTCTGTAATTCAGCAGTGATTATTTCTGCTCATTCCTCTGCTAAAAAATTTCAATAGAATTTGAACTCTAGATGTGGATTTCTTTA
This sequence comes from Lasiurus cinereus, assembly GCA_011751065.1. Lineage (NCBI taxonomy): Eukaryota > Metazoa > Chordata > Mammalia > Chiroptera > Vespertilionidae > Lasiurus > Lasiurus cinereus. The sequence continues at coordinate 13,756,837 of JAAGEH010000417.1, read as the reverse complement.
AAAAAAAAAATATATATATATATTTTATTGATTTTTTTGCAGAGAGGAAGGGAGAGGGATAGAAAGTTAGAAACATCAATGAGAGAAAAACATCAATCAGCCATCTCCTGCACACCTCCTACTGGGGATGTGCCCACAACCAAGGTACATGCCCTTGACTGGAATCGAACGTGGGACCTTTCAGTCCACAGGCCGACGCTCTATCCATTGAGCCAAACCGGTTAGGGCTAGATGTGTATTTCTTGCAATCTATTTTCTTAACTGCAAAAAGAAACTTCCTCAAAGATTTCAACAGTGTTTACAAAAACCAGACAGTTCTTTTAAATGTCACCATAGGTGGTGGGGAGGCTACAAGTTTAAGAACCTAAGAGAGTATTTGGCACATAAAAGGTGTTCAAAAGATATTTGTAAATAATTAGATTAATGCTAAGAGATATTTACTAGTAACTCCCAGCATAAGCTTACATTCATCCATAATTCCAATTTGGTTTGAATCCAGTCCTCTAGGGAAGAGAACAGGTCATTCCTTATCAGTAGAAATCCCCAAAGTACTGTAAGGATGGTAATTAGATTAATCCCTTGGTCAACTCTATCTTTTGAAATACCAAATGGTATTTTGTGCTGATCTGAAAGGGTTCTTCTCAAGGAATCTAACCAACATTGACTCTTATTTTTTCTCTGCACTGTAATTCTTTTATGCCATTTTTCTTCTGTTTGGTCTGCTTTCTTTTCCCCATCTGTTCCTTTCTCTTCATTTCAAAATCAAGTAAAGACTATAGTGACTCACCAGATTTATTAAGTTTATTGAGCTTTCAACTGGTGCTGGAAACAAAATTAAATTTATAAAGGTCAAGTCTAACAGTTTGGCAGAAGGACGGAGAGGGCCTCAGTACAAAATTATTAATTAAAACCATGGCCTTGGAAACCATGAATGGAACTCAGTGCAGACCTTTCCTGGGTGCAGGGAAACCATGTCTAATATAATACAAATCATACTGTTGGCAGGTTAACTCAGAATGTGTCAGAAGAGTCTCAGATAGTGTCTAAAAAGAATGGAACTTCTGAACAGTAAAAAATGGTTCGGGACGGTACAGGGTGGGAGGGGAAAAAATGTGAGTACCAAGAAAGAAAGCAGATATAAAATTCAGAATTAGCAATGTTTCTTAGGATATACCTTTTAATATATAAGATTGACCCCTGGCCTTGACTGGTCTGGCTCAGTGGATAAATCATCGGCCTGCAGACTGAAGGATCCCAGGTTCCATTCTGGTCAAGGACATGTACCTTGGTTGTGGGCACATCTCCAGTAGGAAGTGTGCAGGAAGCAGCTGATCAATGTTTCTCTCTCATTGATATTTCTAACTCTCTATCTCTCTCCCTTTCTCTCTGTGAAAAATCAATAAAATATATTTTAAAAGATATTTATAAAAAATTTTTAGAAAACACACACACACACACACACTTAAGACTGAGGTATTGCTAAAAATTGAAACTCCTGAAAAATGGAAAAAGGAAACAGAAGTAAAAGAGTTTAAAATATGTTTTGTTTTGCCCTAGCTGGCTCACTGGATAAAGCATCCACCTGTGGATTGAAAGGTCCTGAGTTTGATTCCAGCCAAGGGCACATACACAGTTATAGACTCCTCCCTGGCCTGAACCCTGGTAAGGCCGTGTGCAGGAGGCAACCAATTGATGAGTTTCTTTCACATCGATATTTCTCTGTCTTCCACTCTCTCTAAAAATCATTGAAAAAATATCCTCGGATGAGGATTAAAAGTGAAATAAATAAAAATTAAAAAAAATGTTTTTTCCAGCTTGATAAGAGAAGGGGTGGGGACATGGCATTCTATAGAAGTAGCAGCATTAGATTGGTTTGTAAGAACTGACAGTGATAACAGAAATAGTGTCAAGATTTAAGCACATTGCCAAAACTGGTTTGGCTCAGCAGATAAGAGCATTGGCCTACGGACTGGGAGGTCCCGAGTTCGATTCTGGTCAAGGGCATGTGTCTCAGTTGTGGGCACCTCCCCAGTAGGGGTGTGGGAGGCGGCTGATCGATGTCTCTCTTTCATCAATGTTTCTAACTCTCTATCCCTCTCTCTTCCTCTCTGTAAAAATTCATAAAATATATTAAAAAAAAAAAGATTTAAGCACATTTTCTCTTTTCCCTCAACAAAATATCCTGGAGAAATTAGCAGCAAAGATAGTTCCCTATTAGATGCAACATATACCCATAATCTTGACGGGCCTAAAAAGCAATATCCACCAAACAAATAGAAAATACAACAGCAACCAGAGACAGAGGACTGAGCCAAGAATTTCTCTGACTTAATGTCAGAGGGTTGCTACACACCAAAATCTGAAAATAATGGAAAGGGGTTTCAACTTACTCTCTCTAGGGGCAGGTCCTTTGAACTGACTTCTGATGGGCAACAGTGCCATGTTTCCAATGAGTTTGGTGTCAGGGTCCATGAGAGAAGAGTGGTAAGCCTAAGTGGCAAGCCAGATAAGAATATAGAAACAGAAGCAGAACAAATGTCAGCAGGGCAAACAAGTACACTTCTCCAAAGGAAAAAAAAGAGTAACCCACCCAAGATCAACCAGGGCATGTGGCAGAGGGGAGGGTGGCAGCAATATGCAGAGCTGGCTCTTACTGGCTCATGAAAACCAACTGTTACCTTTCTAGGAATTTTCAAAAATTAAATTATATAAATTTGCAATAATTTATATTAAAAACAAAGGTAATAAAGATTCAAAATGCATTGCTCCTTATTTTTAAAAATTATTTTACTGTTGATTAAAATTTTAAAGTTATTTATATCTTTTGTATTTTTATGGCAGAAATAGTACTACATAATGAATGGGATGCTATATTCAGTGACATCACACTGGTAACTGGTGGAAATAGTTACACTGCAGAAATGGGCAAACATTATATAAACCAGGAGTACCCATCCATCAGTTGTTGTTAAGCCAGAGCCCAAGGACTAGTTATTCTGTTCTGCCACTTCCAGGCTTTCTATCTTTGACTAAGACATCACTTTTCTTAGTCTGTTTCCAAATTTGTATAATGAGGAAATATATACTGCTTTAGTGGGGAGGTGTGAGTTAAAGGATGAAGGGAGAAAATCACATTTATGAGAGCAGTATGTATGTGATTCCTAGTTCTGGCTTTTTGTAAGACAACACAGGCCCCATCATGTATTCATTCATTCATTCATTCATTCACCAAATGATTACTAAGCACCTTCTAAATGCAAGGCTTCCATCCTTGAAGAACTTTGGGGCTAATGGAGAAGACATATATTAATTGAGTAATATCAAGATATTAAATAAGTGCTCGGGGTCCAAACGGAATGAGCACAAGGCTGTAGAGTACTGGCTTAAAACCGTGGTTACCAAGGCTTTTGCACTAGTTTGTGTGCAACCTTGGGTAAATTACTTAACTTCTCTCCGCCTCAGGTTCCTCTTCTGGAAAATGAGAAAACAGTAACATATCTACTTTATAGGATCACTGTGAGGATTGAATGGGATAATTTATAGAGAGCGTGTAGCTCAGGGCCTGCCTGGAACACATAAGGAATCAAATGGTAGCTATGGGATTCACAATATTTGTATCTAGAACCTTTTCTAAAATTGCACCTTTTTTAAAATCACAGGTATGCCTCATTGAAAGCAGCCTCCACCATCCCCTTCACCAGCTACTACAAACTACTGCCTTGTGCCTCATTTATTTTCTTCATAACATTTGTCACTATCAGAAATTATTTCCTTTATTCTATTTACATTTGTTTCCTGTCCGCCTCCCTATTAGAATGTAAACTCCGTAAGAACAGGGATTCGCTGCCTTAGTCACTGCTATAACCGTGCTTAGCATGCAGTATGTGCTCAGTAATGTTTGTTGTTAGAATAATCCCATGTTGTTGAAAACCTCCTTTTCCCTAATCTGCAAAACGGAGACCTACCACGACGGCAATAAATCTACCCCACGGACTGGCTGTCAGAAATGAAGAGAAACCAGACCACCATTAATTTCACTCCTATTCTGGTGCACAATAAAACTGAAACATGTGGAAACCTGGCTCGGCCCTTGAGTTTGCCCTGAAGGCTCTAAACCAGCGGTTCTCAACCTGTGGGTCGCGAACAGCTAGCAGGGTCTCCTAAGACCCTCAGAAAACACGGATATTTACATTAGGATTCATAACAGTAGCAAATTACAGTTATGAAGTAGCGGCAAAAATAATTTATGGTTGGGGGTCACCACAACATAAAGAACTGTATTAAAGGGTCGCGGCATTAGGAAGGTTGAGAACCACTGCTCTAAACCAACAGCGCAGGGGTGGTGACAGGGAAGGAAGTGGGGTCTGACAGCGGACCAGAAGCGGAAGGAACCCGTCCTCTGGGTTGGAGAAGGAAATGGGATTTCAAAAAAAAGGAGAAGCCGGACCCTGGACTAGAAAAATGAAAAAAGTGTATCCCTTGACTTAGTGGCTCCAGGAGGCTTTGGGGACCCAGCCAGCGCCGGGGGGAGGGGGAAAAGGATGGTGCAGAAGGGGCAAAGATGGGGTTGGCACTGGAGAGAAGGGGCCAAAAAGCTGAGGCTGCCTCTCTCGTACCCCATGGCCGACACCCCCGGGTCCTCAATCCTGTAGGAACTGGCTGCTTCCCCTCTTCCCTGCTCTGGATTCTCTGTCCTCTCCGATCGGGTTGGTCCGCTTCCTCAGCGCACGCACATCTCTCACCGCTCTCCCCCACTCTCGCCATCACCTCACACCCCTGACTCGGGCTCCTTACCGGCATCTTGACGTCTCCCGAGTTTCAACTAAATTAGGAAAATCGGGTGTGAGAGAGGAGCTTCCGGCCCCGGAGCTTGGGAGGGGTAGGCGGAAGTGAACCGGAAGAGGAGGGCGAGGGGAAGATTTGCGCTTCCGGCCTAGAAGTTCCGCCCTTGGCTGCTGGGGCGGCGGGGATCCGAAGGGGCGCCAGGGGGCGCGCCAGCCCTAAGTAGAGGCTGAGTGTTACGCATGCGTGAGGCCCCGGAGCTGGCGATGGGTCTTGGGGTTACAAATACCTGTGTCACATATTATTTTATTTTTTTAATACTTTTAAAATCGATTTCAGAGAAGAAAGGAGAGGGAGAGATAAAAACATCAATGATGAGACTCATTGATCGTCTGCCTCCTGCACGCTCCACACTGGGGGTCAGCCCGCAACCCAGGCATGTGCCCTGGTTCATAGGCTTCCTTCTTATGATTCTTTTACTTAACTACTTTTGGTGTTTATCTCCCCATCCATGTGAACATCAAAAAGGCAGGGATTTTGCAGAGTGAAAGGTCCCAGGTTCGATTCCGGTCAAGGGCATGTACCTTGGTTGCGGGCACTTCTCCAGTAGGAGGCGTGCAGGAGGCAGCTGATTGATGTCTCTCTCTCATAGACGTTTCTAACTCTATCCCTCACCCTTCCTCTCTGTAAAAAATCAATAAAATATATTTAAAAAAAATAAAAGGCAGGGATTTTTGTCTGTTTTGTTCACTGCTGTATACCCCGTGTCTAAAAATGTGATGATACATAAGAAGCATCAACAAATTTTTGCTAAGGGAATAAATTAACCTAATTTTAAAAATGGGGAAGGAGAGCACATTGGTAAAGGATTTGTGGGTTACTCTGTACTGCAATTCTTTTTTTTTTTTTAATTTTTATTGATTTTTTACAGAGAGGAAGGGAGAGGGAGAGAGAGAAACATCGATGAGAAACATCTATCAGCCACCTCCTGCACATTCCTGCTGGGGATGTGCCAGCAACATGGTACATGCCTTTGTCCAGAATTGAACCTGGGACCCTTTAGTCCACAGGCAGATGCTTTATCCACTGAACCAAATCAGGTAGGGCTATACTGCAATTCTTTGTGTAATGATTGTGAAAATGGACTCTGGATTTGAATTCCAGCTCCTACACTTACAGGCTGTGTAATTTTGGGGGGTAGTTAATCTAGTTAATCAGTTTCCTCACCTGTAAATGGAGATAACAGTACTTAATTCTGTTTTGTGAGGATGAATGAATTGCATGTAATGTGCTTAGCACTTACATGCCTAGAACATATTAAAGGTTCAGAAGCTTGTAAACTATTACTAAAAAGCACCTCATGTTAAAAGACAAGTTAATCGCCAAAACCGGTTTGGCTCAGTGGATAGAGCGTTGGCCTGCAGATTAAGGGGTCCCGGGTTCACTTCAGGTCAAGGACATGTATCTTGTTGCGGGCGCATCCCCAATGAAGGGCGTGCAGGAGGCGGCTGATGTTTCTTATTAATGTTTCTAACTATCCTCCCTTCCTTTCTATAGAAAATCAATAAAATATATTTATAAAAAAAAAAAAAAAGACAAGGTCATTCCTGCTTTGGCCCATTTCTTCTGCCAGTTCCTCAGACTGGAATACTTTGCTCCTGATTCCCACACTGATTTCTCATTTTGGTCTCCTATCAAATAGCACCTTTTAGGAGGAGCCTTCTTTGACAATGAGCCCAAAGTAGGCAGTTATTACTTTCCCTTTCATTACTGTTTCTTCTTCCCATTCCGTATCAGAGGCTTTCCTGTTTATGGTTAATCTAAGGACCCAGCTTGTCAGCTCCATAAGAATAAGGTTAACAAAAAATAAGGTTTTGTTGAGCCCCCATTTTATCCCATGTCTGGCATCTCCTACTTGGGCAATTTTACTAATTCAAAAATTTTCCCTCGCTGAGTTATTTCAAATTACAGATGAAGAAAAAGAGTGTAATGAAAGATGAATGCTGTTTCTTTTATTTGTATACACTAGAGGCCCCATGCACAAAATTTGTGAATGGGGAGTTGTTCCTCGGCCCAGCCTGCACCCTCTCATAATCTGGTACTGCTGGATCCTAACCACTCTCCTGTTTACCTGCCTGTCCCTAACCACTCTGTCTGCCAGCCTCATAGCCCCCTAACCACTCCCTTGCTGGCCTGATTGATACCTAACTGCTCCCCTGCTGGCCCGATTGTCCCTAACTGCCTTCCCCTGTGGGACTGAAGGGACTGGGGGACTCTGGCTGGATGAGGTGGGCCTGAGGGGACTGGGGGACTGAGGCTAGATGAGGCGGAGCTGAGGAGACTGCAAAATGGAGACCTACCACGACATGAATGCCAACTGTTACCTTTCTAGGAATTTTAAACAGTTCATCCTTTAACTGCCATCTTATGAGGGCACAGCAATCAATTAGCATATTCCCTCTTTATTGGCTGTGGACTCCAACATTTGTGAGGGTGTAATGGTCAATTACCATATTCCCTCTTTATTAAATAGGATACTTATCTTTAAAATTAGTCACTTTTCATTTTTTAATTATACAAATAATACATTTTCAATGTAAAAATTTGGAATACATATAAACAAATGGTTTTATCTATATCCTTACATATTTTCAACTTTGGATATACATATCTTGTTACAATAATTCCTGCTCCTCCAAAAAAGCCTTCAAAAATAATAAAACCAAACAGAAAAAATATAGACTGTTTCTAACTGTACCACAGGTGCTATATAATTTACATTATTCACAAATCTATGTGAATTAATTTCAATTTAAACTTTTAAAATCTAAATTGATGCTTAATAAAAATATAACAATGAAAGATTCCACTTTAAACAGCAGCAGTTTCAGAATAACCAAGAACTTGATTCAGGTGTGCTGTTGATAAAGAGCCAAGTACTATTTTTTTCATTAAAGTAAGCAGCTTTTTAGTATTGCATCCTTTGAGAAAAATGTTTTGCCGATTCAGCCACAAGCTCTTCACATATATACATTTACATGTTAATAAACTCTTTATTCATTCTGATGTTCTTGAAAATATTCATCAAACATAGAAGAAGACTCATCTTCATGTTCCTGATACAAAGAAAACACAAAATAGAAAACACATTGATTTCCCCTCAGACATAACATGTTTTTACATATTTTTCAGGTAATGCTCTATAAAGAGCTAACACTCAGTGTCAACTCTTGGTGCTGTACATAGGTAATAGTGACAAAAGGCATGATTGATAGAATATTTAAAGTGTTTATATCTCTTTAGAAGCATTTCTTCTTCTTTTTTTAAATCCTCACCTGAAATAATTTTCACTGATTTTTAGAGAGGGGAAGGAAGAAGAGAAGTAGGGAGGGAGGGAGAGGAATAAACAGAGGAAGAGAGAGACAGAGACAGAAACAGCTATGCAAGAGAGAAACATTGATTAGTTATTTCCCATATGCACACTGGCAGGGCATTAAAACCTGCAACTCAGGTATATGTCCTGATTGGGAAATGAATCCATTACCCTTCCATGCACAGGACCATATTCCAACACCCTGAACCACAGAATAGAGTAAAACTGATATTGCTCTTTGAGCTCAGGAGTCAATTTCAGTAATCACCCAGAGAACCCAGGTTACTACCATCACTAAGACAAAAATTAATTTGAGTTCCTGATATTATGCAGGAGATCAAGGAGTGCCAACAAACATTTTTACTAAAAGCCCATAATAACCCTAAACCAGAAATTACCTTTGGTTCTTTAAATTCTAAGTCTTCTCCATACTGAATGGCAAAATCAATATGCTGTAATACAATGTTCATGCTTTCTTCATCTGACTGATCATAAGGCAAAAATCGAACCATGCTATAGTCGTCAATCTGTAAGTTGGAAATTTCAGAAAGAGTCATTCTGAAACTGTGCAACATGCTTACTTTTCAACTTATATATTTGAGGTTTATAACTATTTATCATTTGTGGGGGAGAGGAGGGATAGACAGAGACAAAACAGAAAATCAATATTCATTTTTCTGGTCTGACTTACCAGAACACTCAACTTAGTACATAACTAGATACTGTTTCATAGGCATTTATCTGAATTCAACAACCACTGGAGACTTCCACAGGGCACAGACAGTTCTGAATTCCCAAAATGGCTTGGAATAATGGACATGCCAGTTAATTTACTGGCTATCACCAATAACTGCTTCTTAATTAAACTGTTGTGGGGGGGATGAAAAAAAAAATCAAACTGCTGACTGGCCACCCACAGCCTGTCACCACCACCTCCCCATTGCAAGGAAATAGAATTGGATTGTGCTTTCCGTAATGTTGGCCACGGACTGGACATCGATGAATAATAACAAAACAACAACAACAACAACAAAAACAATATAACCAGCTTACCAGTCCACATACAGCTTTAGTCAATTTTTTGAATTTTTTGCTTCTAAAGTCACTTGTGGAATCATCTAATAAAGAATACATGTCTGGATCTAGAAACCTTTAAAAGTGAGAAAAAGACTGATGAATAAAAGGAAGAAGAAATTCGCTTTATAGACAGACAGAACCTCACATATAAATAAAGCTTAGAAGATTCATCTCTGTAACTGAGATCTGATTGTAATGGAGGCCATGAACTTACTTTTCAATTTCCTTCTTCGCTTTCTTACTCAGGAGGTCCATTTTCGTCATGATGTTAACTTGTGGAATTTCTAGAGAGATCATAGCACTCAAGGCTGCCAAGATGCCAGAAATAAACTGAAGAAGGAAATAGGAAAGGGAAGATAAATCAACAGGTGCCAACAAAGTTCTCTAGTCTCTGCATGAAAGAGAGGCTTCTGTGCCTTACTGGAGAAGAACTGGCCTAAACCCAAGAAACACTAATCCTAAAGGACAGTAATCAGAGGCTGACCTTTGGTTTCCAAAGGTGAGGAGAAAAAAAGATGTAGAGTTCATCTATGGTGGGTCACAAATCTCAATTTAGACCATATCTTTAACCTTCTTTCCCATAAAAAATTCCTTAAGGGCTATTAATGAGAAATAAAGTTTTAGACAAATAGCCCTCAGAGAATTAAAAATGCACATACATAATATGCAGCTGCCTCCTTTTTCTTGGCAGGTTCTCCATATAATATAATTTACCATCTGAAGCGAAAATACATTATTATAATAATTTTAAAAGGAATACTAAGTAACTCTAGAGTATCATTTGAGAAATGTCCAGAATCACAATGATTAAAGAAGACAATCATCTGCTTGTACCCATGACTGAAATATCAACAACAGATTTATCCTCAAACCTTAAAAGACTCCACCATAAACTGTGAATCGACCAGAAAAACTCCACAGACTCGAAACTCCCACTGTTCTAGCTGCTGGACCAGTTGTTTCATCACAGGCAGATGGGTATACAACTCGATCTGACCTACATGAAGAAAATTGCAAGACTATTACAATCAGAAAATGTTAAAAAATACAAAAAAAAAAAAATTCCCATAATATGGTTAAAAACAAACAAACAAACAAATTCCCCTGCTGGAATGGCACAATGGTTGAGCATCGACCTATGAACCAGGAGATCACAATTCCATTCAGAGTCAGGGCCATGACCTGTTTGAGGGCTAAATCCCCAGTAGGGGGCATGCAGGAGGCAGCCAATCAATGATTCTCATCATTGATGTTTCTTTCTCCCTCTCCCTCTCCCTTCCTCTCTGAAATCAATAAAAAAAATATTTTTAAAAAATTAAAATTAACATGAAAAAACAAACAAACAAACAAAAAACAGCTGAAACTGGTTTGGCTCAGTGGATAGAGTGTTGGCCTGTGGACTGAAAAATCCCAGGTTCGATTCTGGTTGCGGGCACATCCCCAGTAGTGGGTGTGCAGGAGGCAGCTGATCACAAAATCATGAGGTTCATCACATGTTTTACTTTTTAGTTAATCTCAAGTCTAAAATTCACTATTAGGCTTAACAAGTCATATGCGTTTATCTCTCCCTTACCAACCTCACTTCCAACATTCCCCTTTGTGCACTATGTGCTTCAGCCACAACAGCCTTTTTGGTGCCTCAAACCACCTCCTTCTTTCCTCCCTGTAGGCCTACAACATGCTATGGCTTTTGTGTGGACCACAGTTTCCCTCACCTTCGGGCTTTGGCCCAGTCTACAGGCCACTGGATCAAAACCTCCTCTAACCTCCCTGCTGTGTGATGGTCTATGCCAACAGTCACAAACCTTTCGGACCTCACGGACCACTAGTGAGGTCCACCAGTTGTCGCCTGCTGCTCTGTGCTATGCCTGTCACAAAGGAATATTAAGTAACATTTGGGTGATTTTTGTTTATACCACCTAGCACTGCCACTGGACTGTGAGCTCCACCAGGGCAGAGACCATGGCTGCCTGGTTCTCTATGGTATTCTCAGTGTACAGTTAAGCACTCAATAAACTCAATGAATGATTAGAGCCAATGAATAAGAGCTTTGTACCTTACTGCAATCTGTATAACTCAGAGCGACAAATGCTCACTGCACTCTCTCCTACTGAGGACAGAACCCACATGACTTTGAGGAAAATGACACATCCAAATGGCTCACCTACCTGGACAGTCAAAAAGGATGTAGTCATCTTCTACATGGCCTAGACAGTTCTCTAGCCAGTCAAAATTATTGGCAAAGTACTCCATGCAAAACACCAATCCTCCATTGGGACCGAACCGCAGAGAATCATCCTCCATCACGTCATCCACCTCGATCAGTTCCCTGATGTCTGAAAAGGATAGGCAAGCCAAGGAATAGAAACATATCTATTTGAAAAATGTTATCCTCACAAGTGATAATTAACCATTATATAAAAACTCACTCATGAGATTATTTCTGTACATGGTTATTCCCTAAAGCAGTATCTGTTAGAAGTTATTGATTTTTTACAGAGAGGAAGGGAGAGGGATAGAGAGCTAGAAACATCAATGAGAGAGAAACATCGGTCAGCTGCCTCTTGCACACCTCCTACTGGGGATGTGCCCGCAACCAGGATACATGCCCTTGACTGGAATCGAACCTGGGACCCTTCATTCCACAGGCTGACTATCCACTGAGCCAAACCGGTTAGGGCGACATTTACTCTTTTGTACATTTGCATTTTAACCATGTGAATATACATTAAGTATTCTATAACCAATAAATAAACAAACCAAGAAAAAGAATTACTGTTTCTTAACACAATGAGCCCAAGGAAGCTATTTAACCTTCCTATGCCTCACTGTCCTTATTTATAGATGGGTTACAAATCATATATCCTAGAGTAGAAGGATGAGGTCTAGGAGATAACATAGCTGAATCACCTTTAGCAGCAGCTTAAAGAATTCTGGCATATGCATGGTTGTCTTCTTTACTAATTTTTGGAAATCAGTATTTTTACTATCTATGGTAGGTTTTTATTTTTGTGTTCAAACCTACAATCTCTGTTCCCAGAGAACTGTGCCTCACTCACAGTTGCATGTATTAGTAAGTGAATACTATCTTCCCACGAACTTTCCCAGGGATAACATCTGACACAGTGAGGATAACTATAATAGCTGCACTGCTGGTCCCTGCTTCTACTCTTGACCCTCTAGAGTCCATTTGTCATCCAAGAGTCAGTTACCTTTAAAACATAAATCAGATACCAACCCTCTCCCCTGCTTAACACCCTCTAATGGCATTCCATTGCTGACAAGTGCTAGAGGTTCAATACTTGTGTCCTTCCAAAATTCATATGTTCAGTATCTAAAGCCCGAGGTGATGATATTAGGAGTTGGGGACTTTAGGAGGTACTTAGGTCATGAGGGGGTCTTATAAAAGAGGCCCCAGCCCTGACCGGTTTGGCTCAGTGGCCTGCAGATTGAAGTATCCCAGGTTCGATTCCGGTCAAAGGCATGTATCTTGGTTGCGGACACATCCCCAGTAGGAGGTGTGCAAGAGGCAGATGACCGATGTTTCTCTCTTATTGATGTTTCTAGCTCTCTATCCCTCTCCCTTCCTCTCTGTAAAAAATCAATAAAATATATTTTTTAAAAAAAGAGGCCCCAAAGAGATCCCTCATCCCCTTTGTGAGGACACAGAGAGAAGTTGGCAGCCTACAGACTATAACTGGGTCTTCACCAGAATCTGATCATGCTGGCATTCTGATCTTGGACTTCCAGCCTCCAAAAAATATGAGAAATACATTTCTATTTTTTGCAAGTATCCACCTATGCCATTTTGTTATAGCATCCCAAATAGAATAAGGAAGAGTACAGTCCTGGCTGGTTTGGCTCAGTGGATAAAGCATCAGTCTGCACACTGTGGGAACCTGGGTTTGAATCCGGTCAAGGGCACGTGCCTCAGTTGCAGGCTTAATCCGGTTGGGGTGCATGTGGGAGGCAACCAATTGACTCTCTCACATGGATGTTTCTCTCTCTGTCTCTCCCCCTCCCTTCCATTCTCTCTAAAAATACCTGGAAAAAATATCCTTGGGTGAGGATTAACAAAACAAACAAACAAAAAAGAGTGTTGAAACAAATTCTGTTGGATCCACCAGATGAATTACAGTTAATAAAAATACGTAAAAACAAACAAACAAACACAGTATAAAACCAAAATATATCATGTCCTACTAGGTCCTATCCACTTCTTTCTTTCACACATTATGCTCCAACTCATCAATATCTTTGCTTTTTCTGGAATATACCAAACCCCTTTCCATTTCTAGGCTATGTATTAACCTTGATGTTCTCATTTTATTTATTTATTTATTTATTTAAAAAATATTTTTATTGATTTCAGAGAGGGAGAGATAGAAACTTCAATGATGGAAGAGAATCATTGATCGGCTGCTCCTGCCATGTACCCCACTGGGGATCGAGCCCACAACCTGGGCATATGCCCTTGACTGGAATCGAACCTGGGATCCTTCAGTCTGCAAACCAGCTAGGGCGATATTCTCTCATTTTAGAAAGCTTTTCCCCTGCTTGATGAGCATATTACCATCTTTAGGTCTGGGCCTAAATATCCCCTCCTCCCAAGACACCATTCCTGACTACACTATCTCTAGTTATTCCCTCTAATCAGTCTACTGGCAGTCTTTATCACAATCTGTAACATGTTGCTTATTGCTTATTGCCCTAAAAGGTACACGAAAATAAAATTTGTATGTCTTGTTCCACAGACACTTGAATAAATTAAGAGTTTAAACAAACATTTAGTGGGCCCACTTAGAGTGTGATCAGCAGTAAAGCAGATTCACCGTAGAAGCACTAAGCATGGAAAGTACAGAAGGGAAGGGTAGTGGAATTTAGTACATAAGAGACCACAAGAAAGAATACTGTTGAAAATAAGTGGATGTCATCAAATGACATTTAGCCTCATGCTGTTCACCGGGAAACCAGGGGCCAGACTGTAATAATATTTCAGCTTCTGTGCCAAGCAGCCAGTATTCCCGGCCTCCTCACCCCCTTCATTTTCCTGAAGGAGGGGGACAGCTTTGCTCAGGACTCACCAGCCATTACAGAGTAGTTGAAGTGTTCTGCTGCAGGATCAAGGTTCACGACTTGGACAGACCGATTGAGGGCTTCACAGTGCTGGACCATGGTGGCACAGTAAGTACTCTGTAATGTCACATGGCTCAAGGGGTCAGAGCAACAGCAATGTAATGTTATCTCCTGCACCCACCCCCCCGAAGGGCTCTACACCCTTGGCTGTGTCTACACCTAGGGACAAAACTAGGCCTTCATCAGTCCCTGGGAGCTAGACCAGGGCGGGATTAGACAAAACTGGATTCCAGCTCGGATGGTGTGGCTCAGTGGTTAAACATCGACCTGTGAACCAGGAGGTCATGGTCTGATTCCTGGTTGGGGCACCTGGCCAGGTTGCAGGCTCATCCCCAGTTGGAGGTGTGCGAGAGGCAGCCTATCAATGATTCTCTCTCCCTCTCTGAAGTCAATAAAAATATATATTTTAAAAAACTGAATTCCGGCCGCCACTTACTAGCTGGGATCCTAAGCAAAGAGCCTTTGTGTGTCTCATTCCCCTTATCTGTACAGCCGGATTAATAGGGCTTTAAATTTTAGAGGGTTGTTGTGGAAACAAATGAGGTGTTCAGCGCAGTATCTGGGGCATAAGTATACAATAAATATTAGCAATTATTATTCCTCTCCTTTCAAAACAACCACAAACAGCGTACTGGAGCCCAGACTGCACAAGGGAGCTGCCCAGGGTCTCAGGGTCCCCAGTAAAAAACCCGCCGGTCCCCTCCTCTGGACCCGAACCGCCCAGCTTTCCACGAACTCCTACTTTTCCCTCCTTCCTCGCCAGATTCTCACCTTCCCGCTGCCTGCGGGGCCCATGACCAGCTGCGCATAGCGAGGCATGTCGACTCCCTGCGATCCCAGAGCCGCCGGCCGCGCAGCAGTCACCAACACTGGCTGCCACACTCCCTTCAGCCTTAGCGCGACGCCCCGAGTGCCGGGAGCGTGAGATGCGAACCAATCACCATCCACATTCCGCTTACATGCCACACCTCCGAGTACGGAGCATCCCGCAGGTCAAATCCCGTGTGAAACGCGTCCTAAGAAAACCCTGCGAGGGAAGGGATGTGCGCACGCGCAGAGGTTGTTGGTCCAAACCCTGGGTGGTGAGACCGGGGAAACCTGGTTGCCTTGGTAATAACTGTTTACAGATAACGGCTAGCACTCCGCATTCCTGCGCGGGGTGCTTGGGTCCTAGGTTTGCGACCTGATGTTTGACACCTATGCTGACATTCGAGATTTGTAAATTTGCTGAGGGTCTGGAATACTGAGGTGGAAGACACTTCCTGTTGTGGAGGGCCTGTGTATTTCCTTTACGTGACGCAACCGTTCCACAAAAAAGATGCAAACGTGCAAACGCGTAGTCAACTGAAGAATTCCCGCTCCTCCCCAATTTAACTCCAGGATCGTGGGTCTGCCCTCCTCGCTCCCCCGAAGCTATTCGGGCAGTGTCCGGAACGCCCCAGAGCGGGTTAGAATTCAGCATCCGCCTCTTCACCCCCGATATCGCCCGACCTGACGCAAGCGTGCTGACCCGGGAGGGGAAGAGGGAAAGCTTGCCCCCGCACACAGCTCGCGGTCCCTGCACCCGGGAGGAGATGCTCGGCCAGGGTCCGACGGATTGCAGCTCCTCCACAGAGCCTCCGGCAGTGGCCAGGACCGAGGGTGGCGGAGGCGGGTGAGGCTGCGGGGCCCTGAGGGGTTAGGGAGGACGGGGTCCGGCCGGGTCCTGATCCCCCGTGTGGACGAGGGCTTGGGAGCTGGCTGCTCCAATCGACTGGCCCCCGTGCACTGGAGAGAGAGGCGGGGAGAACCTTTGTTATGGCCAAGATGGGGAATATGGAAGCCGACTCCCTGTTCAAAGGAAGGGTTTCTGAGGGGTTTGGGGCAATGACAACGCGGTGACTGCGACAGTCACCTGCGTGCATCTTTCTACCCCGAGGGGGCGCGGGAAACCTGCTGGAAAAGCGGCCTGGCCAGCGGACTTCTACGAACACGCGGGTGAGGGGGGAGACTGCGGGAACAAGCGTCCTTGGCTCAATGGAGGGCTCCCCAGTCAATAAAGCAGTAACCTGTGTGCGACATTAGACGCCTTTATGTCAAGTGGGGATTCATAATCGTCAGTGAAACAGATGACTATGAATATGAGAAGTACTTGACATTTTCTTCACACAGAACTTCATTTTTTCATAAATCTATTTTATTTTGAGCAGGTTTTTACTATTATTTCCTGATGCTGAAGACAGTTGCTGAAGTCATTGCTGAAGGCAGTACCTCCTCATCCCTTTCATCAGTTATTCCCTAAAACAGAGAGCAGCTGGCTGTTAGCCAAAGCAGCTCATAGCCATGGCTCCTGCTGCACCCATGGCCTTTTTATTTTTTAAAAAAATATATGGTGGGTTGAAGACTTCTTAACGATGAGATGGGGCCTTGCGTTTCTTTTCTGTTCCTCTCAGTTCTTAGTGAAGTACCAGATCCTAGTATATCAGGAGATGAATGAACTCGTGGAAGGAAGAAAGAAAGGAAGGGGGTCTCAATTTGAGAAAAAAAAAATAAAAGAACCTATACGAAATTAGGAACATTCCAAATCCAGGGTTCTAGAACACCTTAATTACATACAATAAAAAACAAGATAGTCTTTTCCATAGCCAAATTACTTTATTAAAAATAGAGAGAACAAGAAAATATTATGCCCAAACTACTTTATTAAACTCAATGTAGGAATTAGATTAGAAGGCTATAAAGCTAAGGCCAAATTTGGCTTAAAGTAAATCCTAATAATGTGGTAAAGAAAATATCAAATATCAGATAACTCACTTTAAATAAGTCTGGAGCCATTAGAATATAACTAGAATGACAGAGGAAAATTTGCAAGACATTCTGTCTGATGGAAGCATGAAAAGTATAAAGCAAATGCAATATTGTCCTTTTTCATTTAAAATACCTTCTTTATGCTTATAAAGCTGTCAGTTACTTATCGTTACCACCTACTATTTACATCCTTTTTTTTTTTCTTTAAAAACAGATCAGCTGGACATTCTTATTACCAGAATTCCAAAGGTACTGGTGAGTAGAGCACATAAATCAGATAATACCTATAATAACATGATTCAGAGAAGTCAATTTTGCTATAACTCTCACACAGAGGAGGTTGAAAAATAGATTTTATTAGCCTCCCTGGTGATCTTAGTCTTTAAGATTTCTTAGAGAACTATCAACAGGTATTTTGTCTCCCATGAAGATATCTTACATCAAGCATTTTAAAAATAGTCTTTCAAAATAGCAGTGAATCTGAAAACTGTGTTTATAACTGATGTTGGTTGAAGAGAGCACAGATTGAAGGAAATATTTTAAATGGAACAAACTCAAAGGACAAAATAATTCTTAATGCTATTTTCCTCTTACTTGGAGTAAAAGATAAATCAGTTGGAGTTGAGAGGTTAAGATGCCTTCCCAAAGGTGTCTCACTAATTTTGGGAAGGGAGCAATTTCAACTAAATGATATATAAACCTGGATTCACTTTGCTTTTCCTTGGAAATTGTATAGTCCTAACAGTTACCTAAGAAAAACATACATAATACCTGTGTTTAGATATAAAAATGCAGACATACATATAAATAGTGTGGTTTTCAAATGGAATTGCTGATTCATATGCTCATTCTATGTTTAATATTTTGAAGTGCTGCCACACCATTTCTATAGCAGTTGCACATTTTACATTCCCACCAGCAATGCACAGGGTTCCAATTTATCCACATCCCTAACACTTATTTTGTGTTTGGATTTTTTTTTATGATAGGCATCCTTATGGGTATCTCACTTTGGTTTTGATTTTGACTTCCTTAATGATTAGTGATAGTGAGCATCTTTTCATGTACTAATTGACAATTCACGTGTCTTCTTTGGAGATATCCAAAGTCTGTCCAAGTCCTTTGCCATAGTTCAGTTGTTTGTTGTTGAATGTAACTATTATTTTTAAATATTTGATTTTCTGTAACAAAATGCTACTAAGCTTTTGAGCAATTAAGTTTTAGACCAGGCTATAATATGCATTTTAGAAATATTTATTAGCAGGGACACAAAAGATATACTCTTAGAGAATTAGCCCACATTTATGACGTGAGTAAGGATTTAAAATTATAAACTTGAGCCCTAACTGGTTTGGCTCAGTGAATAGAGTGTTGGCCTGCGGACCAAAGGGTCCCCAGTTCCATTCCAGTCAAGGGTACATGCCTGAGGTTGCAGGCTTGATCCCCAGTAGGAGGCATGCAGGAGGCAGCCAATCAATGATTCTCATCATTGATGTTTCTATCTCTCTTTCCTTCTCCCTTCCTCTCTGAAATCAATAAAAATATATTAAAAAAAATAATAAGCTTGAAATGTTGAATTAGTATTCATTTTATTGTTACATTTTCCAAATGATGATTTAAAGGTCATAACAATTTCCAGATGATTTTTCTATTTGTTGGCAAACTAGTTAGCTTTTCAGTATGCCATATCTGCTTTGCCCATGTCTTAAAAAAATAACTAAATTTAAAGTTTAATATATAAAATTATAGTGGCCTTTGTTATCAATAACATTAAAACAAAACTGTGCTTAATTCACTTTATTAAGTAAAAACTTTGAACTTAAAATCTGTTCTGCCAGCTTAATTTGTAATAGTCCAAAACTGGAAACAATCCAAATGTCCATCAACAGGTTTCTCTCTCACATCCATGTTTCTCTTTCTCTCTTCCTCTGTTTAAAAGCAATTTAAAAAATTTTAACAGCCCATGCTACTACTCCAGAATAATCACTGGCCCATGCAAATACATAGACCTTAATAATTAATTTGTTGAACTGATCTTTCTCATGAAATTCACATGATAATGTCCTTGCCTACAGATGGAATGAAAGATGGACACAAAATGAACTCACACATAGCCAAGCTACAAGAGTTATGGAAAACTCCTCAAATTCAAACAATTCACATTCCTAAATCAATGACAGATGTGTGCTTTCTAAAGGTATGCTAACTACCTACCAATACTTTATTTAAATACCAATACTCTTTGTATTCAGAGCTGAACTTTTTGTTGAAGACTAGAGGCCCAGGTGCACTGGTGGGTCAGTCTGGCCTGGCCTGGCCTGGCCTGCGGGGATCGTGCTGAAACTGGCTCTCCAAATCCCCCAAGGGGTCCCGGATTGCAAGAGGGCAGTTCTCGAGTGATGCACCCCAGAATCAGGGTCTCTCCTCCCTGGTTCTGGGTGCATCACCCCAGAACTGCAGCTGCCAAGTCACCGTAGCTTGGCAGCTCCTGCAGTGAGCATCTGGTCAGTGCACAGCATAGCTACCAGGTCAAACGGTCACTTAGGCTTTCATATATATAGACAAGCTACTTAGAGAAGTGATTTTCAACCTTTAATATCTCATGGCACACACAAACTAATTACTTAAAATTCTGTAGCACACCAAAAAGCATATTTTTTGCTGATCTCACAAAAAAAAATGTAGTTTTGATTCATGCATACCATGCTGCTATTTTTGTGTTGGCTGTTGTCACTTTTACAATTTGACAATCTAAGGGAAAAGAGATCAGGCTCTGGCAGGGTAACTTGGTTGGTTAGAGCACTGTCCTGATATGCCAAAGTTACAGGTTTGACCCTGTCAGGGCACATACAAAAATCAACCAATGAATACATAAATAAGTGGAATAACAAATCTCTCTCTTTCTCTTTCTCTCTCTCTCTATAATAAATAAAAAAAATGTTTTTTGTTTTTTTTTTTAAAAAGGGGGCCAGTGCCCTCAACTAAATAATCAGGTATCAAATTCTGTGGCACACTGGTTAGAAATTGCTGACTTAGAGGGTAAGGTACTGAAAAAGACAAGGCACATCCAGATTCTCTTTTATTGTGTAGGAATTATATTTTACATATCATCTGTTGGATCAACCATGAATGAATAAAGAATTTTATTATAGATTTCTTATAAGAGTTCTTTCAGGGCTTTATGACTTCAGATTTGATGTACCTTTATGCAGGAAACTCAAACACCAAGGTACTTGAGGCAAGTTCCATTCTAGAGATGAAAACCCAACCTCATAAAGATTTTTCTCAAAGAATACAAAATTAGAAGCAAGCAAGTAGAGAAAATGGCAGTAAGCCTTTAACAAAACTATTGTCCTATATTACCCATTAAAGATCATAGCTGGCAGGGTAGCCTCTCCAGAGCAACACAAATTAGGCTTACTAAAGATTTGTGCCAGCTGGTAAAGTTTTCAGGCCAAACTTTTGAATTTCTTCTGGATTATTACCTATCCAATTCAGTAAATCTTGTTGTGTGTTTGTGTGTGTGTGTGTGGTTGCACGTGCATGCAAGATATAGAGTGGAGTCTTGCATTTTAGGTAAGTATTAACTTCTAAAATCAGCAAGTACAGTAAAAATATTAGTCGAAATTACATCAGAGCCCATCAAACTATACCTCATCTGTCCAACTCAGTTATTCTTATGTTTCTATAAAGGACTGTTTTGTTTTGTTTTTTTTAGTTAAACTGAGTAATTGGGTTGCTTTTAGATACTACTTTATATAGAAGGTGAGATGCCCACACTTAGAGAGAGGCACATGGGAATTAAGACTCATTGATTGGGGTGGTGAACATACAAAATAATACACAGATGATGTGTTATAGAATTGTACACCTGAAACCTATATAATTTTATTAACCAGTGTCACCCCAATAAATTTAATTTTAAAAAAAGCACCATACATACACCTCAACAGACTCACTGACATAACAGCGGACTCATATTTTCCTTACTTTTCTAGAGCAGTGGCCCTTAGACCTCATTGGGCATCTGAATCACTTGAGTGGAAATGGCAAGCAGAGTCACTTATACTATTTAAATGGCCATATCATTCTCTCTCTTCTTGGCCAAATTAACGTAGTTGAATTTGCTTAAGTAAAACATACAGATGGTACACTCTGCTAAACATTCCTTTCAGATAAAAGCCTATAAACCTTGTTCTGTCTTTTAGCATCCAGACCTCACCATAGGCCAGAAGCATTATCTGGGCAGCATTGCTAAGATCTGTAATGTGAACTATCTGAGGGTGTTAATGAAGAGGCAGTACATGCATATGATCCAGCACAACTCTCACAAGCCAGGCAGGTGCACCTGCAATTAGTTTCTTACTAGTTGTCACAAGAAATGAGAGGGTCCTCTAACTGAAGTGATTTATATGACAGGCGTCCTCACTCATCACAGGAGCCACCTCAGTTCTCGTCACTCCCAGAAGCAGCATTACCCGTGTACTACGTGGCGACACCAACTGGAGAGAGGGGACTCAGTGTCTTCCAACGTCGCAGCCACATCTGCACCTGAAATGATCATACAGCATTCCCTTTGGCGACCCATGAGAAACAAAGGAAGGTCTGTTTCTTATTGTTTAAAAGGAGGAAAATGTACCCCAATTTTATTTGAAGGGTAGCTAAATGATATTAAAACTTATATTCCCTATTATATTGACTTTGTTAAGTTCAAAAGCGGCTGGACAAAAAACACAAAAGGATGTTATCTTATGATCTCTTTATTGAGCTGACTGGGATATGCCACATCTTTTAAAACTTATTTATTTCATGGAATTGTCAACATTTCTTGATCAGCTAAAGATATAGAAGACTGCCCTTTTCAGTGATTCCCACTCAAATTCAAAATAATGCAAACACTTCCAAAAGGAGAAGCATATGGTTGCTTCTGCACAGGGGAATACTCTAAACAAAAAAGGAGGGAAAATAAGATAAGCCTAATTATTCAACCTGCATAAGAGTTAGCTGTGCATTTCATGGAAAGTCACAGGAGAATTCAGGATCTGAAAGGGCTCTTTGGTGATGCTGGCAGCTTAATAGAGAATTTGTATAGCTTTCCACAATCATTAGGCAGCTGTTCACTTTGCTGATTGCGATTAAGATGCTTTTCTTTCTTACAGCTTTAAAACTGGCTATGTGTCTAAAACAAGATGTAAGTCGCTGAAGATTTTTAGAAAACCAGGAAGACTGTTCATGCAATCAGGTAAATGTAGAATTTGAAAAATAGGCATTTTTAAATATCTTATTCTTAAAAAATAATTAAACCCAATATAGATTAATTCATATTACAGAAGCCATTGAAAATTTAGAATGTGACTTGCTTGTATTGCTCCAAATAAAACTAAACATGAATTATACTTCTGCTTTCATTTAGAAGAACACACTGCTCAGAGGAGTAAGATTCAAACTATTTCTAATTATAAATAAAGATATAATGTTACTCAGCTGGCATGGCTCAGTGGTTGAGTATCCACCTATGCACTAGAAGGTCACAGCTCAATTTCCAGTCAGGGCATATGCCCGAGTTTCAGGCTCAATCCCCAGTGTGGGACGTGAGAAGCAGCCAATCAATGATTCTCTCATCTTTGATGTTTCTATCTCTCTCTCTCTCTCTCCCTTCTTCTCTGAAATCAATAAAAATATATATATATTTTTAAAAGTATAATATCAAGATTAAGACTTAGCCAGAACCGGTTTGGCTCAGTGGACAGAGCGTCAGCCTGCGGACTGAAGGGTCCCAGGTTCGATTCCGGTCAGGGGCATGTACCTTGGTTGCGGGGCACATCTCCAGCAGGAGGCAGCTCATTGATGTTTCTAGCTTTCTATCCCTCTCCCTTCCTCTCTGTAAAAATTCAATAAAATACATTAAAAAAATATTAAAAAAAAAAAAGATTAAGACTTAACAGGATTTATCATTTAAGAACCCAGGTTCACAAAAACATGACTTTTTCCAAGCCATAGTACTTGTTTTATGAGATAGTGCCATTTTTTGGAAGGATAACATAGTTTGTATAGCATCAAATAGTTTACAAAGGTCTATTATCACCAATACCATTTTAATATTATTCAACAAACCTGTGGAAGCAAGCCAAGCAGGTGACAGAGCAACTCAGACAAATCTAGACTTGGGAAGGATCAGCATAAAGGATCCTTCTACAATTACAGAATAGCACAAAATGAAAAAGACAAAAGGGGAAGAAAGACCAAATGCTCAGAAGTATTCCTCAGAATTGATAAACGGAAAGGATTAAGTGGAAGTTACGTCATTTCCTAGTTACCACAGTGTGACAGTGCCACTTAGTTCTGCTGTAAATACCATACTATGTCTATCCAAGAATTGAGGGAAACAGTAGGAATAAAGGCAAGTCTGGTTCCAAAAAGAACAGCTGGAGAAAACCCCAGAAAGGGGAAAGATCCCTGTGGTCCCCAAGAGAAGAGAGATAAGGAACTTAAAATGGAGAATGCTGAAACTGTAATTTCTCTCTAATCAATAGATTTTAAAAAACAAAGGGCTCTGGGTGGAGGTAGACTAAGGCAGGGGAAGAATGGGAACATCTGTAATAGTGTTAACAATAAAAATAAAGTTACAAAGCAAAGGAAAAATAGAACTTAGTAACCGAATTTACTGTTCAATAACTTGGCTAGAATACAGCACTGGGTGTTTTCTTTTTTAAGATTAAAAAAAAAATACATTTTTATTGAATTGAGAGGAAGGGAGAGGGAGAGAAAGAACCATCAATGATGAGAATCATTGATTGGCTGCCTCCTGCATGCCCCACACTAGGGATCAAGGATGAAACCTGGGCCAGAATCCAACTGTCACTTTCTGGCCGAGCAGTATTGAGTGTCTTATTTTTTAAAGTAAGAGATTTGGGGGGAAGGAAAGTTAAGTTTTGAAAATGTAAGCTATCTGTTTTTGCTAAGGGTTTATTAATAAGGTATGTCATTTTGAAGGTTGTTCTTATATATAAATATCAATTTTTAGGATGAAATACCATTTTGTTCCCAAAACAGGCATTATAAACTTTTTCTTTTGTCTTTAGTTTCTACAAATGATTTTGAATCATACACCAATGAAGAAATAAAGGAAGATTTACTAAGTAAGTGTATGCAATCAATGTCAATTGAAGAACAGGGAGAACATCTGATGTTAACTTGACAATCTTGTCTTATATATTGATAATGTGCCAAAGGTAGGGGTAGGGTTTGTGAATTGTGTCCTCGCTACATTTAGGATGATATTGTTATTTACCATTAAGTCATTAAGTAATTTTGGTTTGTTCAGAAATGTTTAAACCATGTAATTGGTTTGATGTAGTTCCATGTTCCAATGATATATGTGTAATAAAGTTTCTGTGTAAATATATGCTTTTATTTCTAGCTAAATACAATTAAAATTTTTGTCACTTAAAATTGAATTATTTTTTCTTTAAATCTGACAACTACATTGTATAATTCTGTGTTTGCAATAAGTCCTAAAACAGCAACATTAGACTATCTGACAAATATTGTCTTGATTGGGCCGAGGAAAAGTCTTGAAATATCCTAATATGACATAGCATTTAATAGAGATAACACTCTGAATTGCAAAATGATGCTTAATAAATATTTGCTGCTTGAATATAACTGGAAAATGGAAATGTCAGTTTGCCCTATTTTATGAAAATTGCTACACAAACACTTGGCCTCTCAAACTAGATTAAGTTGGGGGTGGTTGCACTAAGGAGAGGATTCTTTTTTTTAATATATTTTATTTTTTTTTACAGAGAGGAAGGGAGAGGGATAGAGAGTTAGAAACATTGATGAGAGAGAGACATCAATCAGCTGCCTCCTGCACGCCCCACACTGGAGATGTGCCCACAACTAAGGTACATGACCTTGATCGGAATCAAATCTGGGACTTTTCAGTCCACAGACCGATGCTCTATCCACTGAGCCAACTGGTTTCAGCAGGAGAGGTTTCTTTACAGTATATATTCATTCTAGGTTGCTTCCCTTCTAAACATTAGTGTTAATTTTTTTTTTTTTGTTAAAACTTGAAAAACAGGGCAATTTAAAGCAACTGTTTGAAGGATCTTTCCTGATTTAATATATCCAATATGGCATATTATTTAGAAAATGAAATCAGAGTCCAACATTATGACCCAGAATATTCTAAGAGATGAGAGAGCTCTAAAAAGTCATCCCATCACTTTAATGCTTGTCACAGTTTCATTTGTCTCTCATTTTTATGGTTTTTAAAAATTAAAACAGATTATCAAGAAAGTATAAATGAAAGGTAACTTTATTACTAGAGAAGAGAAAAATGTATACAAGAAAGTCCAGATTCTTTTCCCTCATGCACTACTTTTATAATAAAGTTCTAAATATCATCTTTGAAGATATTTACAATGATAAGTTTTTCTTAACATGTAACCACTTACTGTGTGGGGGACATTTTTTCATAGAAATCATATACTTAAACTAAATAAATTCTTATAGTTTACAAGAAGCTTAGACATTGTATTAACAGAAGACGATATATTTTACTGCAAAATATTATAAAAGTGATACAATTTTGTGGCTCTTAAATGTTTAATTACTTGATTTGAACAGGGGAATTAATAAGAAACAACAACAGAAAAAATCAAGACAGGCCTGGCTTTATGATTTTTTGTATTCGATTCGTTCTACTTTCACATCATCTCCAATTAGTTGATACACATAAGTGACAACTGTAGAAGCCTGGATATCCATCAACACAAATGAAGGAATAATGTTTCTGGAAGGAGATATAAAGAATGTCAGTGTTTTGCACTAAAAAGCCACAGCACTATAAATTTCAATTTAAAATGACAATTTGGATTCAAGGAGAAATCTGGTTGTTACATATTAAAAAGAATAATCACCAAAAGAAGATGGCCAGAAAGGCTATAATTATTTAAATATTGCATTTCTCTTTTATGAAATGTCACAAACAATTTTTAAATTTATAAAACCCCCCAATTCCCAAATTATATACTACTCACGTTTCCAAGGCATTATATGCTCCAGTGGCAGAACCTGGGTTAATGTAGAATTTATTTTCATGCTCAAATGCTTCAAATTTGTGTGTGTGTCCTGAGATAAGAATGTCCACATCAAACTGCCTCTGCAACAGGGCTAAGCTGGCCATATCTCCCCATGGAATAACTTGATGTCCATGGATCAAACCAATTTTGAACTGCCCAACAGTCACAACTTTCTGTTCTGGATAATTCAGATTCTAAAATAAGAAATAGACATACTCATGTTTAAAAAACAACCTGCTTTTAAATATTCAGTCTCATATGGTGTTTTGCTCCACAACCAACACATTTATTAAATACTAGGGGCCCGGTGCACAAAGTTCATGCACTTGGAGGGGGGGGTGTCCCCCCTCAGCCTGGCCTGTTCTCTTAGCATTGCCACTGAGGCGGGAGAGGCTCCCTCCACTGCCTCTGTGCTCACCAGCCACAAGCCTGGCTGAGCAATGCCCCCCCTGTGGGAGCACACTAACCACCAGGGGCCAGCTCCTGAGTTGAGTGTCTGCCCCCTGGTGATCAGCGTGCATCATAGTGACTGGTCATTCCACTATTTGGTCATTTGCATATTAGCCTTTTATTATATAGGATGATGTCTCCTTAGTCTGTAAGGCTGCAACTATGCAGATAACTGAAATTTCTCATGCAATACCTTCTTGTGTTTATTTTTATAGAATATGGATTCTTTTTGGCATGCTGTAGAAAATGATTATCCCACCAAATTTCTGTGTTTCCCCTACCTAAGAATCCTAGGCATATGGCCTGTACCCCAAGCTTTAAGTTATATAGATGGCTTAAAATAATTTCAAATACATAGTACTGCCCTAACCGGTTTGGCTCAGTGGATAGAGTGTCAGCCTATAGACTGAAGGATCCCAGATTCGATTCTGGTCAAGGGCATGTACCTTGGTTTTGGGCACATTCCTGGTAGGGGGTGTGTAGGAGGCAGCTGATTGATGTTTCTTTCTCATCAAAGTTTCTAACTTTCTCTCCCTCTCCCTTCCTCTCTGTAAAAAATCAATAAAATATATTTTAAAATAATAAATAAATAAATAAATGAAATACATAGTACTTAGTATGAACCAGGCACTATTTTAAGGGCTTTATAAATAACAGCCTACCTACTGCTTACAAACAATCCTAAATCTGGTGAGTGTGGCTCAGTGGTTGAGCAACCTATGAACCAGGAGATCATGGTTCCATTCCTGGTGGGGGCATAGGCCGCAGTTGAGGGCTCAATCCCCAGTGTGGGACATGCAAAAAGCTCTCTCTCTCTTCTCTCCTTATCCCTTCCTCTCTAAAAATCAATAAAAATATATTTAAGGGGAAAAAATCCTAAGAGGTAGATTCTATTCTAACCCCCATTTTATGGATGGAAAAAAAATGGAGGCATGGAGAGGTTAAAATAACCTGCCCAAAGGCACACATTAGTAAGTGGTTGAGCTACCAGGGTTTGGTAGCATGGCTCCAGGGTCTGTGACTTGAGTAAATTTGTAGCAAAAATTTGAATTCTTGCAATTGTAACTGTTTATTATTTTTTGTTAATCCTCACCCAAGGATATTTTTCCATTGATCTTTTAGAGAAAGGGAAAGACAGAAATATCAATATGAGAGAAATGCACCAATTGGTTTCCTCCTGCATGTCCCCTGACCGGGACTGGGGTTAGGGAAGAGCCTGCAACCAAAGTATATGCCCTTGGCTCAGTGGATAGAGCGTCAGCCTGCAGACTGAAGGGTCCCGGGTTCGATTCCGGTCAAGGGCATGTACCTTGGTTGCAGGCACATCCCCAGTAGGAGGTGTGCAGGAAGCAGCTGATCCATGTTTCTCACTCATCGATGTTTCTAATTCTCTCCCTCTCCCTTCCTCTCTGTAAAAAATCAATAAAATATATTAAAAAAACAAACAAAAAACACAAAGTATATGCCCTTGACCTGAATCAAACCCGGGACCCTTTGGTCTGCAGGCCAATGCTCTACTAAGCCAAACTGGCTCGGGCTAAAACTATTTTTAGTAAGACACAAACGGAACACCTAATGTTTTTGTTTGTTTGTTTTTTAAATATATTTTGATTTTTTACAGAGAGGAAGGGAGAGGGATAGAGAGTTAGAAACATCAATGAGAGATATACTGATTCAGCTGCCTCCTGCACACCTCCTACTGGAAATGTGCCCACAACCATGGTACATGCCCTTGACCGGAATCAAACCTGGGACCTTTCAGACCGCAGACCGACGTTCTATCCACTGAGCCAAACTGGTTAGGGAACACCTAATGTTTTTAATAAACCAGACCTATATTTTAATTATTGCAAGAAGTTTGCCCCTTCCCTTCTCATTCATCTTTCACCTCAGTGCAACCTCTAGTTTACCCAAACTTTTAAAAATCCACTAAAAACAACAACACTATGGTCATTCAGTTTGATATAAAGAGCCCCATTAAAAAGCAACAATAAAGTTAAATAATTTATAATACAGTTTATGTTCCCATAAATACAAAGTAAATGTTTCAGACTCAGATTTTTAATTTAAAATCATACACTCTTAGTACTGGCAGGGGTTTTAAAAATCATCTATTCCAATCTGTTTATACAGAAGGAAACTAAGGCCAGAAAGAGGATGTAATGTGCCTAAAATCTCATTGTTAATTAATGGGCAAAGTTGGAAACCCAGAATTTCTAACATTTTTTTTGTTTTTTGTTTTTTTAAACTTTCTTTATTTCTTTTAACTATTTTTTTAAAATATATTTTATTGATTTCTTACAGAGAAGGAAGGAGAGGGATAGAGAGTTAGAAACATCGATGAGAGAGACATTGATCAGCTGCCTCTTGCATGCTCCCTACTGGGGATGTGCCCGCAACCAAGGTACATGCCCTTGACCGGAATCGAACCTGGAACCTTTTAGTCTGCAGACCAACACTCTATCCACTGAGCAAAACCGGTTTCGGCCATCTTTTTTGTTTTTAAAGTCAGGTATATTGAGGTATAATTTACATAGAGTAAAATTACCCTTTTTAGTATATAATTCAAGGTGTTTTAACAAATGCATAGTCATGTAAGCTCCAGCACAATCAAGATACAAAATAATTTTATGACCTCCTCAAAACTTCCTCCTGCCAGTACTTTATAGTTAACCCTGGTGGCAGAGAGCCATGGTAAGATCTTCAACAGATCAGTGATTGATCTTCACTTAAAAAGGATCACTCTGCTACTTGGAGAACAAACTGTGGAGGGGGAAGGGTAGAATCAGGAAGTTGGAAAATAGGAAAGTGATGTGGTCCTTGGAACATGGTAGTAGAGGTGATGGTAGTGGTAAGAAGGTAATAAAAACTTTATAAACTAAATGATAGTACTACAAAAAATAGTGACAAAACTGCTTTTACTCCGTATCAATTTAGTTAGAATAAGTACTTAATATGTTTATTAAGCAATCTAAAATTCAGTGATTTTCAAACAGGAAGGAAGGGTATGTGGAGTAATTTTATATTTGTGGGGGGAGGGGGAAGAGTTCTGAATAGTTGAGAAACTAGTCTAAAAGATAAAGCTTTATACATGAAAATCAAGAAAAGGAAATATTGTGAAAGAAAGAGAAATACATCACCTCATCAAAATCTCCTCTTACAATATGAACATCACCGGCCAGCGTCTTGAGATAGTCATAACTCTCTTTGGTGCAGAGGTTTCCAGTGCAGAGAATGTGCTGAATCTTTCCTGGTACCAGCAGCTTTTTGAACTTAGCTGGCAAACTGTTGCACCGGTGTGGGATGTGCAGGTCTCCTAATACCAACACCAACTTTAAAGTGTCAAGGTGAGATAAGAGGTAATGTTAAACATTATTTCAAAACAAGATATTCTCTTCCAATAACCCCCTTTTAAATTAAACTAATCAGAGATTCCAGGACACAAAGGAGCAGAGGTTATTCATACAGTTCCTTATCATAACCATTTAAACAAACACACATAGCACATACGATAACATATTCTGTTCTTAAAATCTCATGTATTGATTCTAGGAACATTAATAAAGAGAATTATTAAAAATGAAATGATAGAGCCCTGGCCAGGTGGCTCATTTAGTTGGAGTGTCATCTAGTACACCAGAAGGCTGTCGGTTTGATTCCCAGTCAGGACACACACCTAGGTTGCCAGTTTGATCCCAGGTTGGAGGCAACCGATCAATGTCTCTTTCTCACATGGATGTTTCTCTCCCACATTGATGTTTTCCCCTCCTTATCTCCCTCTCTCTTTTACTTTCTCTAAACATATCCCGGGGTGAGGATTAAAAAAAAAAAAGAGTAATGATGGAGAAAAAATTTAATTGTATAATTTATGTTTACTAGCCTGACAATTATTTGGGGGAATAATAGCCAAAATTTACAATATTTGCTACTTGAAACTATTAGCTACACATTACAGAGGAATAAAAACAACCTATGTTTCACAGTTTCAATAGGACAAATGTGTACTTTTCAATTATAATCTTTATCTTCTCTTTCATTACACATCCTCACTGTCATATATTCATTGTCTAGATTAAATTGCCTATGTGCCCTCAGTTTAATTTCCAAACTTAAAATAACATTTCCACAATCTTTCATGTGCATTAGAGCATTAAAAAAAAGAGCTAAATAAGTGATGAATTTAGTAGGAAGTGTTTAGAGTTGCAACGTAGTCTCAGATGACCAAAAATATATATATTTACACTTTAAAAAATAAAAATTTCAAACCTATAAAATTTTAATGACTTTACATGTAAATATTATTTAAGTCACTTAACTGTCAAAGAGGTCATCCTATCCTATATAATCAAGGCCTAATAATATGCTGTGTCCAACGTTCATTCTACCATTCAACCAGTCGCAATGACGGGCACTGACCACCAGGGGGAAGACGCTCCGACCGGTAGGATCGCTTGCTGCTGGGGTCCAGCCCATCAGGACTGGGCAAGCAGGCCAGACACACCCTGGAGCCCTCCTGTGGTCCTTCCCCAGACCCGAAAGGTGCACTGGTGGAGTCCCTCTTACAATTCAGGAC
The DNA here is from genome assembly GCA_011751065.1 of Lasiurus cinereus. Classification (NCBI taxonomy): domain Eukaryota; kingdom Metazoa; phylum Chordata; class Mammalia; order Chiroptera; family Vespertilionidae; genus Lasiurus; species Lasiurus cinereus. The sequence continues at coordinate 13,725,570 of JAAGEH010000417.1, read as the reverse complement.
CCCTCGGGGGATGTCAGAGACCCGGTTTCCAACCGATCCCCGCAGGCCCCCCACGGGTGCCTCTAGTTAAAAAATATTTGCCCTCCAAAGGACAACAATTTCATGATGATTAGTATAAGCACCTTCATTCTATGACAGTATGTTTTCCCAACACAGACATCCATAAATGTGCATGCCCTTTAACTGCTTTTTAAAAAGGTATGACTATTTCTTATTATCAAAGAAAACATTAAATATCTAAAATAAGATAAAACAAAATAGTCACCACTGACTTTGTAAATTGAAATTAATCAAAAACGAAATGTGCAAAATGAAAATTATTAAAGCAAGCTTAATTCATCTTGCAACAAATATCAAAATGATTACAAAGGAAAGGAACTATTCAGGATGTAGAGTAACTGTAGTAAAATTAGAGCACTTTAGAAGTTGTTAAAAAAGTTTCTTTATAAAGACTAGATTCAGCTGGTATTTGCTCAAGGACTTATATTGTTTCAATCCAGATGGGTAAAATATCTGTAAAACTAAAACCACTATGCAGTTCTGAAATTCATTGGTAATGAATACAAAAGTACCTAGAGATATAACAATCTTTATTTTTAGAGGGAGATCCCCTCAGATATGTATTGAAGTGCATAGTTAATATGGGAAGCTGGCATTTGAGAAAAAGGTAAAAAGATATCCTTATTTAAAAAAAAATAAGAATCTCAAACTCATAAAAGGGTATATGTCTATAACAGGTTGAAAATGTTTGGGACTGCCCTAGCTGATTTGGCTCAGTGGATACAGCAACCGCCTGGTTACTGAAGAGTCCCAGGTTTTTTTCCAGTAAAGGGCATGTACCGTGGTTGCGTGTACATCTCCAGTAGGAGGTGTGCAAGAGGCAGATGATAGATGTTTTTAATTATCCCTCTCCCTTTCTCTCTGTAAATAGTCAATAAAATATAATATTAAAAAATATATATATACACACACACACACACACACATATTTTTAAAAAACATTTGGATCTAATAGTGAGTGAGTTGTTCCATCTGAATGAACTAAAAAGAACATTAGTAAGAAATGATACTTTTATAATGCTTGATAACCTAAATTCTATAATTTACTGTGGATTATGCCCGTGTGCCCAGATATCAGCATTCTAAAGATATAACTGTATGAAAGACCACACAGAAATTAATTAAAATTAGTAAGGGTCCTAACTAGGGCTCTGGTTTCCTGCAAGTGACAAAGTTCTAAGGGAAATAGTGTCACCTAACAAATATTAGACTTTGAGGAATGTCCTTGCCCAAATCCCACACTTTGACAGTTCAGGTTAGACATAGATTATAGTCTTTTAAGACAGCAAAAGATCCTGGAAATGGCAGTCTTGTTAAATTCAAATAAAGAACCAACCCAATCAAAGCATAGGAATTTGGCTATTTGATAGACTATAAAAGGGTGAAGATCCCAGTAATCAGACACCCAACCACCATTATTAGGAGGAGCTAAGAGAAGAAACTTACTCTGTGCCCAGCCTTAGTGGAATGAAGAAGTTGATTGCAGACAGGGGGAATGAAAAAAAAGGGTGAAACATGACCAATGTTAAAAGAAAGCAACAAAAAGAAACAAACCCAAAAAAACTCATATCAAATGAATATGCAAACAATTGTTAATGATTTCTGAGTGTTATGAAAGAAAATGTTAAAAATCAGCTTTGCTCAAAATACCAAAAGAACCATTTGCTGTATTTTAAATGTGACACATACGCGCATGCATACATACTTATGAAATTTTTTGCCTTGTCAATTTTTTTCCTAATCTCATTCTCCTCATGACTCTCATACCCTTTCATTTCCTGTTTACTTAGCATTTTATAAGACAACTTGGAAAATTAATCAGTCATAGCTTTAACGAAAGCTAACATTTTCTAGATTCTTATGGCCTAATTATTCCTCTAGTGTATTGATTTTAATTATGTTAAAATTCTAGTTGTAAAATTATGCTGCAGCTTGGGTCATTATCTTGTATAGATGATCTAATGTAGCACTACAAATACATTATCAAGTGATGAAGTCACCAAGTAAAGATGATAAAAACAAACACATTCCTCCACATAAAAATGGACCTTCCCCACACCTGAATATGCTGCCTGTGGACTCTTGGATACTACCGAGTGTGGAATGTTTCTAGTCTCCTTTACCAAATAAAAGATGGGCTAAGGCTAAATTTCAGCCAGTTCTTTTCATGTGACATGAAAAATGATGTGCTGGTGCAACTACCCTAAAAAAGTGTTAACCCTCTCAACAAAAATCGTTACCTGTCAAGAAATTTCATAAAGTGAAAGAAAAAAAAAAAAAACGGGGGGAAAAAAAAGAAATTTCATCTTCTCCCAAGGATCACTGTCTCAAAATACTGTAAAGTATGCTCTAAGCTGGCATTTGGTTTAGAAGTAAAAATTAAAAGATTAAAGCTTTTTCCATTTATAAGGAAGTGTATGCCATAAATCTTTGTCATGTCTATAAGCCACCTCAAAAGCTATGTTTGCCACAGAATCGTGATAATCTTAAAAATGCAATGGATACCCATCAAAAAGAAAAGTTCCTTTACAGTTAAATCTCATCAACACGAATACCAAGATAATCAGAGTTCCTTTCGAAACTGTCCTTAACGTTTTAGGGCGTCAAGAGCACCTTGTAAAACTGAGTATAGCTATGAGCCCTCACCAGGAGCAGGCAGCCCTCCAGAGTTTTCCTGCAGGAAGGTCTTAGGGGTAGCAACCTATTGGGGGTGAGAGGGTGAGGGGCCGGCCTTGGGGCAATCTGATGAAAGACTGAGTAAAGCTCCCCAAACTACCCCCCGCCCCCTTGGCACCAAACACTGGCCCTTTACCCAGAAAAACGTACATAGTCTCAATTTTCCAAAAAAAAAAAAAAAATTCAGGGGGTTCACAGGTCATTAAGGAATCCTACTCTAAAAGGTCGCGGCATCCCAAAGAAAGAAGGAGTTTCGGCAATTCTAAGGGCCAAACTGCAGTCCTCTGAGCGCACACTCCCACAGCGCAATGGCAGCCGCACCTGATTTCAGGGCGAAAGGGGTCGTTTTTATCCCCTTTCCCTAGCTGCAAACTCCACCGGTAAGGCATTCCGCTCGCTACTTCCTGGTTTGCTTCCGAGAAGCCGGCTCTCGCCGATGGGGGTGGGTGGGACGGGGGGTAACCGGCACGCCCCACCCAGCGGGGAAGACCTAGGGGAACGTCTGGAGACGGAGGGGGACCGTGCCCCTTTCTCCGGAACGGCCGAAGCCCAGGCCCAAAGGCCTTTCCCTGCCCGGCGTGCGGGTCTCGCGACAGGATTAGCAGGTGAGAGGGGCCTCTTTCCCCCTCGGACAGCCTCTGGCCCCGGGGCGGGGGTACCAGGCCAGAGCCGGCGTCACCCCGCAGTGGCCGCTGCCTCACCTCCCGTGCCCTGGCCCTGGGCCTTCCCAGGCCCGGCCTGAACCGCGCCACCCAGGCCGCCGGGATCGCCTCAGCCCTCGCCCAGAGACTCCCAGCCGCTCCTACGACGCAGCCCCCCGGCCCAGAGCCAGGCCTCGGTCACGGCCGTTGCCATCCTCACCATCCTGTCACTGGGCTCCACTCAGGCACCACAACCGCCGCCGCCCTCTTCCTCAGACTCCCGGAGGCCCGCCCACTTCGCTCACAACCAATGAGAAGAGAAGTCCACAGGAGACCGCTGTACGGTGGCCCGCATAGGCTCTTCTCCGCCGTAAAGCGAAGCGACTTCCGGGGAGGGAGTGGAAGTGGAAGGGAGGGATGAGATCTCGAAGCTTCTGAAGGCTCGGGCAACATCCGGGAACCCGGGGCGTCGAGTTGAGGCGGTGCTTGCTGGCCCAGCGTGTTAGGGCCACCGCCATGCTGAAATGCGGGATGAGCGGCGGTCAGGTTAAAGGTGAAGCGGCCTTTCTTCCCCTCCTACAGAGAAAAAGGGGAAACCTGAGGGTGTCAGGGGTGCTCCGCCATCATCTCATTCTTAACCCTTTGCTTCTACGCATGAGGGCTGAGGACACAAAGTCTGGCCGCTAAAATGGCCCTGCTGGCTTCTGAGGGGAAGATGAAGGCCCGTGTGCCTTGATTTCTGCTTAATATGTATTTTCATAGGTGTCTGCGAAATGAAGTTGAACCATCGGGATAGAGATTGGGCCTCAAAATCGGGATGAAATGTGGGGCAGAGTTTAGGATAAAAACGCTTGGACAAAGTATTTTAGTGTCATGGGAAGAACAAGCCAGCTTTTTTACTTTAGAGCCTAACATTTTTTATTTTTTTAATCTCATTCTTTAAAATTATTTTATAAATGTTGACAGTACTACAGATGTCTCCCATTCTCTCCCCTACCCCTACCCTTTATCTCCCTCCTCCCAGCCCCGATCCCACCACTTTTTAATTTATGGCCTGGGACAAGCTACAGAATCACCTTAGCGCTCAGTTTCTTTTCATCCATAAGATGACAAATGGCATCTTTGTTGTAGTGATGAAAGGAGATGCATGTAAAGAGCTCAATGAATGGGAATGTACAGGGATGATTATTAGAAACTAGAGGCCTGGTGCATGGGTCTCGTGCACACAGGTAGGGTTCTAGGGCCCCTAGGCCTGGCCTGGGATTGGGGCCTGCCTTCCCTTGGCTGCCAGCCAGGACCTTCCTTCTGTGCTGCCCCCTGGTGGTCAGCGCGCGTCATAGCAGCAGTTGAACTCCCAGGTGGTCAAACTTCCAATGGGTTGAATTCTCCGTGGGTCGAACTCCTGAGGGGCTAATTTGCATATTAGCTTTTTATTGTATAGGATGGTACTTTATAAACATGTAAATTACTCCAAAAAAATCTGTATTTGGAAAAGCAGTGGGTTTCCCATAAATTGTAACCTGAAAACGAACATGGAAAGGCGTCTTGCGATGCGGCTGGCTTCCCTGTGTTGAGGACTTCTGTGGAGCATTACTATGGAACAGCAAGTTCTCTTTGGCAGTGTATACCTCAGTTCTTAATGAGCAATTATTTACATGATGGTTTAATTATGTTGAACTGTAAAACACTGTTAGGGCAGGAACTATTCCTGTCTTGTTCATCCCTATACCCCCACTGCCCTGGGGTTGTACTTGGAACATTGTAGGTGCTCAATAAATATTCATTGGCTGAATAAAGGTCTGCATTAGGCAGCTCCAGGAAGACGTGAACATGAAGTGGGGAAAAGGGACAAATGCATGTATCTTTCCCCCACCAGTCATCCAATCTTTCTTAGTTTGAGGTCCACACTCCCAACTCACATACTTATGATTCTTAAGCCTTATAATCTAAGTTATGTTCTAGAATTGTTTTCCCTTTTGTGTACTTTTCCATAAATTGATAAGGCCATCTGTGTTTATTTTGCAGCATTCAATTCCATATCTGTTTGCCACATTTTTTTTTTTTACTTATTGCAAGTGTGATGCCAGGTCAGATGAGTCTTCCTTTCTGAAAGGACATCTGAGTGTGTTTGGTGGGAAGATTTAACATCTTTCATGCAACCCTCAAACATCAGAGATGCATCTTGAGAGCCTCTAATTTATCTCATGACTTGCTTTGACTTTGCTACCAGTCAAGTTAATAAAAACCTTCAAACCATCTTCTCCATTCTTTGTACACTTTTTCCCAGGGTGGGGTAGGGGAAGATACAAGTTTTAAAATACATTAGTATAGGAAATTGTCTTGCCACAGTAGTCCAATGCTGCACTGCAAACATACAGAAAGGAAAGATTTTGTTGCTTGTTATTTCATATACTCATTCTTTGAATTTATTGAGCTCTTACTGTTAACTTGGCATTTTGCCAATAGTATTATACTGTATTTCTTTTTTAAAAACGTATTGTTGAAAGTATTACAGAGATTTCCCTTTTCCCCCATTGACCCTCTCCACCCTGATCCCACCTCCCATAATGTATTTCTTTCTTTTTTTAAAAATATATTTTATTGATTTTTTTTTTTTTTTTACAGAAAGGAAGGGAAAGGGATAGAGAGTTAGAAACATCGATAAGTTGCCTCCTGCACACCCCCTACTGGGGATGTGTCTGCAACCAAGGTACATGTCCTTGATTGGAATTGAACCTGGGACCCTTCAGTCCGCAGGCTGACACTCCATCCACTGAGCCGTACCAGTTAGGGCCAGGGCTATTTCTTAATGCAATTTGTAGTATTAGTCTATAAACGATGTTCTTTGTGAATTTAAGTCCAATGAATGCTGAAGTAGACCTATGATTTGTTTTTCTTTGAGTGAAAGAATATAAGCAGCACCTTTCTTTTTCTCTGTAGTATTTGGGAAAGCAATCCAAGCTCTATCAAGAATTAGTGACGAGCTGTGGCTAGACCCATCTGAAAAAGGTGTAAGTAAGAAAGTTAACTCATAGACCATTCATTTATTAAGACAAAAGAAGTGTAAGATTCCAGTACAGATGTTAACTAGGAAATCCAGAAATTATAATTATCCTTTTCACTGTTCATATTTATTATACATATCTAAATATATTTAGAACAGCGATTTTCAACCTTTTTCATCTCATGGTATACATAAACTAAAACTTTTTGGCACATCAAAAAATATATTTTTTGCTAATCTAACAAAAATAGGTATAATTTTGACTCATTCACACTGGATGATTATTGTGTTGATTGTTATCATTTTTTAATTTGACAGTCTAAAGGAAAAGAGGTCAATGCCCCTGAATGTATAGTCATGTATTGCATATTTTAAAAATACTTGCAGCACACCCATTGAAAAACACTGATTTAGAGCATAATAAATTTTAAAATCAGGCAGATAAACACAATTAATTTAAATCAAAAATCACAAACTGGTGGTCAAAAGGCTAGATATGGCTTGTACAGTGTTTTATTTTATTTTATTGATTCTTTACAGAGAGGAAGGGAGAGGGATAGAGAGTTAGGAACATTAATGAGAGAGAAACATCGATTAGCTGCCTCCTGCACACCCCCCACTGGGGATGTGCCCACAACCAAGTTACATGCCCTTGACCAGAATCGAACTTGGAACCTTTCAGTCTGCAGTCCGATGCTCTATCCACTGAGCCAAATTGGTTTCAGCTTATATAAGTGTTTTATGGGGATTGCACTGTTTTTTAAAAATTGAAATTATTTCTAACAGTTAAAAATTGGGAGAGTCCACATAAAAATATGAATTTCCTGTTTCTTTGAAAACGAAAGAAGATCTGACAGTCTGGGGTTGTATTCCCAAGAGGAAGTAGTTGGCTGAGACTAACAGTTTCTCCCCTTAGAAAAGGCAAGAGATTGCCATTTTACTGTGAACCCTTTTTACTCCCTTTTATATTGCCTTCTACCACTTTGTACATTAAAGTTAAGGCCCCTGTAGGCATTTACAATTTTATAATTTCAACATGCAAAATTTTAGATTTAATACCTATATATATTCAATATAGATATGTACACGTGTGTATGCATATGCAAATTTAATATATAATATATAGAGGCAGTCCGTATAATATAATTCATAGCCATATAATGCAGTTAACCTCTGATCACCTTATTTGTACATTTAATTGCTATATTAAACAAAAATAGAATTTTTTAAATTAATCATTTAAAGAACTTTTTTTCCCTTAATAGCTATTTTTTTTTTTCAGCTTGCTTTAAGGTCTGTGAATTCTTGTCGCTCAGCATATGGATGTGTTCTCTTCTCTCCTGTGTTTTTCCAACATTATCACTGGTCAACCTCAGTAGAAATGAATGGCACAAAATCAAATTTAAATTGCAAATTGGGAATGAAGGTAAATATAAGTGACCCTGATTGTCTCTTATATTGTGGAAATATTCGGTATATCAGACAGAACATCTATTCTGTACTTAATACTTGGTTTAAATGGCAGGTAGGACAAATCTATTCATTTATGAATATGCATACTCTTCTTTTGTTTGTTTTGAAACTAATTAAACATTGAGTATATGCTGTTCCATAACCTTATTTGTATTACAGTCAATTCTGCCCATCTTTAGATGTCTGAATTCCCTTGAAAGAAATGTAGAGATGTGCAAAATATTCACCAGATCTGATAAGTGCAAAGTGGTCATTCAATTATTCTGCAGACATGGTAGGTATTATTAAAACGAATGTATCGTGTGTTTCTTGTTAATAATTTTGTTTAAAGTATTCAAACTGCATGTCAAGAGTTGTCATTACATTACTGCTTAGAATTTGTGTAGTGTTATGGTAGGGCAGTTGGAAGTACTTGAAAAATATTATCTTATCTCTGTGAGATTATTGGTATTATTTCTTGTCAGTGACACAAGTTTTGCCTGCATACAAACCAAATTAAATTTTTAATTTAAACAATTGGTTGTTCTCAAATTAACTGGCTGCTTGATATTCTGTAAGAATGCTTTAGTAACAGTATTCCTTGGTAAGAATAAAAAAGAATAATTCCTGCTCTAGCCGGTTTTGCTCAGTGGTTAGAGCATCAGCCTGAAGACCAATTTGATTCTGGTCAAGGGCACTTATCTTGGTTGCAGGCTCCTCCCCGGCCCCAGTCCTGGTCAGGGCTTGTGCAGGAGGCAACCAATCAATGTTTCCCTCTGTCTTTCCCTCTCTCTTCCACTGTCCCTAAAAAAATCAATGGAAAAATATCCTCAGGTGAGGATAAACAAACAAACAAAAGAACATTTCCCTCTAGGCTGAAAGAAGCATGGTAACTGGCTTAAGGTCACAGAACTAGTAAGTCATAGAGCCTGGATTAAAGTCCTGCCCCACAATAGTAGGAGCAAAACCTTCACTCCATTCTCCCTGCCACACCAAGCTATAAAACAGCTTTCTTGCCTGCCGAGAAACATTTGTATGGTCAATGTTTGAATGTTGTACTCAAGATTTTTACATGCTTGAGTATGTATAGCCTAGTGATTAACAGCATGGGCTCTGAGGCCATAAGGTCTGCCTGCTCTGCCCCTTCCTTGCTGAGACCTTGGGCAAATATTTTATATCCCTGTGTCTCAATTTCTCAATATATAAATTGGGGATAATGTTAGTACCAGCTTCCTAGGGTTTTTGTGAAGATTCAATGAGTTTTCTAGGAAGTTATAGTTCTAAACTCTTTACAAGAAAATCTGGGCACTGGCCAGGTAGCTCAGTTGGTTAGTGTTGTACTGATGTGCCAAGGTTGCGGGTTGGATCCCCAATCAGGGCACATACAAGAATTAACCATTGAATACATAAATAAGTGGAACAACAAATCAATGTTTCTCTTTTCTCTCTCTCTCTCTCAAATCAATAAATATAAAAAGAATGCCTGGCACATTTCTAAGTGTTAGCTCTAATTATATCCATTATGAATGCTGGTATCTTATTTGAAGTTAGCAGGTAAAATTGTATGCTTTAAAAAAATCTTTGCTAAAGTTATAGTTCAATCCCTGGTCAGGGCACATACAAGAATCAACCAATGAATGCATAAATATGTGTAACAACAAAGTTATGTCTCTCTCTCTCTCTCTCTTAAAAATTGATCAATTAAATTTTTTTTAATCTTGTGCTTATGACATTGGATCCAAATCATTTTTGTTAGTAGGTAATCAGTAAATATTTATGAAATTATTAAATGTTGCTCTTACTACTTAAGTAAAAAAGTAAGTTGAGAAATGTTATCTGTAGTAAATCCTTTTGATTCACACAGCAACATTATTATGCTGTAGAAAGTTATAGCCCACTGGATTTTATTGCATGGGCTCTATATTCAAACTTAAATTCAAATTCTAACTATACAATTAAGTTTTAATATCTTTTGTAGCAAAAAAAAACACATATAACTGAAAACAATTTTACCATAGGCTAGTTGGTATAAACAAGATTTAAGTTCCTGCCGAAACCGGTTTGGCTCAATGGATAGAGCGTTGGCCTGTGGACTGAAAGGTCCCAGGTTCGATTCTGGTCAAGGGCATGTATCTTGGTTTCGGGCACATCCCTGCACATCCCCAGTAGGGGCATGCAGGAGGCGGCAGATCGATGTCTCTCTCTCATCGATGTTTCTAGCTCTCTATCCCTCTCCCTTTCTCTTTGTAAAAAATCAGTAAAATATATTTAAAAAAAAAAGTTCCTATGGCATCTCATCAAATTATAATTAAATGGCTTTGAATGAAAAACATATATGTATAAAAATATACTTTCTAAAAAGGTATATAGCCTTGCCTGGCTGGTGTGGCTCAGGGGTTGAGTGTCAACCTATGAACCAGGAGGTCACGGTTTGATTCCTGGTCAGGACACATGCCCAGGTTGTGAACTTGATCCCCAGTATGGGGTGTGCAACAGGCAGTCAATCAGTGATTCTCATCGTTGATGTTTCTATCTCTCTCCCCCTCTCCCTTCCTGTCTGGAATCACTTAAAAATATATTATTTTATTTTATTTTTTAAATATAAATTTAATTTTTTTCCAGTTACATATCAATGTTTATTTTAATTTTGCCTCCCTTTTAGCCTATAGGTCTGAGGACAAGAATCAACTTATGTCAGTTCACTTGTGCCAGGTCTTTTCTGTTTGCTCCCTTTGAGTATCTTCTTCACCTTGCTGTATCATTGGGTTTCCTTGCTGTCTGCTTAGGTTCAATTAATTGACATGCCAACAGATCAGTGGATAGACAAGACTGAGACACACATACATCACACACAAATACTCTTGATATCTCTCAGCTTACAAAACTTTTTTAGATAGTCTGAAATTTCCTCATTAAAAAACAAAAAAACACTCCCCAAGCTTAAATGAAAATACAGACTTTAATCCCCTCATCTTCAAAATTAATTTTCTTCCCTTAGCATATAAACAAATGGTAGTAAGCTTTATAAGGAACTGTATATACTGAGAAGTATTTTTTTCTAAGCTTAGCCAATTAAAACAATTAAAAAAAAACCCAGTGTTGTCATAAAATAAGTAGTTTTCCTGTTGATCTTAAAGGATTCCTTGTCAAAGTTCTTGATAAAGGGGCCACTGTCAAGTATATTCCACAATAACATATTTCAATACTTCTTACAACCAATAACCTAGTGAATGTTAACTGAAGTTTCAAGTCAGGAGAATGGAAACTTATATTCTACTAAGAGACTATTGAAAAAATAAAACAAAAACATTATCACAACAAAACCAATAAATCCTAAATTAGAAGATGACTATCACCTTTTACTAAGTACCTAAGTTTCCATGGAGTAAAATTCAAGAAAGGAGAATCAGTTTTACAGCCCATTCCATAGGACTTCAGCTTCTGAAATAATAACAAAACCCATTCCACCTGTAGGTAGGTTTCATAGAATTGAGTCAAAGTAAAACAAACAAAATACATATTCAGTACATAAGTAAAAAGATGTGTGTATATTCTATATGTAATTATAAAAGAAATATTTTCGTTAGAAAAAATAAAAGCCAGATCTATGACTGGAATTCTGGAACTGCCATGTAATAATGCTCAGCTCTCACTATATTATGTCATGAATATATATGAACTATTAAAACTAAATGTAATAGTCAATAGACAGCTGGCCTACATTTATGTTTATTAAAATCTGACATAAACAAACAAAACCTGTACCAAAAAATCCCAAATCGCATATCACTTTGAAACAATAAACTTGAGAGACATTATGGCCTCGGACCCCTCTTCCTCTGCCCCGACTTCGTCCTCTTCCTCTTCTTCCTCGGCCTCGGCCTCTTCCTGCAACAGCTTCTCTTTTCTTAGATTTCACCTTTGGTTCAACACCCACAAGTAGCATATCCAAAGGTAAGCTGTCGGGCAGAATAAAATATCGAATGTTATTTCTGCGAATACTCAGTGTTTCCAGCTGTCCAGGTTCTCAGTTCTTCAGGGTCATTTTCACAGCTTTAAGATGAGTATTCATGCTGACATCTACACCTGTGATTGTTCCATGGACCTGTGCTCCATTCTTTAATTCTGTGGTTACAGTTTCGTGACTCAATTTCATAAAAAATTTCACGAGCTTCATCCTCACGAAGATTTCTGTCCGAGAGTGCACAGAACCCGACAACCGTGGGCCACCGGACTGGAGTATGAATGGCCGGAAACGCCTACTCCCAGGCCACCAACGTAAAGAGCACGCGGAACCCCAAAATTTATATTTTTAAAAAGCATAGCCTTGAAAAGTAATTTAGCCTCACTGAGCTATTGTTTTCTCTTCTGAGATTAAATACCTGCCCCATAGGGATACTGAGTGGGTCAGAGTTAATGTATATAAAATATATACCTTAGTTCTTGGCATATAGGGCCATAGCCATTATTGCTAAACATTTTTCTCCGAGGAAAATAATTCACAGGCTAAGATGTTCAGCTTTATATTCCAAAGGTCCCATTCATAAATATCAGGCCTGGCTGACAGATACCGAATCATAGGTAGCTGAGCGGTAGTGGGCAATCACTATTTAACACACAATTTCAGAAATTAGCTGAATTTCAAAAGAATGTGGGAACTCTTATTGCCTGCTTGGTGAGATGGTCTGACATATTGCCTGGTGTCCACTAGGGAGCGATAAACACATCCATTAAGGAATAGTGCTTCTCCATGCTGATATTAAATATAACTTATTTTAATTTAGCTGTGAAACTTAAAAACTTCTTAATATTTTAATTTTGAACTTAAAATTAACAGGTTGTTTATTCTTTTGAAGGTATTAAAAAGACTTACAATGTGTGTTTTCAAGAAAGTCAGCCTTTGCAAGTTGTTTTTGAAAAGAATACTTGTAGTAATATACTAATGATTCAGCCAAGGTAATGAATTCTCTGTTGATTCTTTTTCTGAAAATAGCATGGAATTAATGTCCTAGAGCTTTTAAATAAGTCACTTTTTTGTTTTAAAGCTAATCCTGGACTTGGAGAAATAACTATATAGGATCAAGAGGAAACCTTGTAAAGATAATAGTGTATTACCAATTTTCAACGTTTTTCATCCCACAGCACACATTAAATAATTACTAAAGTATTCAAATTTGGTTTGCATCACACCAAAAAATATGTTTTGCTGATTTGACCAAAAAAAAAGTATAATTTTGACTCATTCACGTCAGATAGCTATTGTTGTGTTGGCTGTTGTCATTTTTTTAAAAGATATATTTTTATTGATTTCAGAGAGAAAGGGAGAGGGAGATAGAAACATCAATGATGAGAGAAAATTATTGATCGGCTGCCTCCTGCACACCCCCTGCTGGGGATTGAGCCCACAACCCGGGCATGTGCCCTGATGGGAATCAAACCCAGGACCCTTGAGTCTGCAGATTGAAGCTTTGTCCACTGAGTCAAACTGGCAAAGGCTGTTGTCATTTAAAAAATATTTTTTTAATTGATTTCACAGAGGAAGGGAGAAGGAGGGAGAGAGCTGTTGTCATTTTTAAAAATTTGACAATCTAAGAGAAAAGAGGTTAGTGCCCCTGACTAATCATATATTGAATGTCTTAAAAAATCTTGTGGTACACTGGCTGAAAATTACTGTAATTACCTAATGGTAGCAATAATAATTTAGTGGCCAAGAAAATTCTAAAAATATTCCATCAGTAGCTTTCTTCACCAAATGATATCATGAGAAAAATATATTTTCTAATATTTTGCATTTACATGGTGCCTTCTGACTAAGTCTTAAAACACACAGCATAAGGAAATTTCAACATTTTTTATACAAACTGATTTTATCCTTAAGTATTTCCATTATTTTCCTCTAGAGAATGAGTCAGTGTACTCAATTTTTCAGTTAAGCTATAACATCAAACATTACTATGTAAGCCAAAAGATATATATATATATTTTTTAAAATATATTTTATTGATTTTTTACAGAGAGGAAGGGAGAGAGAGAGAAAGTCAGAAACATCGATGAGAGAGAGACATCGATCAGCCGCCTCCTGCACGCCCCACAGTGGAGATGTGCCTGCAACCAGAATACATGCCCCCGACCGGAATCGAACCTGGGACCTTTCAGTCCGCAAGCCGACGCTCTATCCACTGAGCCAAACCGGTCTCGGCAGATATATATATTTTTAACTATATTTTATTGATTTTTCACAGAGAGGAAGGGAAAGGGATAGAAAGCCAGAAACATCGATGATAGAGAGACATCGATCAGCCGCCTACTGCACTCCCCCTACTGAGGATGTGCCCATAACCAGGATACATGCCCTTGACCGGAATCGAACCTGGGATCCTTCAGTCCCCAGCCCGACGCTCTATCCACTGAGCCAAACCGGTTTCGGCCCAAAAGATATTTTATCCTTGTTGTTTTTTAAATTACTAAAGAAATATATGTTCTCGAAATACATCTAAAATTTATAGAAGATTGCAAAGATTAAAAAATGAAAATCTTTCTCCTCTACCTCTCCCCTTCATTCCACTGGCATGATAATATCTATTAATAATTTGGTGTATATCATTCTAGCTCTTCTTTTTATAGCTATTTTGTTAAATTTATAGCCAATTTCTTGGTAACTCTCCCTATAATTGTGATATTTTTTCCACCTCTCAAATTGATATCATATACTTTATTATACAAAGTTTTTTATAATATATTATACATAGGATTTTCAAAGAAAATTTTCCACAATTATTTATTTTTGGCAACTTGTTTTTTTTTGTTTGTTTATTCCAGTTTCTATATCAGTTCACCTAAATTTATCTTATTATTTTAATTTTTATTTATTTATATATTTTTAACATTTTAATAAATCTTTATTGTTCAGATTATTACAATTGTTCCTCTTTTTTCCCCCCAATTCCCCTCCACCCAGGTCCCTCCCCATCCTCTCTCCTTACTTCCCCCCCATTATCCTCATCCAGTCTCTCCCTGCACCCCCCACACCTCTTTCCCCTTGAGATTTATCAGTCCGCTCCCTTTCTGTGCCCTGATTCTATTATATTCACCAGTTTATTCTGTTTATCAGATTTTCAATTCACTGGATTTTTTAGATTCACTGTTGATAGATATGTATTTGTTGTTCATAATTTTTACTTTTTTCTTCTTCCTCTTCTTAAAGAGTACTTTCAGCATTTCATATAATACTGGTTTGGTGTTGTTGAACTCCTTTAGCTTTTTCTTCTCTGTGAAGCTTTTTTTTTTTTTTCCTTGTGTAGGGGCCATGCTAATCTTCTCTGTATCGTTCCAATTTTAGTATATGTGCTGCCGAAGTGAGCACCAAGCTCTTTTTCTGACCTTCAATTCTGAATGATAGCTTTGCTGGGTAGAGTAATCTTGGTTGTAGGTTCTTGTTATTCATCACTTTGAATATTTCTTGCCACTCCCGTCTAGCCTGCATAGTTTCTGTTGAGAAATCAGCTGACAATTGTATGGGTGCTTGTAGGTAATTAACTGTTTTTCTCTTGCTGCTTTTAATATTCTCTCTTTGTCTTTTGCTCTTGGTATTTTAATTATAATGTGTCTTGGTGTGGTCTTCTTTGGATTCCTTTTGTTTGGGGTTCTGGGTGCTTCCTGGACTTGTAAGTCTATTTCTTTCACCAGGTAGGGGAAGTTTTCAGTAATTTTTTCAAATAAGTTTTCAGTATCTTGCCATCTCTCTTCTTCTGGCACCCCCATAATTCTGATGTTGGTACACTTGAAGTTGTTCCAAAGGCTCCTTACACTATCTTCACATTTTTGGATTCTTTTTTCCTTTTGCTTTTCCAGTTGAGTGTCTTTTGCTTTTTTGTATTTCAAATCTTTGACTTGATTCTTGCATTCCTTTAGTCTGCCATTAGGTCTCTGTGTAATATTTTTTATTTCAGTCAGTGTATATTTAATTTCTAGTTGGTCCTTTTTCATCTCCTCTTGGGTCTCACTGAATTTATCCATCTTTTCTAGGAAATTCTTGAAAAACCTTGTAACTGTGGTTTTGAACTCTATATCCAGTCATTTCCTCCACTTCTTTTGTTTGTGATCTGTTTCTTTGTCTCCACATTTTGGCTGCTTCCCTGAGTTGGTAGAGTAGCTTTGTGTGCTAAGTGTCTTATATGGCCAGTAGCTCCACCTCCCAGTTACCTGAGGTGGACACTTTTGGTGCACTCCTTTGTGGACTGTGTGTACAGCCTTGTTGTAGTTAAGTCTTTTTTTTTTTAAATTTATATCAATGGTTTATTTGAAATAGTTTTAAAAGAATGCTGAGTTTTTCTTGCATCAAATGACTAAAAAGGGGGGAGGGGAAAAAGGCATCTGTCAGTTTGAAAGTCACAGACAGTTTATCTTTCTATAATTAGATTAGGAGAAAAATGAAGAACCCACTGATAGCAGGAAGAAGCAAGGGTCTTCTAGGTTCAGTCATTTGATGAGATATTCAGTTACTGTGCATTTCCATTGTTTTTCCATGGCAGAACATATGGCAGAGACTTGGGAACACGCATGCCTGAAGCCAGGTTACTCTTATGTTCCATAACTATGTTGCTTGCAGGGCTGTTCTTGCCACAGTAGTTGGCTGTGCCCCAGACAAATGGGGTGCTGGTCTGTTCCCACAAATCTTTATCCCAGTCTTCATCACAAGGAGGGCACTGCCATGTGCTCTCAACCAGAGTCTCTTGTCCAAGGTTCCGGGTTTAGTTGACAATGTCTTGCTCTATACAACTCTTGTCATCACAGCTTGAAATATGATGACTGATTTCGGTCCGAGGAACCTGATGGCGAGCATTGAAGGGACAAGTAGCCAATTTGTTTGCAACATCAGGATGATTCTTTCTGCACTTGATAAGATGATAAGGAAACCTGCAGGCTCTGATTTGGTGGTTTCTATCATAGGGACATGGTAACAAATGTCTGTTTTTCAGGGTCCAGGGAATTGATGTAAGGTTCTTCCATGTTGAAAATGAAGGAGCTGAATCCAAGTGCTGAGTCAAGACACCCTCTCCACCTGTAGTTAACTCTTGATTGTTGTTGATATCACTGGGAGGAATTGACTTCTGAGCCAATTGGTTGTGAGGATCAGCTGTGTCTATGCCCAGAGAACCTCTGTGGTGGACTCAACCTTAAGACTTGCAAGATTGCAAAAGCCTCTGTGCTGGGCTTGGATGTGGCAGTCTCAGGGCTGAGCAGACAGTCTTGGCTTCCTGTCAGCCCTGTCCTACACGGTAGCTCCTGGGTCTCAGTGTCCCTCGGTAATTACTGCAGCCCTGTCTGTGTGCACACTCGCATGCACTTCCAGCCCTCTGCCTTTCTGGCTCCCCTGAGTTTCTGTGCATTCTGGGAACCTGTATGAGTCTGGATCCCCAGGGTCTTGTCCGAAACTGGGGTTCAGTGCAGGTGGGAGGTTCTGTTTTCTTCCCGCTAGAGAAAGCCCGGGGCACAATCAGCAGTCAGTCCTTTTTGTGTGCGCCTCCAGACCTCTGTTTTTTTGCGGCTCCCCTAAGTTTCTGTGCACTCCTCCCTTTTCACAACAGTCCAGACTTCCTCCATATGAGTCTCACCCGGAACTGGGGTTCAGTGCAGTCAGAAGTGGGGCTCAGTGCAGTTGGGAGTTTCCATCTCTCTCCCACTAGAGGAAGCCAGCCAGACCCTCCACTGCCTGTCCTCTCTACGCGTGTGTCTCCATACCTCAGCTTTTTACAGCTCCTCTGAGTCTTCGTGAGCCCCTCTCTTTCCTTTTAGTTGTATAATTTCCATTCAGCCAGCTTTCCTGTGGTTCTGGATGGTGTCCGTTCTGTCTTTCAGTTGTAGTTTTGAAATTGTTGTGTGAGGCAGCAGTTTAGGTGTTCACCCATGCCACCATCTTGGTTTCTCCCCTATCTTATTATTTTTAATGACTATATAATTTTTCATTGTATGACTGGTTGGTAATTTACTTATCCATTATCCTACAATATGGTAGTCCTCCCTCCCCACAGTTGATGCCTAAAACTGCAGATAGTATCCAACCCTATATATATTGTTTTTTTCCTATGCATACAGACCTATGATAGTTTAACTTATAAGTCTCAGTAAGATGTTAACAGTAATAAATAAGATAGAACAATTATAACAATAGACTATAATAATTGTTATGTGAATGTGGTGACTTGCCTCAGGTCTTCTTATAGACTCAATGCTTTCTGGTGCATTATGTTGCCATCAATCAGGACATGTTTTCTGCCCATGTTGTCCACCCACAAATTCAATGCCTTTTTCATCTTAACTAAGCACTACCACACCCACTGTGGCTGTAACTTTTGCAGTCGAGGTGCAACAGCAAGACTACCAGGAATTTCTTTTTCCTTCTTTATAACTTCATAGGTAGATTTGTTCTTACCATAGATCTTAGCAACTTCAGCATATGACTTTTTTTTCTTTCCTTATTAAGGAGAACTTTCACCTTTTCACTTAAAGGAAGCACTTTTTGGCTTCTCTTTGGCATATCTGAATTGTCAGCATCACTACTTTTGCAATTTAGGGATATTGATAAGTAAAATAAGCACTGAAATACTTCAACAGTCTAGCTGATGATAACTGATAGCTACTAAGTGACTAAAGGGGAGGTAGCATATACACCGTGGAAACACTGGACAAAGGAATGAGTCACATCCTGGGCAGGATGGCACCAGATGGCATGAGATTTCATCACGCTACTCAGAATGCAAGCATTTTAAAACATAATTATTTCTGGAATTTTCCATGTAATATATTCAGATCACAGTTGACTAGAGATAACTGAAATCCAGAAAAGTGAAACCTTGGATAAGGGGGAACTACTGTGTTGGTGAAAAAGGTTGTTTCCAACTTTTTGTCATCACAAACAATGCTGCTAGTAGTACATAGGGTAATGTTAGTTTTCTGTTGTTGTGGAGCAAATTTCCCCAAATCTTGGAGCCTTAAAAAAAACAGACATTTGTTACTTCCTACTCCTAAGGTGCACCTTGCTCAAGGTCACCAAGGTTGAAGTTAAGCCAGCAGCCAGGACAATGGTCTTATCTGAAAGCTGTGGAGGGAGTTACTTTCAAGCTCACTGACATGATTGCTGGGAGGCCTCAGTTCCTCACCAGGCAAGCCTCTCCTTAGACTGCCTGATTGTACTCACTACATGGTGATGAGAGACAGACAGAAACAGAGAGGAGGAGGGGAAGTCTCAAGATGGAAGCCATGGTCTTTTTATATCCTCATCTTAGAATTGCTGTTTTATACTTCTGCCATTTTCTCTTTGCTAGAAATGAATCTTATCTGTCCAGCCTACACACTCAAGGGGAGGGGATTTATATAGGACCTGAAAAAGAGGAGGTGGGATCAGTGGGATCTCTTCTAGGCTGCCAAACACAAATAGAGTCCTAGAAATTAAATTTTTGGCTCAAAGGCTTACTAATTTTAAATGTGCCTACATACTGATTATCAAATTGCTACCTGGAAAGTTTGTATGAATTTAAATTCCCACCAACAGTGTAGGAAAATCCTTCCAAGTAAAAGATATGAACGATCTTTTAAATTTTTCCAACATAATAGGTAGAAAATGGCATTACTAGAGTTCTTTGTTGTTTTTATTTCATTACTAGGCAGTTTGAGCATCTTTTCATATAGTACTTATTAGCAATTGGTATTTTTCTTCCCTAATTGCACATTCATGTCATTTTTTTAAAATATATATATATCAGGTTGTTTGGTATCTTGTACAAAATTTCCCCCTTAACACTGAAAATGTTTCCAGATGAATTTGGTAGGAGTTCCTCACATTTTGGCATCAAGAAACACTAATACCAACATTACAAAAATTCTAAGAATCTGTTTTGTTTTGTTTTTTATCAGACACCTCAATTTCAAAAATAGCTCAGAAGTTATACTGCAATAATAAAAAGGCAAATAGCCCTAACTGGTTTGGCTCAGTGGATAGAGCGTCGGCCTGCGGACTCAAGGGTCCCAAGTTTGATTCTGGTCAAGGGCATGTACTTTGGTTGTGGGCACATCCCCAGTAGGGGGTGTGCAGGAAGCAGCTGAATTGATGTTTCTAACTCTCTATCCCTCTTTTCCTCTCTGTAAAACATTTAATAAAATATATTTTTTTAAAAAGGCAAATAGCCTAACTAAAAAACAGGCAGAGGATTTGAATAGACATTTTTCAAATGAGAGAGAAACATCAATCAGCTGCCTCCTACACACCTCCAACTGGGGATGTGCCCACAACCAAGGTACCATAACCTCGACTGGAATTGAACCTGGGACCCTTCAGTCCGCAGGCTGACACTTTATCCACTGAGCCAAACCAGTTAGGACGGTGCTCAGTATTATTAATCATTGGGGAAACCCAAGTCAAACAACTTGAAATCAGTGAATTGTACAGTATGTGAATTATATCTTAATCTCTTTTTAAAATGGGAGCACAGAATGAAAAAGCACTTGGATGTCAAGAAAACCTTGTAAGTAACAATTAGTAATCCAGGACAAGTAACAAAGGGAAAGAGAATATAGGCAGCAGACTGCTTGTAAACTTCTATCTCTCAGCTGGGTCAACAGCATTTATCCCAATTGTATTCGAACAGCTCTGTTTTCTACTATTTCCCTTAGGAGTATGATCCCAGGCCAATTAAAAAAAATTGTTACATTAAAAAAAAAAAAAGAACTAAAAGCAATTTATTCTAGTATTTGGCTTATCCTACAGTTTTCACATGCTTTATTAAGAATGCATTTTACTATTCTCTTGGCCTTTAAATGAAGTTACGGTTTCAAAATATACTAGAATATAGCAGCTCATATAGAAGAAAGAAGAAAAATTTACATTTGGGGTAAATTTTTCTAAATCTAGGTCAACCTATTTCCAGATTAATGATTTGAGTCCCACCCTAGCTGGTTTGGCCCAGTGGATAGAGCATCACTGCGGACTGAAGGGTACCTGGTTCGATTCTAGTCAAAGACACATGCCCAGGTTGTGTGCTCCATCCCTAGGGGGGACATGCGGGAGGCAGCAGATCAATGATACTCTGTCATTATTGATGTTTGTATCTCTCTCTTCCTCTCCCTTCCTCTTTGAAATCAATAAAAATATTTTTTTTAAAAAAGATTTGAGTCTTGCCGAGACCGGTTTGGCTCAGTGCATAGAGCGTTGTCTTGCGGACTGAAAGGTCCCGGGTTCGATTCCAGTCGGGGGCGTGTACCTTGCTTGAGGGCACATCTCCACTGTGGGGTGTTCGGGAGGCGGCTGATCGATGTCTCTCTCTCATCGATGTTTCTGACTTTCTATCTCTCTCCTTTCCTCTCTGTAAGAAATCAATAAAAAATAAAAAAATAAAAAAAAAAGATTTGAGTCCCATTAGAAAACTGTTTATTTTCCAAAGAATGTAATTTTTTTATTACATTTTCCAGAGTGCTTGCTGAGGCAATTGTTCTTTTCACATCAAGTCAAGAGGAAGTTACTCTTGCAGTTACTCCACTAGAAGTTTGCATTAAAAGTTCTACTGAGGAATCAATGGGTATGGATTATAATTGTCATAATGCTTTAAAGTAATATCACTTCCTTGTTTTCTTGATGACTAACCATTCAGTAAATATTAGTGGCATAATATTTATTTTTGTTTAAAAAGCAGTAAGATGTAGAAAGATCATTAAAATGTTTAAGAGATCCAAGAAATGTACACAATCAGTAATTTAATGATTCGCTTTGAAATTCCAATTGTTTTAAAATTAGGAGAATGGTTACTGAGAAAGTTTTTAAATATTTTAAAGTTTTTCTCATCCCTTATTATACTTTGTGTTTAGCATAAAGAAAAATTAAAAGGCCAGCAATCCAATTGAGATGACCTTTGACTACATAAGAAAAAGTATATTTGAATTGGAAATGTAAAGTATTTCAGACAGCAAATGTATAGGGCAGAAAATGTGAATACTTCTTAAGTAAGTTTTTCCAAGAGTTATCTAGGTGGAATGGAGAAACTAAAACATTATCAAATCAGTTTTGGTATCAAGAAAATTTATAGGGTCTTTTTGGCACAAGTTATTTTAAAGTGAAAAACCAGTAGAACCGGGAATTAAGTTGAGTCAGATGACCTTTGTAGTGTTTAGTTTGTGCCAGGTTCTGTTCTAAATGGTTTTCATTTCTGAATTAATTTGATCTTTGTAACAACTCTGTGATATAGGTACTATTGTGATCCCTCTTTTCTATTTGAAGAATATGAAGCACAGAGTAAGTGACTTGCTGGTATCACACAGTTAGTAAATGGTGCCTGGTGACCTGAGCACAGGGCACAAACTCATTTGTGCTATTATTGCTTCTCTCAAATCTCCTCTACATTGTTTCTTGGCACTCAGGAGTGCATGATCTGGGAAATATATACGTGAGTAGTGAAGGAGTCTGTTTTATATTCCATAATGCCATCTCTGAATAAAGATGGCCATTTAATAACCAGGAGACATTGTCCTCATGAATAACTTTCTTTTTTTAAAATATATTTTATTGAATTTTTACAGAGAGGAAGAGAGAGGGATAGAGAGTTAGAAACATCGATGAGAGAGAGACATCGATCAGCTGCCTCCTGCACACCCCCTACAGGGGATGTGCCCGCAACCAAGATATGTGCCCTTGACCGGAATCGAACCTGGGACCCCTCAGTCCGCAGACCGACGCTCTATCCACTGAGCCAAACTGGTTTCGGCATCCTCATGAATAACTTTCTAATGAGTAATTATAGTTAGGGTTGACTAGGGACCCAACTGTTTAATTCTATTATTGAACTTATTCTATGCTAGCACCCTGGAGTGACATGAGCCTTCTTGTTTGAGATTAATATATTTATAAAGTATTGTTTGGCCCTTAAAAAGTTGTATACCATTTATCCTTTGTTCTTATCCTATATAATAAAGAGGTAAAATTGAGCGTAACTCCAACACACAAGATGGCTGCCCCTATGTGGACACAAGATGGCTGGCAGGGGAGGGCAGTTGGGGGCGATCAGGCCTGTGAGGGAGGGCAGTTAGGGGTGATTGGGCCAGCAGAGGAGGGAAGTTGGGGGTGACTAGGACTTCAGGGAAGGACAGTTGAGGTGGGGGAGGGGGGACTCAGCCTGCAGGGGAGGGCAGTTAGGGAGGATCAGGCCTGCAGGAGTGGGCAGTTGGGAGGAATTAGGCCTGCGGGGGGAGGGCAATTGGGCTGGCAGGGGAGCAGTTAGATGTTGATCAGGCTGGCAGGCAGAAGTTGTTAGGGGCAATCTGGCAGGAAGGCAGGCAGGCAAGCAGTTGGGAGCAAGCAGTCCTATATTGGAGAGGGTGCAGGCTGGTCTGAGGAGCCCCCTCCCCAGGCATGAATTTAATGCAACAGGCCTCTAGTATTTACATAATTTATGTTCATAAAATGATTTTTATTTATTTATTTTAAATATATATATTTCTTTCTTGAGTTCAGAGAGGGAGGGAAAAGGAGACAGAGATAGAAACATCAATGATGAGAGGGAATCAGTGATTAGCTGCCTCCTGCATGCCCCCTACTGGGGATCAAGCCCACAACCCAGGCATGTGCCCTTGGCTAGAATAGAACCTGGGACCCTTCAGTCTGCAGGCCGATGCTCTATCCATTGAGCCAAATCAGCTAGGGCATCATAACATAATTTTTTAAAATTAAATCTTTATTATTCAGGTTATTACATTTGTTTCTCTTTTTTTTCCCTCCATAGCTCCCCTCCACCCGGCTCCCAACCCTCCCTTTACCCTTACCTCCCTCCCGGTGACCTCATCCATAGGTGTATAAATTTTGTCCAGGCTCCCCCTGTACACCCCTTACCTCTTTCCCCCTGAAAATTATCAGTCCACTCCCTTTCTGTGCTCCTGACTCTATTATATTCACCAGTTTGTTTTGTTGATCAAATTTTTAATTCATGCCGAGACCGGTTTGGCTCAGTGGATAGAGCCTCGGCTTGCGGACTGGAAGGTCCCAGGTTTGATTCCGGTTGGGGGCATGTACCTTGGTTTCGAGCACATCTCCACTGTGGGGTGTGCAGGAGGCAGCTGATCGATGTCTCTCTCTCATTGATGTTTCTGAATTTCTATCCCTCTCCCTTCCTCTCTGTAAAAAATCAATAAAATATATTAAAAAAATTTTTATTTCACTTAATTTTTAGCTTCACTTGTTGATAGATATGTATTGGTTGTTCATAATTTTTTATTTTTACCTTTTTCTTTTTCCTCTTCTAAAAGAGTACCTTTCAGCATTTCATATAATACTGGTTTGGAGACGATGAACTCTTTAGTTTTTTCTTATCTGTGAAGTTCTTTATCTGCCCTTCAATTCTGAATGATAGCTTTGCTGGATAGAGTATTCTTGGTTGTAGGTTCTTGCTATTCATCACGTTAAATATTTCTTGCCACTCCCATCTGGTCTGCATCATTTCTGTTGAGAAATCAGCTGACAATCGTATGGGTGCTCCCTTGTAGGTAATTAACTGTTTTTCTCTTGCTGCTTTTAATATTCTCTCTTTGTCTTTTGCTCTTGGTATTTTAATTATGATGTGTCTTGGTGTAGTCCTCTTTGGATGCCTTTTATATGGGGTTCTGTATGCTTCCTGGACTTGAAAGTCTATTTCTTTTACCAGATGTGGGAAGTTTTCAGTATCTTGCTCTCTCTCTTCTTCTGACACCCCCACAATTCTGGTACGCTTGAAACTGTCCCAGAGGCTCCTTACATTATCTTCACATTTTTGGATTCTTTTTTCTTCTTGCTTTTCCAGTTGAGTATTTTCTGATTCTTTATATTTCAAATTTTTGACTTGATTCTTGCCTTCCTCTAGTCTGTTTGGTCTCTGTATAATATTTTTATTTCAGTCAGTGTATGTTTAATTTCTAGTTGGTCCTTTTCTATCTCTAGTTGGACCTTTTCCATCTCAAGTTGGTTCTTTTTCATCTCCTCTTGGGTCTCGCTAACTTTATCCATCTTTTCTAGGATATTCTTGAAAAGCCTTATAACCGTGGTTTTGAACTCTATATTCAGTCGTTTGTTTTCCTCCATTTCTTTTGTTTGTGATCTCTTCCCTTGTCTAGGCATTTTCACTATGCCAGGAGAACTTCTGTGTTGGATTCAGCCTTATGATACCAGACTTGCAAAACTGCAAAAGCCTCTCTTTGAGTTTGGGATGGGTGGAGTCTCGGGGCTTAAGCGACCACCTTGCCTTCCAGTCAGCCCCACCTTCCATGGCCCCCGAGTCTCACGTGACTGGATAATCGCTAGAGCGGTCCATGTGCGTACTCGCACTCTCTCGCAGTGCCTCTAGACTGCTGCCTTTCCGGATCCCCTGCACTCTGGGACCATATGAGTCTGGGTCTCCAGGGTTTCGAGGAAACTGGGTTTAGTGGGGTTAGAAGTGGCGCAGTTGGGAGGGTCTGTTTCCCACCCACTTGTGAGAGCCAGTGGCACAATCAGCAGTCTGTATTCTGCGCGCAGTGCTGTGTGTGCCACCAGACTTCTGATCTTCTACAACTTCCCTAAATTTCCGTGCACTTCTCCCTTTTCACAGTCCAAACTCCTCCCATATGAGTTTCGGCTGGATCTGGGGTTTAGTGTCGTAGGATAAGGGGTTCAATGACGTTGAGAGTCTCCGTTTCCCTCCTGCCAGAGAAAGCCAGCCAGGTACTCTGGCACCTGCTCTCTCCACGCACATGTCTCTGTACCTCAGCTTTTTGCAGCTCCTCTGGGTCTCTGTGAGCCCCTCTCTTTCCTTCTAGTTGTAGAATTTCCACTCAGCCAGCTTGCCTGTGGTTCTGGATGATGTCCGTTCTGTCTTTTAGTTGTAGTTTTGAAATTGTTGTGAGAGGCAGCAGTGTAGGTGTTTATCTATGCCACCATCTTGGATTTTCATAAAATAATTTTTAAAAAGCACTAATACAAAAGTCACCTGAAATCCCACTATATAGAGATGAGCACTTTTAATACCTGTTTCTATATTTCATACCTAATAGGATATGTGTTGTGTGAAAGTAATGAAATACCTTGAAGCTATTAAAAGTAATCTCGTATTTGTGTATATACACTCCTATCTGAGAGTGTACATCAAAGATATTTTTTGAAGCTAATTTTGTGGAAAAGGCAAGTGAAAAATAGGCAATGGGTTTGAACAGACATTGACATGGCCTGTAATTGATGCTGGGAACTCAGCTGGATTATTGTCCAGAGTACCTGCATATTATGTGGCCTCTTCATTTATGAAAGCATGAAGTCAGCATGAGAAAGTGTTGCAAGATAGAGGAAGTGGATAGAGGATAGACAGGGAGTCTACTAGTTGCTAAAGGTCTGGGCCCAGAAACCAGCACCAAATCACTTCATCATGTCCTATTGGTCACAATACCCAGATTCTAGGAGAGGGGAAGTAGACATAGACCCCACCTCTCAATGAAGGAATGTCATGGAATTTATGACTAGGTTTAACTTACCACTTAGGTTATATTTTTATATTCAAACTTAACAAATATCTCTAGAACTAATTTTATTTTTCATTTTCCTACTATATTGAACAGATTTGAACAGTTCTGTATACAGTGAGATGTTTGTGGGTCCACATGAGTTTGAGTTCTTTCAAATTGGGGTTGACACTGAAATAACATTTTGCTGCAAAGAATTGAAGGTAAAGAAAAATTTGTACAAAATTAAAATTTTCACTGGTAGTTTTTAAAGAAATATTTCATTTTTCTTTCTTTTTTTCCTTTTAGGGAATGCTGATATTTTCGGAAGCTACACATACTCCTATAACCATGCATTTTGATTTTCCTGGGAAGTAGGTCCTTGAGGAACTTTTCCGAGTTTGTTTCTTTTTCTTTTGTTATATGTTAATAATAAAACCATTTTAATCACTTTGAAATTAATTCATACCTCAGGAATTCCTTACCCTCACTAGCAATACTTATCAAACTAAAATTTTGAAAGATGCCATATTTTTTAATTGGTAAACTTGATTGAGAAAGATATATACTTCTGTAGAGTGAAAACATTTATAAATTTTATAGGAATAAATTGCCTAATTAGAAAATAATACATGGCTTAAATCTCTGTGAAACTATGATATTTTATGATACTCAAGGACTGAACTTTCAAATGAGATTGAGTTTGGATAAATGTTTTATAAAATTAGAGCTGATGATTTCAGCTCTTATGACTGTTAATTAGTGAGAAGACTAAAAGGAATTCTCCTTTTACTGTTTCTTTTTATTCCTGAATTAGATAAAAAAAATTTTTCACATTTTCCCAATGTCCATTAGAAAATAATTGTGATGTTTGCTCTGACTTTGCCTTTTTAGACCTATGGCTTTAAGTATTGACCATATGCTATTGGAAGCTAACTTTATTTTGGCTACATTAGCTGATGAGCCAAGTAGAGCATCTTCTCCGCAATCATTGTGTCTGTCACAAAAACGAAAAAGGTAAGATCATGTTTTAACATCTTTATTAGCTGGGAAAAAGCCATTGCCATTTACTCTGAAATAATGCAGGAAACAATTGAGGAGTAAAACATTCGATCAGAAATTTTGATGGAATCAGGAAGACTTCATTGTAATGGAAATATCACTGACCTTGCTCTGAATATTTGCTTTTCCTCTTCTGGTCAAAATTTACCAAAACTCTCTATCTTTGTTATTACCCAAAACTCATTTTCATTTGTTGTTGTTTTTTAATATATTTGTATTGATTTCAGAAAGGAAGGAAGAGGGAGAAAGAGATAGAAACATAAATGATGAGGGAGAATCATTGATTGGCTGCCTCCTGCATGCCCCATTGAGGATCAAGCCTGCAACTCGGGTATGTGTCCTTGGCTAGAATTGAACCTGGGACCCCTCAGTCCACAGGCCTATGCTGTATCCACTGAGCCCAAACCGGCTAGGGCTCATTTTCATTTGTAATAGTTGCTTTTCAGGAGTATCAGGGTGTTAAGATGCACAGGAAAGTCTATTCCTACCTAGAACTCTCTTTCTCATAGGGACAGCCATTATTTTTCTTCCTCCCCTGCCCCCCCCCTTTGGTCTCGTAACTTTCTTTTGAGGGTGCTTCAACTATAAAAACTATATAAAGTTACTATGGGAAATTTGGAAAATACATGAAAGTACAAAGAAAAATATGAATATCACCCACAATTACACTACCTAGATTTAGCCACTGTTAACATTTGGCTCACCATATTTCCTTTTAGACTTATTTTGCATATACTTGTGTTTTTAAACAAGATTGAGATCATATAGAATATATAGTTTTGTGTCCTGTTTTTCATCCCAAAAATATTATATTGTGAAGGAGGTAAGGGCAGAGGGTAGGGTGGGAACCAGGTGGAGGAGAGCTATGCGGGGGGAGGGGGGAGAGGAACAATTGTAATAATCCGAACAATAAAGATTTATTAAATTAAAAAAATAATAATTCCTATCTTTACTTGTGGTAAATAAATAATAGCGGAGAAACCAAGATGGTAGCATAGTTAAACACCTGAACTTGCTGCCTCACACAACCACTTCAAAACTACAACTAAAAGACAAAATGCGCATCATCCAGAACCACGGGAAGGCTGGCTGAATGGAAATTCTACAATTAGAAGGAAAGAAAAAATCATACTGGACTTGGAGGAAGTGCAGAGGTGCAGAGGTATGGAGGCACGCACGTATGGAAAGGGCTGGCAACTGAATACACTTGTCTTTTTCATTCGGGAGGGAGATACAAGCTCCCTACTGCTCTGAACTCCTGTTCCGGGTGAGACTCTGGGGACCCAGACTCATACTGGGAGAAATTGGACTGTCTGGCATTGGGTAGAACTCAAGGGTGGCTTTCTCTCAGAGATGCTTGCAGCAATCATTGTTCTTGCATGATACTTCGGGACACAGAGACATAGGACCTCTTCCAGGCAGGGCTGATGGTCAGCCATTGCTGTTTCCTCCACCCTGGCGATTCCCTGAGACCCCGTCCCACTCAATTTACAGTCCCACCCAAGCTGTGCACAGAAGCTTTTGCATAGGAATGGCCTGTCCCTTTGCAATCTGAAACCTAATATTCTGCAGCTGGGTCAAAGAGCCCCAGAGCCTCCAAAAGAAGCCTCAAGGCTCTACATCAGCTTGCGTTGCTTCACAGCCAGGCCTCATCTGGGCACCTCCAAACCCCCCAAAAAGAGAATGATTCTTCAGATCTCTCTGTAGCTCCTGCTGGGTGGCCTCTCTCCTTAGAGATCCAAGAGCCAGTGGTACCCAGTGGTCAGAGAGAGAGACCGTCCAGACTACAACTCTTCAGATCCATAAGACACACTCTCAGGGGGCAGACTCAGCACCAAAGCCCCACTGAAGGAAGTCTTGCCCCATAAGGGTGTCTTTAACACAGAATTCTCCCATCATAGACATGACTGATCCTCACAGCCAATTGACCTGGAGGTCAACTCCTCCCAGTGATACCAACAACAGTCAAGGCTTAACTAAAATAAGACTGTACACACAACCCACTAAGGGGTGCACCAAGTGTCCCCCTCAGGTAATTAGGGAGGCTGAGCCACTGGGCCCTATAGGACACTTAGCACACAAAGCCACGCTGTCAACACAGGGAAGCAGCCAAAATGTGGAGACAAACAGGTCACTGCCAAAAACGGTTTTGCTCAGTGGTTAGAGCATCAGCCTGTGGACTGAAAGGTTCCAGGTTTGATTCCAGTCAAGGACATGTATCCTGGTTGCGGGCACATCCACAGTGTGGGGTATGCAGGAGGTGGCTGATCGATATCTCTCTCTCATCGATGTTTCTAACTATTACTCTCATTTCCTCTCTGTAAAAAATCAATAAAAATATATTTTAAAAAAAGAAACAAGTCACAAATGAAAGAAATGGAGGAAAGCAAACTACTGGATATAGAGTTCAAAACCATGGTTATAAGGTTACTCAAGAATCTTCTAGAAACAGCCAATAAATTTAGTGAGACCCACAATGATATGAAAAAGGACCAACTAGAAATTAAGATACACTGACTAAAATAAAGAATAATACACGGAATTTGGAGGAATCCATGATGGCGGCATAAGTAAACACCTACACTGTTGCCTCGCACAACAATTTCAAAACAACTAAAAGACAGAACGGACATCATCCGGAACCACAGGAAAGCTGGCTGAGTGGAAATTCTACAACTAGAAGGAAAGAGAGGGACTCACGGAGACCCAGAGGAGCTGCAAAAAGCTGAGGTGTGGAGACATGTGCGTGGAAAGAGCGGGTGCCAGAGTGCCTGGCTGGCTTTCTCTGGTGGGAGGGGGACGGAGACTCCTAGCTGCATTGAACCCCTTATCCTACAGCACTAAACCCCACTTCCAGCTGGGAATCATAGTGGGGGTGGAGTTCGGACTGTGAAAAGGGAGAAGTGCACGGAGATCTGGGGAAGATGCGAAAGGGCAGAGGTCAGGTGGCGCGCACAACACTGGGCACAGAGGACTGACTGCTGGTTGTGCTGCTGGCTTTCACAAGTGGGTGGGGGACAGAGCCTCCCAACTGCACTACTTTTAGCTCCACTGAACCCCAGTTTTGGGTGAAACCATGGGGACCCAGACTCCTATGGTTCTGGAGCGCAGGGGACCCGGAAAGGCAGGGGTCTAAAGGCACTGCGCGAGTGTGCGTGCACAGGAACCGCTCCAGCGATTACCCGGTCACGTGAGACCCAAGGGCCATGGAGGACGGGGCCGACTGAAAGGCAAGGTGTTCCATTAAGCCCTGAGACTCCACCCAACCCAAGCTCAACAGAGAGGCTTTTGCAGTTTTGCGAGTCTGGTATCATAAGGCTGAATCCAAAACAGAAGTTCTCCCGGCATAGTGAAAATGCCGAGACAAGGGAAGAGATCACAAACAAAAGAAATGGAGGAAAACAAACGACTGAATATAGAGTTCAAAACCATGGTTTGAAGGCTTTTCAAGAATATCCTAGAAAAGATGGATAAAGTTAGCGAGACCCAAGAGGAGATGAAAAAGAACCAACTGGAGATAGAAAAGGACCAACTAGAGATAGAAAAGGACCAACTAGAAGTTAAACATACACTGACTGAAATAAGAAATATTATTCAGATACCTAACAGCAGACTAGAGGAAGGCAAGAATCAAGTCAAAAATTTGAAATATAAAGAAGCAGAAAACAACTGGAAAGGCAAGAAGAAAAAAGAATCCAAAAATGTGAAGATAATGTAAGGAGCCTCTGGGACAGTTTCAAGTGTACCAACATCAGAATTGTGGGGGTGCCAGAAGAAGAGAAAGAGCAAGATACTGAAAACCTATTTGAAGAAATAATGACTGAAATCTTCCCCCACCTAGTGAAAGAAATAGACTTACAAGTCCAAAAAGCACACAGAACCCCATATAAAAGGAATCCAAAGAGGACTACACCAAGACACATCATAATTAAAATACCAAGAGCAAAAGACAAAGAGAGAATATTAAAAGCAGCAAGAGAAAAACAGTTAATTACCTACAAGGGAGCACCCAAACGATTGTCAGCTGATTTCTCACCAGAAACTATGCAGGCCAGACGGGAGTGGCAAGAAATATTCAACATGATGAATAGCAAGAACCTACAACTAAGAATACTCTATCCAGCAAAGCTATCATTCACAATTGAAGGGCAGATAAAGAGCTTCACAGATAAAGAAAAAGCTAAAGGAGTTCATCAACTCCAAACCAGTATTATATGAAATGCTGAAAGGTACCCTTTTAGAAGAGGAAGAAGAAAAAGGTGAAAGATAAAAAATTACAAACAACAAATACATATCTCTCAACAAGTGAATCTAAAAATTAAGTGAATTAAAAATTTGATCAACAGAATAAACTGGTGAATATAATAGAATCAGGAGCACAGAAAGGGAGTGGACTGGTAATTCTCAGGGGGAAAGTGGTGAGGAGAGTGCAGGGAGAGACTGGACAAAAATCATACACCTATGGATGAGGTCAAATGGGGGGAGGTAGGGTAAAGGGAGGGTTGAGAGCTGGGTGGAGGGGAGCTATGGAGGGGAAAAAAGAGAAACAAATGTAATAACCTGAATAATAAAGATTTAGTTAAAAAAATAATAATACACAGCTGAAACTAGTTTGGCTCAGTGGATAGAGCGTCAGCCTGCAGACTGAAAGGTCCCATGTTTGATTCTGATCAAGGGCATGTTTCTTGGTTGTGGGCACATCCCTAGTAGTGGGTGTGCAGGAGGCAGCTGATCAATGTCTCTATCTCATTGATCTTTCTAACTCTCTAGTCCTCTCCCTTCTTCTCTGTAAAAAATCAGTAAAATATATTTTAAAAGAAAGAATAATACACAAAGATCCAACAAGAGACTAGAGGATCCCAAGAATCAAATAAAAGATTTGAAATATAAGAATCAAAATACACCCAACTGGAAAAGCAAAAAGAATTAAAAAAATATGAAGATAGTGTAAGGATCCTCTGGGACAACTTCAAGTGTATCAACATCAGAATTATGGGGGTGCCAGAAGAAGGGAGACGGCAAGATATTGAAAACCTATTTGAAGAAATAATGACTGAAAACTTCCCCTACCTGGTGAATGAAATAGACTTACAAATTCAGGTAGTGCACAGAACCCCAAACAAAAGGAATCCAAAGAGGACCACACCAAGAAACATCATAATTAAAATACCAAGAACAAAAGACAAAGAGAGAATATTAAAAGCAGCAAGAGAAAACCAGCTAATTACCTATAAGGGAGCACCCATAACATTGTCAGCTGATTTCTCAACAGAAACTATGCAAGTCAGAAGGGAGTGGCAAGAAATATTCAAAGTTATGAATAGCAAGAATCTACAACCAAGATTAGCCAGCAAAGCTATTATTTAGAATTGAAGGTCAGATAAAGAGCTTCACAGATAAGAAAAAGGTAAAGGAATTCATCACCACCAAACCAGTATTATATGAAATGCTGAAGGGTATTCTTAAAGAAGAAGAAAGAAGAAAGAATAAGAAGAAAATGATAAAGGTAAAAATTGTGAACAACAAAGTGACACCAAATACATATCTATCAACAAGTGAATCTAAAAATCAAGAAAATTAAAAACTCTGATGAACAGAGTAAACTGGTGAATAAAATAGGATTAGGGGCATAGAAAGGAAGTAGACACAGTTCTCTGGGGAGAAGGGTTGTAGTGGTGTGGGAAGGGACTGGACAAAAATTGTACACCTAAAGATGAGGACAGTGGAGGGGTAAGGGCAGAGGGTGGGATGGGGACTGGGTGGAAGGGAGCTATGGGGGGGGGAAGAGGAACAACTGTAATAATATGAACAATATTTAGTAGAAAAAATAAATAATAAAAAACATAAAGCACCTATGTACATACGT
>JAAGEH010000417.1:13633929-13691933 GCA_011751065.1 Lasiurus cinereus | reverse complement strand
GTAACTATGAAACAACGTTTGGTGAGTCCAATGCTGAGGACTGCTTGTATTAGTAATTTGTTTAACTCCTTTTTTAACTTGGTCCTGTTACCATTTCACAAGATTGTCTCATGCACAGTAGGTTAAGAAAAATTCAAATCTGTAGAGAGAATTTCTAAATAATCATATATGTAAATCTTAACTTTGAAAACAGTTCTATATTATTTCAGTATATTCCCTAAACCAGTGTTATCATTGTCATCCCATATTGCTCCATTAGTTATATAAAAACTAGAGGCCCAGTGCACGAATTCATGCACAGGTGGGGTCCTTCTGCCAGGCTGGTGATCGAGGCTTATTGGGGGGGTCTGCTTGCGGGGAGGGACCATGGGAGGTTGGCTGGCCTGCCCCCCAATGGGGGCCTATCATGTGGGCTGGCTGGCAGGGGACAGGGGCCATGAGAGGTTGGCCAGCCATGGGAGGTTGGCTATGGGAGCACAATGACCACCAGGGGGTAGCTCCTGCACTGAGTGTCTGTCCCCTGGTGGTCAGTGCACATCATAATGACTGGCTGACCATTTGGTCGTAACAGTCACTTAGGCTTTTATATATTTATTTCAAAGTAAATAGTTTATTTGTTTAATTTATATTAATACTTCAGGTCAAATTCAAAGGTTGGTAAAAAAGATAGCAAGGCCATGGAGTCTATCTCAAGAAAAGTAGCACCCAGAAAGCTTTATGCCGATGAGATTATCTCAAACATCTCTGCGTTGGAAAATTCTGGCAATCCTATAATGAAAAGAGTGAACAGTGACACAGAGGAAGAGCCAGGGTCTCCATCTCTCAGGAAGGTAAAAGAAAAACATTGAGACATAACCATGTCTCAGTCAAGAATTCTCATCATCTCTCACCCTTTTGCAAGTCTCCCTGCTCCAGCACACCCTCAATATCCTGAAGATAAATTTTTTACTTTTTGACAGTAGAGAGGTGAAACCAATCTGTGATGGAGAAAAGACTGATTTACTTTATAGACCATTAATACAATTATATTTTTATGTGGTTGTTTTGCTTCACTAGAGTAACTTCTAACACAGTATATTCAAGTAGGGATTTGGATCACTTGTTTTAAAGAATAAATTATGATCGTGTATAGCATACATATCTTGGAATACAAAAAATATACTAGTCATATAGTTTGTTTTCTAAAATAAATGTTTTTCTCATTTCATTTTTCAAATCTGTTTAGAAAATCATTTATTAATATGATACAATATAACTTTTATCCCCAAAACATCACAAATTCCTTCATAGCAAAGTCATAGTGAACACCATATAAAAAATATCAACATTTTACTAGATTGATGATAAGCTTCATAGAATGCTAACATTAAACCTTATGAAATCTACTAAGAATAAACACAATTTACTAGAAACAGAAGTATTTCAAATAATAAGTTCCAATTTTACATTTACATTAATATTTTACTCAAGCCTGTTTTGCTATTGCTGCTATTATTGGTTTGGGAGTATGAGTTTCTTAGTTGGAATTAGAAATCTAGAAGGAGAAATATTGTTTCTAAAAGTCACTATCTTAAGCTATACAAAAGACTTTATAGGACAGTAATATTGGATGGGGGATGTTGGGTGAAAGTGTGGTGTGTGCAAAGCCCTGTGATGGAGGAAACACGATAGCTTAAGGAGCTGAAGTCTGGCTAGTATGGTTAGAGAGTAAATAGCCAGGGGAAACAAGGGCACAGGATGAAGGTAATGCTGAGGTTGAGAAAGCCTGATGCAAAGGCTGTTGAAAGTATAAGAGCAACCAGGAGGGTATGGCATGAGGAAGGTATGAGAAGAAAGTGTCTAAATGGGAAGTGGGATGAAGACTGAAAATGGCCTTATAGATGTGAGGATTTTTGGTAACCATAATGAGTTTCTGTGAAATGGTGGTGTCAGGAGCTTTTAGATAGGACCTAATAGGAGAATAAGAAAATGCAGACAGCAAGTGTAGATTGAAAGGAAATGAACTCCCCTCCATCTTGTCCTATAGGGCTGGGACCCCTGCCTAAACCCCCTCCCTTTTCTGGGAGTGGCCACAGGTGTGCCAGCAATGTCTTAACTTCCCCGACCCCCACCCAAATGGACCAATGAAGCTCCAGGGACACAGCTAAGGTCCTAATTAGGCTTAACCACAGAAAGACCCCAATTCAAGTGACCAATCTCTGTAGCCTTCATCACTTTCCCAAGCCCCCTAATTATCCTACCCCATAAAACTCATTGTTTCCGCCCGGTCCGCTCTCTCGCCTCGCTGCTGCGTCAGAAAGAGGCTGAGAGCCATACCCGGGTTTGAATAAAGACTCTTTGCTTTTGCATCGGAAAAGGCTCCTTAGTGGTGGATTATTGGGGACCCCGAACTCTGGGCACAACATAGATAACTACAATAAAGGTAAAGCAGGAGGGGAGGAACAGGATGGAACTTTTTATATATTTTAAGGATTAGAGACATTATTTCAAAATGCTTATATTACTATCCAGTAGAGGGGAGGCTGTGAGGCAGACAGGGAGGAAAGGATGGTTATTTGCTGGGAAAGGGGGTTCACTTCTGTCACAGAAGGAGAGAAAGGAGAGAAGATAGGAGTTAAGCAAAATTACCTGCAAAATCTGCCTTTGTCCTCTTTTACAACCCTGGAGTTAGTATAAATGGCTCAGGCAGGGGAGTCAGAAGCAGATTACTGATCCCAAATTGTGTGCCTTTGGGGGAAGGACTCTGTTTTAGAGAATGCATTAGTCCAGTCATGAAGGTTCTGGGTGTTTCATGAACCAAAATCATCAAAGTTAGGGTGACCACATTGGCCTTTGGCCAAGATTCTGAAAAGGGCTATTCCCTGGAGCACTTAATGAGAACTTTTACTTTGAATAAACAGTACAGTTACTTTCCCCCCCTCCAGTTTACTTGCATGTTCTTTAGAGCGGTTTCTTCCAACCAGTGAGAACACTGCGACAACCCTTTCAACAGTCTGGCAACAGCAAGTGACAGTGAAGAGGACATGAATAATGGTAGTTTTTATATATTCTAACATTTAATGACCCCATTTACTAACACATCTCAAACACATTGCACACTTAGTCTATATTGTCTTGGACTCCCTTGAAATGCAAGATGGACTTCTGCTTTTCTAAACATCTTCATCTCGTACCACAACCATATGTAAATATGGCTGCTTGTTAACTATATGTAATTTGCTTTAAATCCATTATATGACTTGGAAAGCAGATGTTTTCTGTGTAAGGCTCATTAGAATTCTTCAATTCAATGCATGTTCACATTAGAGCTTTTAGCATTTTCTTTGCCAGTTTTATAAAGGCATTTATTTATTTATTTTAATATATATTTGTATTGATTTCAGAGAGGAAGGGAGATAGAAACATCAATGATAAGAATCATTGATTGGCTGCCTTCTGCATGCCCCACACTGGGGATAGAGCCTGTAGCTCAGGTATGTGCCTGACCAGGAATAGAATTGTGACCTCTTTGTTCATAGGTCAATGCTCAACCACTGAGTCATATTGGCCAGGCTATAAAGGCATTTAAACATTCTTCAGCAGTCATTTGGAGTGCACCAATACTGCTTGTAAAGTTTCGTGACTAATAGATATTTTTGTATTTGATTGCAAATGTTTGAGTTTTGGTGCTTTCGGACATAGTTATGCAGTCTTTTGTAGTGCCATGACCTTTTTGGTCACTGCTTTTTATATTAAGATTTTAAGCAAAATCCCTGGGGAAGGGAGTCAAGAATAAAAACACTAGGTGTACTGGTTAATAATGTCAATTTTTTTCAATAGATGGAGTTAGACATGTTGATATATATGCAATTTGATATTTATCCTGTTTTATTGTATGACAAGCTTCAAAACTTCATATCAGATAAGAATCCAAGATGGCGGCATAGGTAAAACCTACACTGCTGCCTCGCACAACAATTTCAAAACTACAACTAAAAGACAGAACAGACATCATCCAGAACCACAGGAAAGCTGGCCGACTGTAAGTTCTACAGCTAGAAGGAAAGAGAGGGGCTCACGGAGACCTAGAGGAGCTGCAAAAAGCTGAGGTACGGAGACGCGCGCTGAGAGAGCGGGTGCCTGAGTACCTGGCTGGCTTTCTCTGGTGGGAGGGAAATGGAGACTCCCAACGGCATTGAACCCCTTATCTTACGACACTAAACCCCAGATCCAGCCGAAACTCATACGGGGTGAGTTTGGACTGTGAAAAGGGAGAGGTGCACGGAAATTTAGGGGAGTCGCAAAAGATCGGAGGTCTGGTCGAGCACGCGCACTGTGCTGCCCGGAGGACAGATTGCTGATTGTGCCGCTGGCTTTCGCGTGTGGGTGGGAGACAGACCCTCCCAACTGTGCCACTTCTGAGTCCACTGGGCCCCTGTTTTGGGCAAAACCCTGGAGACCTAGACTCGTGTGGTCCTGGCGCGCAGGGGAGCTGGAAAGGCAGCGGTTAGAGGCACTGCGGGCGTGCGTACAAGAACCGCTCCAGCCATTACCCAGTCACGTGAGACTCAGGGGCCGTGGAGGGCTGGGCCGACTGGAAGGCAAGGCGGTCCCTTAAGCCCTGAGACTCCACCCATCCCAAGCTCAACAGAGGCTTCTTCGGTTTTGCGCCTGGTATCATAAGGCTGAATCCAACACAGAAGTTTCCCCGGCATAGTGAAAGTGCCGAGACAAGGGAAGGGATCACAAACAAAAGAAATGGAGGGAAAAAAATGACTGGATATAGAGTTCAAAACCACGCTTGTAAGGTTTTTCAAGAATATGCTAGAAAAGATGGATAAATTTAGCGAGAGCCAAGAGGAGATGAAAAAGGACCAACTAAAGATGGAAAAGGTCCAACTAAAGATGATAAAAGACCAACTAGAAATTAAACATACACTGACTGAAATAAAAAATATTATACAGAGTCCTAACAGCAGACTAGAGAAAGGCAAGAATCAAGTCAAAAATTTGAAATATAAAGAAGCAGAAAACACTCAACTGGAAAAGCAAGAAGAGAAAAGAATCCAAAAATGTGAACATAATATAAGGAGACTCTGGGACAGCTTCAAGTGTACCAACATCAGAATTGTGGGGGTGCCAGAGGAAGAGAGAGAGCAAGATACTGAAAACCTATTTAAAGAAATAATGACTGAAAACTTCCCACATCTGGTAAAAGAAATAGACTTACAAGTCCAGGAAGCACACAGAACCCCATACAAAAGGAATCCAAAGAGGACCACACCGAGACACATCGTAATTAAAATACCAAGAGCAAAAGACAAAGAGAGAATATTAAAAGCAGCAAGAGAAAAACAGTTTATTTCCTACAAGGGAGCACCCATACGACTGTCAGCTGATTTCTCAACAGGAAGGATGCAGGCCAGACGGGAGTGGCAAGAAATATTCAACGTGATGAATAGCAAGAACCTACAACCAAGAATAATCTATCCAGCAAAGCTAACATTCAGAATTGAAGGGCAGATAAAGAGCTTCACAGATAAGAAAAAGCTAAAGGAGTTCATCAACTCCAAACCAGTATTATATGAAATGCTGAAAGGTACTCTTTTAGAAGAGGAAGAAGAAAAAGGTAAAAGACAAAAAATTATGAACAACAAAAACATATCTATCAATAAGTGAATCTAAAAATTAGTGAATTAAAAATTTGATGAACAGAATAAACTGGTGAATAGAATAGAATCAGGAGCACAGAAAAGGAATGGACTGATAATTCTCAGGGGGAAAGGGGTGAGGGGTGAACAGGGAGAGACTGGACAAAAATCATACACCTATGGATGAGATCAATGGGAGGGAGCAAAGGGCAGAGGGAGGGGTGGGAGCTGGGTGGAGGGGTGCTATGGAGGGGAAAAAAGAGAAACAAATGTAATAATCTGAATAATAAAGATTTAATTAAAAAAAACTTCATATCAAATTTTCTGAAGGTGTTAACATCATAGACATTTTTACACATAAAAATGTTGAGCCCTAGCCAGTTTGGCTCAGTGG
The DNA here is from genome assembly GCA_011751065.1 of Lasiurus cinereus. Taxonomy (NCBI): domain Eukaryota; kingdom Metazoa; phylum Chordata; class Mammalia; order Chiroptera; family Vespertilionidae; genus Lasiurus; species Lasiurus cinereus. The sequence continues at coordinate 13,685,909 of JAAGEH010000417.1, read as the reverse complement.
ATAGAGCATCAGCCTGGGGACTGAAGGGTCTTGGGTGTAATTCCTGGTCAAGGGCATGTACCTTGGTTGCCAGCATGTCCCCAGTAGGGGGTGTGCAGGAGGCGGCTGATTGATGTTTCTCATCGATGTTTCTAACTATCCCTCTCCCTTCTTCTCTGTAAAAAATCAATAAAATATATATTTTTAAAAATGTCAAATTTCGTGCCAAGAAGAGAGCATTTGTGGGAGGTTTTAATTCATTTATTTTGAAGAAAAGTGCTACTAAAGTTATCGTATACTTCAGGAAGCTTATGGTGAACATGCTTCATCTCAAGATATTGGGAACACTGGTATAAATACTTTAAAAGTGATGATTTTGATGTGAAAGACAAAGAACGGCCAGGTCAACCAAAAAAGTTTGAAGACCAACAACTACAAGCATCATTGGGAGAAGATGTGTGTCAAACTCAAAAACAACTTGCAGAAAGATTAAACATCCTGAGCAAACAATTTCCAGTCATTTACAAGCAATGGGAAAAAGATTTTAAAGGAAGGAAAATGGGTGCCACATCAACTGAACGAAAGACAAATGGAAAACCGAAAAGTCATCAGTAAAATGTTGCTTCGACAGCACGAAGTCTTTTTTTGCATCAAATAGTGACGTGATGAAAAGTAGATTTAATTTGAAAATCCCAAACACAGAAAATCATGGGTTGATCCATGTCAACCATCAACATTGACTGCAAGGCCAAATCACTTAGGAAAGAAGACAATGCTCTGCTTTTGGTGGGATCAGAAAGGTGTGGTGTATTATGAGCTTTTAAAACCAGATGAAACTGTTAATACTGATTGCTACCTACAACAAATAATGAATTTGACTCATGCTTTGACCACAAAATGACCAGAATGGGCCAGAAGACATGGCAAAGTAATCATGATGATGCACTATCATATACTTCAAAACCAGTTGAAGACACATTAAAAGATCTTGCCTGGGAAGTATTAACCCACCTGCTGTATTCATCAGACCTTGCTCCTTCAGATTACCACTTGTTCCTATCCATGGCACACGCACTTTCTGAGCAGCACTTCAAAACGTACATAGAAGTAGAAAATGAAGTCTCTGGTTTGCCTCAAAACAAGAGAAGTTCTATTGGGATGGTATCCACAAATTACCTGAAAGATGAGGGAAATGTGTAGCTAGCAATGGACATTACTTAGAATAAAGCATTTTGGATGTTTCTCTTAAAATTACCTTGTTTTGATTACAAAATCCACATTATTAACTAATATACCAGGTATATAGCTATCTCCCTCACTTTGGAGACTTTTTATATATTGTAAAATTTTATTTGTGATAGCTTTAAATTATCCTGATTTTCAGATACGATTTTCTGTAGTGTAACGTAAAAAAAAAAAATTAATGGAAGTGATGCCAAAAAGTTATATCTATATATCTGACATAGAGCACTTACCCCCACTGTCAAAAAAGCCTGGATGTGGAGTGAAATGAGTGTCTGTTCTTTTCTCCTTTAAGAATAATCTTGTTACCTACATAGACTAAAATATCTGGCAAAAAAGTATTCTTTTATTTTTAATTGAATAAATCTTTATTATTCAGATTATTACAATTGTTCCTCATTTTCCCCCTCAAAGCTTCCCTCTACCTGGTTCCCACCCCACTCTCTGCCCTTACCTCCCCCTCATTGTCCTCATCCATAGGTGTACGATTTTTGTTCAGTCTCTTCTACTCCTTTCTCCCTGAGAATTGTCAGTCCACTCCCTTTCTATGCCCCTAATTCTATTATATTCACCAGTTTATTCTGTTCATCAAATTTTCAATTCACTTAATTTTTAGATTCACTGGTTGATAGATATGTATTTGTTGTTCATAATTTTTATGTTTACCTTCTTCTTCTACCCCTTCTTAAAGAATACCTTTCAGCATTTCATATAATACTGGATTGGTGCTGATAAACTCCTTTAGTTTTTTCTTATCTGTAAAGCTCTTTATCTGACCTTCAATTCTGAATGATAGCTTTGCTGGGTAATCTTGATTGTAGATTCTTGCTATTCATCACTTTGAATATTTCTTGCCACTCCCATTTGGCCTGCATAGTTTCTGTTGAAAAATCAGCTGACAATTGTATAGGTGCTCCCTTGTAGGTAAACTATTTTTCTCTTGCTGCTTTTAATATTGTCTTTTGCTCTTGGTATTTTAATTATGATGTGTCTTGGAGTGGTCCTCTTTGGATTCCTTTTGTTTGGGGTTCTGTGCACTTCCTGGACTTGTAAGTCTGTCTCTTTCACCAGGTGGGGGAAGTTTTCAGTCATTATTTCTTCAAATAGGTTTTCAGTATCTTGCTCTCTCTCTTCTTCTGGCATCCCCAAAATTCTGATGTTGGTACCCTTGAAGTTGTCCCAGAGGCTCCTAACACTATCTTCAAATTTTTTGGATTCTTTTTTCTTTTCCAGTTGAGTTTTTTTTTGCTTGTTTGTATTTCCAAATCTTTGATTTGATTCTTGCGTTTTTCTAGTCTGCTGTTAGGTTTCTGTATAACATTTTCTATTTCAGTCAGTGTATGTTTAATTTCTAGTTGGCCCTTTTTCATATGCTTGAGGGTCTTGCTAAATTTATCAACCTTTTCTAAGAAATTCTTTAAGAGCCTTATAACAGTGGTTTTGAACTCTATATCTAGTCGTTTGTTTTCCTCCATTTCTTTTGTTTGTGATGTTCGTCTCCGCATTTTCACTGCTTCTCAAAGTTTGTAGAGTAGCTTTATGTGCTAGGTGTCCTATATGGCCCAGTGGTTCAGCCTCCCCAGTTACCTAAGGTGGACACTATTGGTACATCCCTTTATGGACTGTGTGTACAGCCTTGTAGTAGTTAAGTCTTGATTGTTGTTGGTATCACTGGGGGGAATTGACCTCTAGGCCAATTGGCTATGAGGATCAGCTGTGTCTACAATGGGAGAAATTCTGTGCTGGAGACAACCTTATAAGACAAGACTTGCAACATTGCAAAAGCCTCTATGCTCAGCTTGGATGGGGCAGAGTCTCAGGACTAAGCAGACAGCCTTAGCTTCCTGTCAGCCCTGCCTTATGAGGCCCCTGGTTCTCAGTGTCCCTCAGTAATCGCTGCAGTTCTCTCTGCACACACTTGCGTGCATGACTCCAGCTCCTGCCTTTCACGGCTCCCGAGAATCCACGCACTCCTCTTTTCTGACAGTCCAGACTGCCCCTGTATGAGTCTGGGTCCCCAGGGTCTCACCCGAAACTGGGATTCAGTGCAGTCGGAACTGGAGTTCAGTGCAGTCAGGAGGTTCTGTCTTCCTCGCACTAGAGAATGCCAGCAGCACACTCAGCAATCAGTCCTCTCTGTGTGCACTCGCTTCCAGACCTCAGTCTTTTGCAGCTCCTTTGAGTCTCCGTGTGCCTCTCTCTTTCCTTCTAGTTATAGAATTTCCACTCAGACAGCTTTCCTGTGGTTCTGGATGATGTCTGTTCTTTTAGCTGTAGTTTTGAAATTGTTGTGTGAGACAGCAGTTTGTGTTCAGCTATGCCACCATCTTGGTTTCTCCCAGCACAAAAGCATTCTTATGTGTTATCTGCTGATGTAAGCCTTTCCCTCCCCCAAACCTGTTTAAATGTCAATTATATCCTGACAAATTAGACTGCTGTAACATGTTATGTCTTTGTGAAACCACCAAATTTCAAAGAAATGTTAACTGGTAAGCAGTTGTACTTCTGATTTTGTGAGGAATTCATAAACAAAGGTGGCTGAGTGGATCAATCAAGTTTAGAACTGGAAATAGACTTCTAACTAAACCAGAATGAATTTGGCTCTTGTAGCTTAGTAATGAATCAGAGCTTCCCACAATAACCTAATAAAAACTCAAGTTCATCCCAAAATATTCCTCAGTGAATGAAAATGGGCTTTTTATGGAAACTGGCAATACCCACATAATTTCAAGCAATTTTTTAACATGTAGGCTAAATATTTATGTATCTTATGCTTACACTGGTGACTAACACTCAATTTCATATGATATGCGGGCACCCATAGATCTCCTAGCAGAGGATGAAAGTTTTTGGCTCACTCTTAGAAATGAGCAGGGGGGTTAGGTCCTGGAGACATCATCATCAGTAATTGCCTGGATGCTGCACTAATCTGTAAAAGATAGTTATACTGTTAAACTGTATTTAATTTGGATTTTAAATACAAAATGCTAAATTTAAAAGATACAGATTTTCCTGTGCTTTCACTTCATACCATGTAGAAGATGCAAAAGCCTTCTCAGCTAGGAAACCATACAAGTTTTACATTGAATTATCAGTCCATTTTGATGAATTTTTGAGGAAGAGAAACTGATGTAGTAAACCAGCTGGTGAAAAGAGCTAAGGCAGAGAACTAGTAAAAGACAAAATAATAGCTACAAAGTACAGAGTCACTGCTAGGCTAAGAGGGTTGGAAATGAGGACTGATAGAGACCAACAAACTCAGTGTTAGGGTTGGTGTCTTATTTAGTTACTATTTCAATTAAAAGGAGGACACAGATTAGTATAAATACTATATTTATTAAATATCTTTACAGTTTATTTAAATGTATTTACAGAACTATTCCTGCATAAGTTATATTTCAGACATCCAATTCAGGTCATTGCCTCTTGGGTAAGACAAATAATGATAGTCTCAACAGAAAAAAGCAGCTCATTAGTATATATAAATTCAAACTTGCTTCATTATTTAGCCATCTTTGCCACAAACTACCTGCTAACCATTAAAATTTTGACATTGACACTGCCAATTTTTAGTTGAGAAGTTCAATTTTACAAAGAATTTAATTTTTTATGAATAAAATCCAAATGTTTTGTTTCATATTTTCAGTTTTATAAGCAGATTTTGTTTTTGTTTGATATTGTAAAATTTGTTAAATGCAAAAATGTGATTGTTTCCAGGGAAATTTGATGTTGTAGCTTCTACCAAAGATAGCTGGTATAAGGTGACAAGGAACCAAGAACTTATCCAAAGTACAAACACTTATAGTTCTAGTAAATCTTGTTTACAATCTCCAAAACTCTCAAAAACGAACTCAGTAAATTCCCACAATTCCTGCCTTGTTACTTGATGTGGTAGGTTGGTGGTACTGAAGGTGGTACTGAAGGCTACTGTTCTATTCAAAACAAATGTAGCTGATAGGAGAGACACTCCTATCATGCAAAGCTTGAAATCTAGTTGCTAATTTAGACACAGCCCAACCCCCAGACATACACACCTGGAATGGATTCTTTTGTGATTTAGTACCCATCGACCATGTCAAGCCAGTACAGTAATTCAGGACAAAAAACTTGTTTTCCCCTTCATTTCTTCTTTCACTTTTTAAGAGCGTAAGGCTCTACTGCATATCCGTTCGGTAAATATTTTTTGTGCGCAGGCAGCTTAAGTTCACAGGAAGAAATAAGGTTCTGATATGTTTAGAGTGCACATTTTAAAACAGAACAAAATAAAAATTTCAAGCATGTGATAAAAATATTGATTTTTTATAATACAGTATTGCTTTATAAATATAGATGGAAAAGCTATAAACTTTACTGGTCTTTGGTGCATCCAGAGAGAGATAAATAATTTGCCTTTTGTAAATTAGAAATCCAAATTCTCTTTTGTTATAAAAGTCCATTACACGAGGCAAATGTGTGTGTGTCTTTTTTATACTGCTTGATTTAAAATAAAATTAACACACACATTAAGTTCAGAATCAGACCCACCAAGTGGCATATCTCAGTCATATCCCACAGAGGCTTGGGTCCTGTGACTGGAAAATTCCAGCATGGGTCCAACACAGCCTCTGACCACACTGAGAGTGGAAGGAGAGTTACTTGATAAGCAGAACTCCAACTGACCACTGGCAGTCAAAAAATTAAGTGCATAACACAAAAAAGGACAGGGGAAAAAGAAAATATTTTGTATTACTAAATTTACAGGCCAGGTCCAAAAGTTAGTTCCACAGTGAAACTCAATTCTTATCCCACTAAATTCAACATCACTGGAACAAACATATTGTCAATTTCTAACAATAATTTCTCAAAAAACATAAGTTGATAAAATAAGTTGTGTTAAAACACCACCAATCTAGCTTAACAAAGATTGTGTTTGATGGGTTAAATGAGAGCAAAGCCAGTGACTTAATCAGCACTGCTCTACCAGGAATCAAATGTAGGCATTGGAAAATTAATGCAAAATATATCCAGATCATAGGCTCCACACCTCTGACCAGAAATAATTAGAAATCCAATAAAAGATCTAATGTCATCAGCCCAAGTATAAATGTACTTCTTGCAACAAAACCCTTCTGGATGCAACTTTCTTTACTTTTTAAAATGCACAGAGACTGCAAATATTTTGTGCAAAATAAATACCCCACCACTTGCCACTCTGGCTTCTGTGTTTTACCACAGCAAAATGGGTTTGCATTATTTAAACAGTCTCCCTCCACCCCCCATCTCCTCTACCAAAGAACTGTTTTGTCAAGTTAGGGTAGTTAAGGCATTCTGACATGTAATTAAAGGTGATTCAAAATAGATATCTAACATTATGCCAATTTAGGAATAGTAGATAAATTACTGAACAGTTTACAAATGAATAACTCATTCTTATTATAAATGAAATGCCTGTTACAAGCATGATGCATTGAAATATAGTAATGACATGTACATGGTACATGTTAAACAATTTTAAATAAAACAAAAGCTTGACAGTTACTCAAATATACAGTACAATTTCACAAAACAAAATCTTTTAAAACAAGTTGAGGTAACCTCAAACATAAGTTTTAATGCAATAAACCAGGGAGTATGTATCTCCTTTAGAGAAAGAGACTTTCTATATTCTCAAGTAGATTCTCATCAGGTTTAATTGCATTCTCATCTATACACCAATGTTACCTGACTTATATAAAAAACATGGCTTTAATTTAAGGATTGCTAACTATATTTTTCTACCACCAAGTTAATGAAGAAAAAGACTGACCCAAAAATATATATATCTTTACAGCAGTCGACTTATACACAAACCTTAAAAATAAGTTTGAACTTGCAGATAATGGGAAAACTGAATGTGGGATAGTTTTATAAGGAAACTATACACTGCAAGATGGCTATTTGGAAACTGTAAACATTAAGCTTGATTCAGAAACCCCTAAATTTCTGTGTAGGGCAAATGCAAATGTCATATCGTCACTAGTTTTCCTCATGGACTCTTGTGTTGCTGCTATTGCCCACAGTGCTCCTTCCACATGGACCCCCTGAATTTGGTGCATGCTATACAAAAAGCAAGGCTACTAATAAAGGGTCTGAATGAGACTAGGAGTAGCATGACCCCCAAAATTCAAAATAACAGCTGTCCATTCTCAACCCATTAGGCCTATGGGCCTAGAGCTCCCACACAGGGGCATCATGTCAGACAGCTGGGAGGATTTCAGCCATAACATTAAATTCCTTGGCTTCGAGGAGTTCTACAATCTTGAGTAACATTCCCATTAAAATTTTGGTAAAGAGTCTCCCTACTCCTGCAATTCAGGCCACCAGCCTGTGAGTTGGATGAATCAATAAACTGCCAAAACTTTGATCAAAGGATCACAATTAAGCATCTTTTAAAAACCATTAAACATTTGCATCCATAGAATTAAACTGAAATTTTCTTTCAATTTTTAAGAAAAAAAGCTCCTGGATCAGGATTTCATAATCCAGAGCAATGTTTTAGAGCAGAATTATAAGCCCCTGAAAAATAGGAGTTTATAATGAAAACACAAAGCCACATACTCAATCATCATAACAAAGACTGTATAGTACACGTGTAACATTTCTTTTGATGAATAATGTATGTTTCTAGGAGATGTACCATAACATAGAATTCGTGTTAGACTTTTAAAATCCCTTTTACACACTGTAATTTTTAATTCACTTTACCAACATTACTCATTTTCTTCAATACTTCAAGCGTTTTTGAAAAGTAATAGCCATTTTAGCTTTGAAAGCCTCCGATCCCATCATGGAAAGGACAATGAGAAGTGAAGGCCAATCTTCAAATCTTGATTCTCTTCAAAGTTGCTGGCAGATATGAGCTAGTGAATGACAGTAGTGGTTCTTAACAAAGATCTCAATGGAGTCTCAAGAAGACAGGCAAAAAGGCTTACATCACTGGCCATTGAGATCAGTGGCAAAGAATCGTGGTCCTGCCAGCAGGATCAGCACACACGGCTGGGGAAAATTTGGGATGATGGAAGGAAAGGCAGGAGTTGACACCTAGGTGTGTCAGTCTGTATATTCAGCCACTATGGAAAGAAGGACAGTGATGTCATCTGGCTTTCCACCTAAAATAAAAATGAAAATGTAGTCATGTATCATAAAAAGTAGTCAATCAAAACTGTAAGCCTAAGTAAGTTCTAGGAGACAAATGCTTGCAATTCACGCAGGTTTGGTTTGTTAATATATTCTAGTAGAGGAAAGAAAAAAAAAAAAAAAACGATGAAGAGAAATAAAGCCCAGCTGGCATGGCTCAGTTGGTTGAGAGTCAACCTATGAACCAGGAGGTCATGGTTTGATTCCTGGTCAGGGCACATGCCCAGATTGAGGGCTCCATCCCCAGCGGCGGAGCATGCAGGAGGACAGCCAATTTATGATTCTCTCGTCATGGATGTTTCTATCTTTCTCTCCCTCTCTGAAATAAATTTAAAAAAAAAATTTTTTTTTTTTAAAGAGAGGAATAAAAACACCAAGAAATTACATGTAATTTAACTGACACTTTAAAAAACCCTTCCCGCCGAAACTGGTTTGGCTCAGTGGATAGAGCGTCAGCCTGCAGACTGAAAGGTCCCAGGTTCGATTCCGGTCAAGGGCATGTACATTGGTTGTGGGCACATCCGCAGTAGGGGGCATGCAGGCGGCGACTGATCGATGTCTCTCTCTCATCGATGTTTCTAACTTTCTATCCCTTTCCCTACCTCTCTGTGAAAAATCAATAAAGTATATTTAAAAAAATAAATAAATAAATAAAATAAAAAACCCTTCCCTGATCTTTAAAACAGTAGCTCTGATAAAATGGCCTACTACTTCCTCTGTTTATAGCAATCACTGTAAAGAAAATCTGGTTAAGATAAATTCTGAATGACAAGAAAGTTACATGTTTCTATGTATAATCCTAATTTGGACAAATATACCCACTGTTTTGAAATTAGGAACAATCTTGTATTCTAATCTGCCAAATAGCTAAGGCATGCGCTTTTACCTATTTTAATATTTCCTGGAAGACTAAAAAATGCTTTACATATAATACTAGCAAGAAATTGACCAACTGTACTAGTTCTGATATGTTACCACCAACACGTCATCCCAGCTCCAAGGCAAAGCTACTGTCCTGCTCCCAAAGTTACATATCATTTAACAGATAGAAGGGCTCTTCAAGGACAGGTTAACATTACTTCCCTCTTCAAAACCTGCTGTGGCAATTTGACAGGCAACTACTGTCAACGAGTGCCACAAAGCTAGAGGAAGGGAGAAGTGAAATGTCAGACCCGTGAAGGGCAAATGTTAAACTGCTGGGAATGTCCAGTCCTTCCAGGCAGAGCTTGGAGGCCTTTTGGGCTGAGGTCCAAGCAGTGCAGTGCTGGCAATAAAGGGCTTCAGATTCCGCCTGCCTCTGTAGCCTATGAAGTTCAGGTCTGAAGGGCGTCCTCTGTGGGGAAGACATGATGACATGTACTTGCTCTTGTCTTCCAGTGTTAAGGCCTAATGACCTAGCTCAAAGCCATCGCTCACAGTTAAGAGAGGACATCTCAACAGTCTCACTCTAGTGCTCTAGTTTATCTCACCTCACAGCCCATCTTACTATGTCCCTATGACCTTCCTAAAGATTGCTTACCTCTCACATTCAGTCCGTTGTCACATGCAAACTGTGCAAAAGGTGACATATAATTTGGGTCATAGGCCAGCTCATGAGCTTGCTCAGCAATGCTTCTTGCCGTCTGTTGTATACTTTCATAATTTGAATTCTAAGATGAAGGATGAGAGAGTTATTTTTATAATGTCTCACATGATTTTTTATTTCAAGTATACTTACAAATATAACTTTTTAACATAGTAACATTTATCTAATCAGTTTCCACCATTTATGTTTTATTCCAGTTAGAGAAGACAATAAACACTGAACCCTCCCTAAAGGAATGAGCCCATCAGTGCTGCATGCATACAATGTAAATCAGAAAGTTTTTGGTAGGTGGCCTTGGGCCCTGAAGTTTGGGTTTTTATTTCTTTTTTTTAAAATATATTTTATTGATTTTTTACAGAGAGGAAGGGAGAGAGTCAGAAACATCAATGAGAGAAACAATCGATCAGCTGCCTCCTGCACACTCCCCACTGGGGATGTGCCCGAAACCAAGGTACATGCCCTTGACCAGAATTGAACCCGGGACCCTTCAGTCCGCAGGCCGACACTCTATCCACTGAGCCAAACCACTGAGCAAAACTGGCTAGGGGCTGGGTTTTTATTTCTGCTTTTTTTCCCATTTGAAATTCTTAAGGTATTTTTGCTAAAATAAGATGAGATTGAAAGGGCAAATTTTTATAGCACTTTCAGGTTGACCTCAAAAATGTCCTTGCTGCCCTAGCTGGTTTGGCTCAGTGGATAGAGTGCTGGCCTGTGAACCAAAGGGTCCTGGGTTTGATTCCAGTCAAGGGCACTTACCTCGGTTGCAGGCTCCTCCCCAGCCCAGGCCCTGGTCAAGGCATGTGCAGGAGGTAACCAAATAATGTGTTTCTCTCACACTGATATTTCTGTCTTTCCCTCTCTCTTCCACTCTCTCTAAAAATCAATGAAAAAATACCCTCAAGTGAGGATTAAAAAAATATATATAATTTTTCCCCTTGCTTATAAATGCACTCCTGGCCAACACCAGTTTGCTAAGAGCTGCCAGTTTCCCTACTGAAAATACCTTTAGAATTTTATATCATGACTAGATGCCCTGTGCACAACATTTGTGCACTGAGGGAGGTGGTCCCTGAGCCCAGCCTGCGCCCTCTCACAGCCTGGGACCCCTTGGGGATGTCTGCCTAAGCCGGCAGGCGGACATCCTCTGAGGGTCCTCAGTGCTGCCTCGGGGAGGCTCCCACCACTGCTGCTGTGCTTGCCAGCCGTGAGCCTGGCTTCTGGCTGAACAGCGCTCCCCCTGTGGGAGTGTACTGACCTCCAGGGGCAGTTCCTGTGCTACCCATACATCCCCTCGTGGTCAGTGAATGTCATAGTGACTGGTCATTTTGCTGTTTGGTTGATTTGCATATTAGGGTTTTATTATATAGATGAAGATTCTCATCTAGGTGTATAATCTTGAGCCACTCCCTTACCCTTTCTACTTCAACTTCTTCAATCAAATGGAATAGGAAACACGGTCCATTTTAGCTCTAACATCCTAAGATTCAGAATGATTTCAGTATAAATTATAATAGGCCTCTGTTTCAATGTTATCTCAGTGAGAGACCTTCCCTGACCAATCTTCCTAAAACAGCAACCCTCTCTATTTCCTATCCCTTCACCCTGCTTTTTCTTCTTAATTATCATAAACACTACAGGGTGGGGCAAAAGTAGATTTATAGTTGTTTGTATGCAAAATAATATAACAAGTCCTAGCTAGTTTGGCTCAGTGGATAAAGTGTTGGCCTGCTGACTAAAGGGTCCTGGGTTCAATTCTGGTCAAGGGGATGTAGCTTGGCTGCAGGTTCCTTCACAGCTGGAGCCCTGGTCAGAGCTCATGCAGGAGGCAACCAATTGATGTGTTTCTCTCACACTGATGTTTCTCTCTGGCCCTCTCTCTTCTACTCTCCCTAAAAAACAATTGAAAGAATATCCTTGGGTGAGGATTAACAACAATTAAATAACCCTATGTAATAAAGAGGGAATATGCTAATTGACCCTCACACTGTCACACCCCCAGCCACCCAGAGCCGGCCAAGGCTTGCACTGCTGGCAGTGGCAGCAGCAGAAATGTGATGGGGCGTTGCCTTCCCCTGATCGTCAGGTTACCTCCCACCCCTGAGGGTTCCTGGACCGCGAGAAGGGGCAGGCCGGGCTGAGGGACCCCCCTCCAGGGCTTGAATTTTCATGCATCTGGCCTCAGGTACAAGAATAAACTGTTTCACGTACTCATAACTATAAACTTACTTTTGCCCCACTCTGTATATTCTTTTTCTTTTCAGTATTATCTACCTTCCTCCACTAGAGTAGAAGTTCCAGAGGACAGGGAATGTCACTTCTGCTCACCACCTGTCACCACAGAGTATAGTATCACTACAGTAAGCACCTGGTCTTTGTTGAACCCCATATATGAGGCCTGGTACTACGGATTCTGCACTCCTGGTCTGTTAATTTTCACCATAATCTTATAAAACAGGGCCTTTTGTACCCCCAATTTACAGGTGAGAAAAATGTTGTTTAAAAGACTTAAAAACTTACTCAAAGTTACAGTGGTTAGTGATAAAAGCATGAAAAAAGGCTAACTTTTCCCAGAGTTACAATTTTTACAAAGCCAAAGAATATGGAAACACTGATTTACACTTTCTTCCGTTTTCTGTATGGGTCAAAGCTGAACTGCTTTATCACTGGTGACAGCTCAGATCACATCAAGGCCCTATCCTGCCTGATGCCCTTGACTGCTGCTTTGGCTGGGTCTGGTATGATGACTTCCTATCTTTCCCAGACTCAACACCTGTTGGGTTTCTTATGAGAATAAAATGAGAAAAGGACTAGAAGGTAACATTATTAAATACCATTAAAATACAATGAAAAATGCAAACAAGAAATTTCTTATCTGGACTTTTCCTATCTTTACCACTGTACTAAAAGCTTGGTGAAAAGCCTTTTTCCTTTAAGTCCTCCATCTGTGAATATTTCCATTTACAACTGATTGAAAAACTGGTACTATTATTAATTTCCTATATTCACAAAATAGTCCCTGTCAAAACTATAAATAGAGATAATGCAACTGAATGGAGAAAATTTAACTGCCCAGAGAGGGCCACTGTTTCCAAGGGCCAACCTTTCAGTTAATTACCTTTAACTTTTTTAGCTCTTGCAGGATCATATAATCAGGCATGTTGTCAAAGAGTCCATCTGTCGCTGTCAGGATAATATCTCCTAACTGGACATCAAAAGATGTGCTATCAGCAGCATCCGGGCTGTGACATGGAAAGAGTAAGGGCAAAGTTAAGGAAGCTCTTTAGAGAGACCATTGCAAGTTTTCAATAGGCACTATGTTACAATGTAATAATGCTATAAAAACACACACACAATTAATTTATATTAGAAGTCAATAACAGCCAGTCATTCTGAAATTCCTAACCTTGAAAACAATTAATTAAACACTCTTATATAAATACTAGGGGCCCAATGCATGAAATTCATGCAAAAGTAGGCCTTCCCCTGGCTGCCGGCACCAGCTTCCCTCTGGCACCCGAGCTTCCTTTGTAGCCCCAGCTTTATCTGCAAGGTCGTCCGGAAGGAAGTCTGGTCTAATTAGCATATTATGCTTTTATTATTATATATTTCAAAAGCTTAACTGAAACTTCCAAGTAAAACAGTGTGGTGATTAGTCATATGTGATTTCAAAGGAGGAAGGAAGGGTTCTTTTCCAAGTCAGACGCTAACATGTCTCTCAAATTCTAGTACAAATGAGTCTTTATTTCCTAATTCTTTAGAACCACATTCCATTCTTTCTTATTCACTGTCCACTTATTAGTTCCCTGCACACTTGAACCTCTCAGGAGGTTGTGTTATAGTGGAATAACTATGAGAGCATGCAAATCCTCTAAGAATTCATTCATGGGAAACATGCAATAATATAATACTAGTAATTACTAGTGTATTATTGGAAATTCTATGTTAGTATTATTCTGGCAGAGTGAGGATAGTGTATCTCTCAGGATTTACAAAGTGCTCTACATGCATAAGTATTTATTAGTGTGCCTGACACATAGATCTTCAATAAATATCTGTTGAGTGACTAAATGAATGAAGAAACAAAGTAACTGGCTCTCCAATTGGGGAATAAAAAATACACACAAAAAAAACCTTTGTGATATGTTATTAATGAAAGAGGAAGGTACAGAGAGTGAAACAGACAACAATGGCTGCCTCTGAGGAGAGAATGTGTGGCTGGTGGCAGGAATAGGAGGTAGATTTTACACTACATATTTTTGCATAAAACTTTTAAAAACATAGATGGGAGATTTTTTTACCTTTGACAAAACCTAATGAAAGCAGAGAATGGGGGGGGAAAAACACAGGTGGGGAGAAAACAGAAAAGACTATATATTCAAAGGGTTAATGGCCCCTTGAGAGGCCAATTCTCAGCTACTTCCAATGTCCAGATTCACTGCTTCCAGGCCTCCAGGGTGAGGAAAAGGTGAGATAGATACCTGATAACCTGCTTTAACCTGTAAGTGACAAGAGCCAGGAAAAAAATGCATACACTGACCCAGAACTAAGACACCTTAAGCTTGACAGAAAAAAAAACCACCACCCCCAAACCTATATAAGTAACATGTTATAAAAGTTGTGAAGAGAAAACACAAGAAACTAATAACCCACCCATGCCTGCTGGGAAATGCCTCAAAAGGGCACTGAGAAAATTCCCGGCTCATCGTCTCCTCAGAGGAAAAAAGCAGCACATCTAAAAGTTCTATGATGGGCTTTGTCAAGGAACAAATTAATTTATACATTCATACAATAAATATTTTGTAAAAACAGCTACTAAAAGAAAACCTGTAAATCAAGGTTAAAATAATAGTTTATAGATAAGATACACTAATAGCTAAGATATAGCAGGGGAGGGAGGGGGCAGAGGACTAAAACTGGTGGAAATCAGGTTGATTTCTTCTGTGGAATAAAGAGAAAATACAAGACACTTCACATTTGCTCAGTCTTTGGAAGCTAATCAGATTTTAGAAGTTTAGATTAATGACCAGGTTGGCACTGAAGCTCAATTTTATGCTGAGGTTTTTCTTTCCACAGGAGTGTCCTTTGCTATTCTGCCTGTGAGAGACTCACTACCATTGGACAATTTGTCCTCTTCTCCCAACACTCCCACCCATGAGCTTGGTGTTCTGCCAGCTGCAGTTCTGCCCATTTTGATTGAACATACTGTGCTGCTGGAAACTTTTGACTGCACTGAAACACGAGCTGAAATCACATGCTAATAAGCTGTCTCTGGGCTCCAGGGGAAGAAACCTCCACCTCACTGGCAGGCCAGGCCAAGTGCTGCCCTAATCAGACTGTCCCAAAGATAGTGTGTGAGATAAGGCAAACCTGCTCTATTACTCAGAAGCCAAATCAAAAAGAATCAAATAAAGGAAAATTAAAACACTGTTCTCTAAAAACTGTTAGCTGAACCTAATATCTATCAAGTCCTTGGGGTTCTAAGGTTTGCTCACTCCTATTGTTAATATTAATGTGTATTACACTCAAGAAGGGCCCATAATCAAATATTCTTCCACTGATGGTAATCTGTCTTAATCTGAAAAGTAAATAATGCTTACCTCTCTCTCTAGGAGTCACACAACAGACTTTTTTTTTTAACAACAGATTTTAGATGGGCGATACTGAATATGGTACCTCATTATGTAATATACTCATTATAGTTTAAAAGATGGTAGTGATGCCCTAGCCCAGTGGTCGGCAAACTGCGGCTCGCAAGCCACATGCAGCTAGCAAGCCGTGGTATGCCGCTCTATTGACTAATGAGTTTGCCGACCACTGCCCTAGCCAGTTTGGCTCAGTGTACAGAGCGTCAGCCCTTGAACCGAAGGGTTGCAGGTTCGATTCTGGTCAAGGGCACGTGTGGGAGGCAACCAAATGGTCTCTCTCTCACATTGATATTTCTCTCTCCTTGGCTCTCCCCCTCCCTTCAACTCTCTCTAAAAATCAATGGAAAAATATTGTCAGGTGAGGATTAACAAAAAATAAAAGATGGTAGAATTATCACTTTATCTTAGGGCTTAAGATATGGTTTTATAAGAACTATTAAGTAGAGACAACATATACTTGCTAGAATGCTTCAATTTTTACAAAAGGTTTATTACCCAGTTAAACAACATTTATGAATTACCAACAATGTTTATTCCTAGGTCTTATAAGGTTGTTATGAAATCTGAGATTGTCTTAGCCTTGTCTGTATTTTGATCTTAGAAAAGATAAACTGTAAAAGTTGATTTTAAAAAGTACTGTTGGCCGAGACCGGTTTGGCTCAGTGGATAGAGCATCAGCCTGGGGACTGAAAGGTCCCGGGTTTGATTCCGGTTGGGGGCATGTAACTTGCTTGCGGGCACATCCCCAGTGTGGGGTGTGCAGGAGGCGGCTGATTGATGTCTCTCTCTCATTGATGTTTCTGACTTTCTATCCCTCTCCCTTCCTCTCTGTGAAAAATTAATAAAATATATTAAAAAAAAAAAAGTACTGTCTCGAAAAGTTCTCTTCCCAATTTAAAAATTAACTGAAGGTCCTGTCAGTGTGCTCAGTGGTTAGAACAGCAAGGACCTACACATGGGTCCTAGGTTCGATTCCCCATTAAGGGCACGTACCTGGTTTGCAAGTTCCATCCCTACCCTGATTAAGGTGCATGTGTTGTGAGAGGCAATCAATTGATGGATCTTTCTCATACATTTATGTTTCTCTCTTCCCCCTTTCCTCCCTCCTTCCCTTACACTCTCTCTAAAATCAATGAAAAAATATCCTCTGGTGAGGATTAAAAGAAAGAACCAAGCAAAGGTGTCAGAAGAAAAAGAGAACACCTTAATAGCATCATCACAAAGCATAATCAAGACCACTTTGATTCCATTTCTTGTCATTAACTTGGTCCTAACAGGTTCTGACTGGACTGCAAGCTCTATTTAATATATGTAATAGGAAGCCTGAGAATCAGGAAGTTATTCTGATAAAGCAGATGCCTGTTTGTACTCTTTCCTAATAACGTATGCAAAATCTTGCACAGACAATGGCATGCATAAACAATAACTCATTTCTCCAGCAAAATTTAACACAACTGTACATACCAAGTGATCTTGGTATGAAAAATTGATATTTTGTAAGCTTGAAATAGCATTTTCAGTCTTGTGAAATTACTGTGTGTTTATCAGAATTCAACTTGGCTGCAATATCAAGTATATGCTAAATATCTTTTGAAGTCAAACTAAACGGTCCTCCTGATGAGAACATTCTCAATGTCTTTTTTTTCTCATTTGGGAATGGGAATTGCCTATTGTCACTGTGGTTGAGGGGGATAGAAGAGAACCTGTGAGTAAGCCACGCCCTGTTCACACTTAATGAGTGAAAGGGGAGATTACCTGTCACTCAAGACGACTCCTTCGGCTTCTGGTGGTGCAATTGAGAGCTGGAATGGAGTGTTGAAGTAATGCTGCTGCTCATCTGATCGGTGCACAACTTCACCACCCCTGACCACCAGAAAGCCCGAATCGCCCAGGTTTGCCGTGTGTAAGCGGTGGCTAGTTCTGTCCAGCACCACAATGCAGGCAGTACTGCTACCTAGAAAAAAAAATGGTCTCTGTTTATTTTCTCTTCCAAGGCTGGCTTTGTACACATATTTTTATCATATCACCTCAAAGTACAACATGCCATAATTTGAACCTTTGCTTAAAAAGGGTCCTTCTTAGTTATGCTTCATGTTACAACAAATGTCATTAATAACCTGATCAGAGTCCAAATGGTGGGAAAGAAAAAGGAATTTGTATGATACATAGTAAGTGGGCCACTGATGACCTGAATTCTTCCATTTGCAGAGAAAGAAAACAATAAAAATGGCTGGTATTTAACCATATTATTTCAACACTGCTATTATCTATGCCAAATGCTCAAAAGCATGTTGTTGAGATATTAAGCTTTAATACATAAGTGCCAGAATAAGAATGCTACATTTCCGTGACATTTCTCATTAGTCACTAGTAGGAAGTCTCCACAAAATTCACTAGCATTTAAGACAGGGCATGCAACTACAATTTTTAACCAGATTTCCACCTGTTGAGATCACAAAGAACTTTTATTGGGAACTGATTCACTCTGATGTAACAAGACTAATTTCCCAGGTGGCTTATGGAATCAACCTGTTCACTTTACAGACACTAATTATGTTCAGATGGAAGAGACCACATTCAAAGTAGAGAGCAAAAGCTTCCATGTACTTTTGCATCACATAGCTCACATGACCTTCCCCAGAATGAAAGGTTGTTATTACAACTAGTAAGATTACTTCAAGTACTAAAATTTAAACTTATACCTACAGAAAAAGACAAAATAGAAATATAAGCAGTTCACCAAGAAATATAAGAAAATGATCTTCACACTACTATTTTGTCTACCAGAAGAATCAAAAGAAGATTAATACATGCTGTTTTCAAGAGTGTATCAAACATGGTCACTCTCATTCCATGGTGAAGAGAAAAACTAAACAACCTTTCTAAAGGGCAATATAGCCCTAAAAAAGGTGCATATCCACTGGTAAGAATTTATTCTAAGAAAACAATTAGATATGCAAATAAGATTTAAGTATCAAAACAGGAAGAACTGGAAGCAACCACAACATCTAAAATTAAGCAACTGGTTAAATAAATTATATCCATACCATGGCAGGTTATATACACTGTCACATAATATTAAAGAGTATTCAGCGTGCCTGTGTCTGAATACTATCTCTGCTACTTACTAGCTGTGTGACCTATGGCAAATTAACCTCTCGGTGCCTCAGTGTCTACATCTATGAAAATAGGGATTACCGTAATTACCTCATAGCGGTATTTTTTAAAATATTTTTTATATATTTTTTAATTGATTTTTTACAGAGAGGAAGGGAGAGAGATAGAAAGTCAGAAACATCGATGAGAGAGAGACATAGATCAGCCGCCTCCTGCACGCCCCACAGTGGAGATGTGCAGGAGGTACATGCCCCCAACCGGAATCGAACCTGGGACCTTTCAGTCCGCAGGCCAACGCTCTATCCACTGAGCCAAACCGGTCTCCCTCATAGCGTTTTGAGGATAAAATTAGTTAAATCATGCCAAACACTTATAATAATACACAAGTGTTAGCTTTCTTTTTTAAATTTATAGTCTTTATTGTTGAAAGTATAACATATGTCTTTTTCCCCCATTGACCTCTCCCCAGCTGTTCCTCCATCCCAGCACATGCCCTCGCCCCGCTACTGTCTGTGTCCATTGGTTATGCTTATACGCATGCACAAGTCCTTTGGTTGCTCACTTACACCCCCCCCAAAGTGGTTATTTTTTTAATTTTAAATCTTTATTATTCAGATTATAGTTGTTCCTTTTTTTCCCTCCCATAGCTCTCCTCCTCCAGGTTCCCCCCAACTCCATGCTTTTACCCACCCCCATGTCCTTGTCCATAGGTTTAAGATTTTGTCCAATCTCTTCCCGCACCCCTTATACCCTCTTCCCCCCAACAATTGTCAGTCCACTCCTCACTTGTTGATAGATATGTATTTGTTGTCACTTGGTTGTTCATAATTTTTATCTTTACCTTTTTTTTTTCTCCTTCCTCTTCTTCAGCATTTCATATAATACTGGTTTGGTGCTGATGAACTCCTTTAGCTTTTTCTTACCTATGAAGCTCTTTGTCTGACCTTCAATTCTGAATGATAGCTTTGCTGGGTAGAGTCATCTTGGTTATAGGTTCTTGCTATTCATCACTTTGGATATTTCTTGCCACTCCCTTCTGCCTGCATAGTTTTTGTTGAGAAATCAGCTGACAGTCGTATGGGTACTTCCTTGTAGGTAACTGTTTTTCTCTTGCTGCTTTTAATATTCTCTTTGTCTTTTGCCCTTGACATTTTAATTATGATGTATCTTGGTATGGACCTCTTTGGATTCCTCGTTTGGGGTTCTCTGCACTTCTTGGAATTTTAAGTATTTCTGTCACCCAGTAGGGGAAGTTTTCAGTCATTATTTCTTCAAATAGGTTTTCAATATACTTCTCTCTCTCTCTTCTTCTGGCACCCCCATAATTCTGATGTTGGTACACCTGAAGTTGTCCCAGAGGCTCCTTACACCATCTTCATATTTTTTTCTTTTTTTTTTTTTTTTAGCTTTTCCAGTTGGGTGTTTTTTGCTTCTTTGTATTTCAAATCTTTGACATGATTCTTGGAATCCTCTAGTCTATTACTGGATCTCTGTATATTATTCTTTATTTCAGTCAGTGTATGCTTAATTTCTGTTTGATCCTTTTTCATATCCTTGAGGGTCTTAATTTCTTGGAGGTTTCTAGAAAATTCTTCAAAAACCTTATAACCATAGTTTTGAACTCTATATCCAGTAGTTTTCTTTCATCCAATTGTTTCATTTGTGACTTGTTTTTATGTACTGGGTAGCTCCTAAGTCTCCTTGAGTTGATAGAGTGGCCTTGTGTGGTTCGGGTCCTATAGGGCCCAGTGGGTCAGCCTCCCCAGTCACTTGAGGTGGAAGTTCTTGGTTCACCCCTTTGTGGGCTGTGTGCACAGTCTTGTTGTAATTAACCCTTATTGCTGTTAGTATCACTGGGAGGAATTGACCTCCAAGCCAATTGACTGTGATGACCAGCTATGTTTATACTGGAAGACTGTTATGCAGTACACTCTTATGGGGCAGGAATTGCTTCAGCAGGGCTTTGGTGCTCAATGAGTCTGCCCCTTGAGTGTGTCTCTTATGGATGTGAAGAGTTGTAATCTGGGATGGTCTCACTCTGACCACTGGGTACTCTGGCTCTTGGATCTCCAAGGAAGTGCAAGGTTAGTCAATGTCTGGGGCCGCCCAGCAGGAGCTACAGAAACATCTGCAGATTCATCCTCTTTGTATGAGGTTTGGAAGTACCCAGATGAGGCCCATCTGTGAAGCAATGCTGGTAGGGCCTTGGGCTTTCTTTTGGAAGCTCGGGGTTCTCTGACCCAGCTGCAGTTTGACATGTTTAGGTGAAAAAACCGGCCATTCATATGCAAAAGCTGATGTGCACAGCTTGGGTGGTTGGTAAATTGGGTGGGGCGGGGTCTCTGGGAATACCAGGGCAGAGCAAACAACAGCTGCCAGTCAGCCCTGAACCGGAGAAGTCCCTGGTTCTCTGCATCCTGCGCTCCCGTGCAAGAATAATGATAGCTGTGAGCCCCCCTAAGAGAAAGCTGCCCTCGCATTCCTGTCCCAATAGCAGAGCGCCCAGTTTCTCCCTGTGTGTGCCTGGGTCCCCCAGAGTCTTGCCTGGAATTGGAGTTCAAAGCAAGTGGGAGCTTGTATCTCCCTTCCGATTAAAAGAGCAGCACATCTAGGTGCCAGCACTTTCCATGCCTCCGTACCTCCTACCAGTCTCAATGCGCCTTCTTCACCTCTCTAGTTGTGAAACTTCCACTCAGCCAGCCTTCCTGCGTTTCTGGGTGATAGCTGTTCTGCTGTTTAGTTGTGGTATTGATGTGGTTGTGAGAGGCAGCAAGTACCTATGCCACCATCTTGGTTCTCTCAAGTGTCAGCTTTTTTTTTTTTTTTTTAATATATTTTATTGATTTTTTACAGAGAGGAAGGGAGAGAGATAGAAAGTCAGAAACATCGATGAGAGACATCAATCAGCCACCTCCTGCACGCCCCACTGTGGAGATGTGCCCGCAAGCAAGGTACATGCCCCCAACTGGAATCGAACCCGGGACCATTCAGTCCGCAAGTCGATGCTCTATCCACTGAGCCAAACTGGTCTCGGCAAGTGTCAGCTTTTTAATAGCAACTAAAATTGTGTTAGAGAAATATATTTGAAAAGGAAGGATGATAACTTAAGTCAAACTAGTAAATTACAAGCTAGTATTGAAGTTTCCTTTTTAAAAAAAGTGATACCAAACTTAACTGTACATCAAAAACAGTAAAATTTATTTTAAAAAAAAGCAATAATAGACAAAGGCCAAACTGTTAAGCAAAATGAAACAAAGAAAACAAGGGGTGGAACTAGCTGTGTTAAATCCCAGTGCTCCATCTTTTTTTAGCTGTGTGACTGCCGGCAGGCAAGTCACTTATTCTCTCTAGGCTTCAGTCTCTTCCTAACAAAACGGTGAATAAATATGCCTCTGAGCCGTAGCCAGAGTGGTTCATTTGGTTGGGTGCTGTCTCATGCACCACAAAAATTACTAGTTCGATTTCAGGTCAGGGTACATGCCCGGATTTGGGGTTAAATCCCCAGTAAGGGGCATGCAGGAGGCAGCCAATATTGATGTTTCTCTTTCTTCCTCTCTACTTCTCTCTCTCTCTAAAAAATCAATAAAAATATTTAACAACACTATCTCTTGCCCTTCCTCTCTGTAAAAAATCAATACAATAAAAAATATATATTTAACAACAAAAAAGTACCTATGAACCTAGTTCATGGCGCTGTTGTGAGCACACAGTAGATTCAATTCTTGTTATCACACTATGCACAACATGCACAGAAAAATAACAGAAAGCATAATCACCAATTTAATTTTTGCTGATAATTTTTTCTAAATGAAAATGTATAACTTACTAATTTAAAAACATTTTAAGCATTAGTCTCATTGTAATGTTCAGAAATTCCATTTTGTTGTTTCAATACAGTATATGCATGGGTACTAACCTGACACTCTAATGCTAAGCTATCTAGTCTCTATCCATTAAATGTCAAAGAAACACAAAGGTATTGCAACAAACTAGAAGTGCTGTCAGATAATCTACTCCATAGCTTACATCAGAGCCAAGATAGCCAATTATCCTTCCTTCTTAACTCAATGCACAGAAAAATCCAATCATTTATCATTAATAGAATCATCATACAAAATATGTTCTGCCCAATAGCCATTTGTCAAAAATAGCATGGGGCACATGTTCTTGCTCAGTTCTCCAGCCTCCACTTCTAGTCTCTTAGGCACTAAACTCTATAATGAGAGGGGCAAAGGGAAAAATAAAGATAAAGATATTCTAAAAGCTGATGGAATTAATCTGAGAACAAAAAAATGACAGATTAGTAGCACAGCCTTGAAATTTTTGCTGCAGTAAGAACTCAGGTTGATTTATTAAACTCAGACTATCACTTTGCTACAGTTGTAGCAGTAACCTGCTGAATTAGGATCAAAATGGTCCTCAGGAGTGAAGGAGCTTTAATATACAAAGCAGTACCAACAAAGCCAAGCCTGACCTTACAGAATCATCTGGGCATGGAGTGTACACTCCTCTTTTGCCTCTTCAAATTACTGATGTGTGTACAAGGCTCAGGCCCTAACAACCTAATACTGGGAGAAGAGCTTATCACTCTTAGGAGAGGAACAAGTAGGCAAGGAGGAAGAGATGCTGAGAACAGCAGCAATGAGTGCTCAGATGACTGGCCAATCCAGACAGGCACCCAAGTAAATCCCTCATGCTAAAATGGAAATGTTTTTATCACTCAGTCCCTTATTTTATAAACGACTAAGCTTTTAATGTAGCAAACAGAGAAAGGAATAAGCTTATTAGGAATGACCCTCAAATTCTTGAGATATGTTGGCTTCATAAGACCTAAATCTACTTAAGGGTTTCTGAGGAAATATATGCTAACAATTAGCCTGTGATGCTAACCCAGATCTAAAAGCAATTAGATATTTTCAAGAAATAAGTGGTTACTGTTATCAACTTGCCCTCCATATTGATAGTGTTATAGGCTTTGCAGCAATTGATTTAAAAAAAATTACTTAATCTTGTAAATTATCATTATTTGCAATTATATCTGAGGTTTAATAAAACTCAGCAGTCTGTCTCAGCCAAAATACTAGTACATACCTGTTTCCCCAAAAGTAAGACTATAGCAGCGTGTCCTCAATTGGTTTGGGGAGAAGAGTAAATGATCTATCAACTAACTACAGCCATACCCTGTTTCCCCGAAAGTAAGATATCCCCCCAAAATAAGTTTTGCCTCTCACTGTAAAGGCCTCCCCCGAACATAAGGCCTTCCCAGAATATAAGGCCCCCAAAGCTACTGTAAGGCATCTGACTCCTGATTTAAACACTCCCTGAACAGCTCTGGCTGCGCTGCGACCAATCAGTGAGCTGGTTTATGATGACAACTACAGGTAATAAATTTTTTTTTTCAACAATAAATGTGTACCGAATTCTTTTTCATGGAAAAATAAGACATCCCCTGAAAATAAGACCTAGTGCGTCTTTGGGAGCAAAAATTAATATAAGACACTGTCTTATTTTCGGGGAAACAGGGTATGCTTAAATTTAATTACAAATAGCTTAGATATTTGTAGATTAGGTAAGAAAGAAGTACATATGTGTCAAACATGGTAACAAAGGATTATTTCAATGTGTCTCTTAGGAGAAAAAACTATAATATTCAATGTAAAAAAAACACCTTTGATATGTCCTTAAATTTATTAAGATCTCCCAATTACACGAGGGTAAACAAAAAGGGAAGTAAGGATAAGAAAAATTTTAGCAAGAAGAAAGCTTTCAAAGTGCAAAAATAGGATAGCTGCTCTTCTGTAAGGGGTTATTCCAAGTCACAATAAATGCATGGGGTTATGGGGTAGAGGATTCATGGAAACATTCAGGCCTCTGGAATTTGTTTATAGGTTCTCTGTTAGATGTTAGACTATTGGATGGTATTCTGCAATGTCCTCTTTTCCTTCAAGAACATGTTTCTGAGTGCTGCAGGAAGCTTTAATTTCCCACTCCCTCCCCCCACCTCCCCTTCTCTCTCTCACATACACACACACACAATACGTCTCTCCATTCAACATATGAAGCAAGAGGTCAGGGGGTTAAGTAGTTTGCTTAAAGTCATATGGCAAGTTGACAGAGAGGTACTAGAAAGAGAATCTAGGATGTTTCATTATACCAGGCAAGCTCCAAATTGCATGTCCAAAATAGCACATTAAGACATAGAAATATATTGAAACCTCAAAGCAAGATTTCTCTTCAGTTACAAATAAAATAAGCTGGTTAATCACAGCACAGAGAAAACAGAAGATGGCAGCATAATGAAAAGAAACCGTTCTTAAGAAGGATTTAAATAAAAGGCAAAATTCTACAATGTAGAGCTCTCCATTAACACCGAACAGAGGCTGATTTTAAATTCGGAAGGTGACTGGGAAGAGGGTGGGGGGCTTCTAGTTAACCAGAAAGATACTAGCAAATAGCAGAAAATTAATAACACCCTTTCTGAAATGCAGCATAGAAGGTTGGGTAAGTTTCCAGGAAACCATTTAATAAAATAACTGTTGAAGTTCGGCCAAAAGATGCTTTATTAGTATACCAAATAAGCACTGGGTATTTGTACATTTCTAATAACAAGATTAACAGGGATCTATTTTGTGCCATGCTATTTCGGCTAACTGTTATTAGTTTGGGACAGTGGTCGGCAAATTCATTAGTCAATACAGCCAAATATCAACAGTACAATGACTGAAATTTCTTTTGAGAGCCAAATTTTTTAAATTTTAACTTTTTTTTTTGTAAATTTTTTTTAAAATATATTTTTTAATTGATCTTTTTACAGAGAGGAAGGGAGAGGGATAGAAAGTTAGAAACATCAATGAGAGAGAAACATCGATCAGCTGCCTCTTGCACGCCCTCTACTGGGATGTGCCCACAACCAAGGTACATGCCCTTGACCGAAATCGAACCTGGAACCTTTCAGCCCGCAGACCGACACTCTATCCACTGAGCCAAACTGGGTTCAGCTAAACTTTAACTTCTTCTAATGCCACTTCTTCAAAATAGACTCGCCTCAGGGAGAAACCAAGATGGCGGCATAGGTGAACACCTAAACTGCTGGCTCGCACAACAATTTCAAAACTACAACTAAAAGACAGAATGGACATCATCCAGAACCACAGGAAAGCTGGCTGAGTGGAAATTCTACAACTGGAAGGAAAGAGAGGGGCTCACAGAGACCCAGAGGAGCTGCAAAAAGCTGAGGTATGGAGATACCACTCACGGAGAGGAGGGGAGGCGGTGGGCCTGGCTGGCTTCCTCTAGTGCAGTGGTTCTCAACCTTCCTAAGGCCATGACCCTTGCATACAGTTCCTCATGTGGTGGTGACCCCCCAACCATGAAATTTTGCTACTGTTATGCATCGTGATGTAAATATCTGCATTTTCCAATGGTCTTAAGCGACCCCTGTGAAAGGGTCGTTCGACCCCCAAAGGGGTCGCGACCCACAGGTTGAGAACCGCTGCTCTAGTGGGAGGGAGATGGAAACTCCCAACTGCACTGAACCCCAGTTCCGGG
Organism: Lasiurus cinereus; assembly: GCA_011751065.1. Classification (NCBI taxonomy): domain Eukaryota; kingdom Metazoa; phylum Chordata; class Mammalia; order Chiroptera; family Vespertilionidae; genus Lasiurus; species Lasiurus cinereus. The sequence goes on along the minus strand of JAAGEH010000417.1, from coordinate 13,659,638 downwards.
CGAGACTCATACAGGAGAGTCTAGACTGTTGTGAAAAGGGAGGAGTGCAGGAAAACTTAGGGGAGTCATGAAAGACACAGGTCTGGAGGTGCGTGCGAAAGTGTGCACACAGAGAGCTGACTGCTGATTGTGCCACTGCCTTTCTCTAGCGGAAGGAAGACAGAACCTTTCAACTGCACTGAAATCCAGGTTGGATTGCACTGAACCCCAGTTTCAGGCGAGACCCTGAGGACCCAGACTCAAATGGGTCCCCGGAGCGCACGGAAACTCAGGGGAGCCAGAAAGGCAGAGATCTAGAGGTATGCAAGCGTGACTGTGCGCAAAGAGGGCTGCAGTGATTACTAAGGGACAGAGAGACCCAGGGCTTGAAGGGAAGCCAAGGCTGTCTGCTCAGCCCTGAGACTCTGCCCCATCCAAGCCTACCACAGAGGCTTTTGCAATCTTGCAAGTCTTAAGGCAAAGTCCAGCACAGAAGTTCTCCCAGCGTTGACACAACTGATCCTCATAACCAATTGGAGGTCAATTTCTCCCAGTGATATCAACAACAATCAAGACATAACTACAACAAGGTTGTACACACAGTCCACAAAAGGGTGCACCAAGAGAGTCCACCTCAGGTAACTGGGAGGCGAAGCTACTGGGCCATACAGGACACCTAGCACACAAAGCTACTCTACCAACTGAGGGAAGCAGCCAAAATGCAGAGACAAAGGAACAGATCACAAAACAAAAGAAATGGAGGGAAAAAAACGACTGGATATGAAGTTCAAAATCACGGTTATAAGGTTTTTCAAGAATTTCCTAGAAAAGATGGATAAATTCAGTGAGACCCAAGAGGAGATGAAAATGGACCAACTAGAAATTAAATATACACTGACTGAAATAAAAAATATTATACAGAGACCTCACAGCAGACTAGAGGAACGCAAGAATCAAGTCAAAGATTTGAAATACAAAGAAGCAAAAAACACGCAACTGGAAAAGCAAAAAGAAAAAAGAATAAAAAAATGTGAAGATAGTGTAAGGAGCCTCTGGGACAACTTCAAGCGTACCAACATCAGAATTATGGGGGTTCCAGAAGAAGAGAGACAGCAAGATACTGAAAACCTATTTGAAGAAATAATGACTTACAAGTCCAGGAAGCGCCCAGAACCCAAATAAAAGGAATCCAAAGAGGACCACACCAAGACACATCATAATTAAAATACCAAGAGTAAAAGACAAAGAGAGAATATTAAAAGCAGCAAGAGAAAAACAGTTAGTTACCTACAGGGAGCACCCATATGATTGTCAGCTGATTTCTCAACAGAAACTATGCAGGCCAGATGGGAGTGGCAGGAAATATTCAACATGATGAATAGCAAGAACCTACAACCAAAATTACTCTACCCAGCAAAGCTATTATTCAGAATTGAAGGTCAGATAAAGAGCTTCACAGATAAGAAAAACTAAAGGCGTTCATCAGCACCAAACCAGTATTATATGAAATGCTGAAATGTAGTCTTTAAGAAGAGGAAGAAGAAAAAAAAGATAAAGATAAAAATTATGAACAACAAATATATACCTATCAACAAGTGAGTCTAAAAATCAAGTGAATTAAAAATCTGATGAACAAAATAAACTGGTGAATATAATATAATCAGGGGCATAGAAAGGGAGTGGACTGACAATTCTCAGGGGGAAAGCAGTGAGGGGGGTGCAGGGAGAGATTGGACAAAAATCATACACCTATGGATGAGGACAATGTGGGGGGAGGTAAAGGCAGAGAGTGGGGTGGGAGCTGTGTGGAGGGGAGCTATGGGAGAAAAAAAGAGAAACAATTGTAATAATCTGAACAATAAAGATTAAATTAAAAAAAAAAAAAAGACTCGCCCAGGCCCTGGTTGTTTGTGGAAGAGCCACACTAAAGGGGCCAAAGAGCCCCATGTGGCTCTCGAGCTGCAGTTTGCCAACTACTGGTCTGGGGTATCTATCTGCAACCTGAACTCCCTACAGGTAATCAACTGAATTTTTCATGCCAGACCTCACTCCTTTCTTCCTTCCTTAGAAAGAACCACTATCCTGAATTACATAATCACTTCCTTTATTTTCTCCTTTTATCATATTTTAGAATCCTTAAATAATAGTTTTCTTTTTAAAAATATATTTTTATTGACTTTAGAGAAGGGGAAGGGAGAAGCATTGAGAGAAATATGGACATCAACTGGCTGCCTTCTGCATGCCCCTGACCAGGAATCGAACCAGCGATCTTTTGGTGCATCGGACAACACTCAACCAACTGAGCTACACCAGCCAGGGATATTCCTGAGTATTGCATGCAGCTTTAAATCATTTCTTTCCTAAGTGTGTTTTTCTACTATAAATGGGCTTCTAGATTGTTCCCAGTTTTCTGCTATTATAAATAATGCTACTATAAACCTTCTTGTGCCTACTCTTTGATACACAGATGTGTAAGAGTTTCTCTAGTCTAGAGTATAGACCTAGAAGTGGAACTCCTGGAGCATACTCTGTTCATGTTTAACTGTATTCTACAATTCCAAATTTTTTCGAAAGTGGTTGTACCTATTTACATTCTCTCCAGGCAGTAATATTTTGTAAGTAAATAGTAAGTATTTAACAGCTTCTTTATCAAACACTGCTTAAAGGTAGGCTGATTAATTTCTTGGGTTTATTGTTAACCATTTCCTGGGCATCTTTAGAGAGGAAAACACATACAATACTACTTACCAAGCAAAGGTACTTTATTTTGCAGCAACTCACAGTAGCTTGTGGTGAGGATTCCAATGGGATTACTTGGGACAAACCGTCCTTCTTTTACTAACCGTTCACATGTCCGCATTAAAGTCCCTGAGAACTGAGATGGATCAACTCCATAGTCTCTCCATCCTCCTACACCATCTGCAACCCCTAAAAAAAAACACACACACACATTTATAAAGGATGTTCTTACCAACTTTTCAGAAATTCCTACCCACGTCCTCCTGACAATTCATTTTACTACATACCAGTAAACACATTTACCTTGAAATTCAGAATAAAAAGTACTCAAGTTTGATATATTATACACTAATACTCCTAAGTCATATTCTCTAACTTAGAATTTGATCTTTCATATATTGATGAATAAACATGTGAGCTACCAGCCAAGAGTACAATTTCAGCAGGATTATTATTGTATAGAAGAAATTTGTGTTATTAATTTTTGTTGTATTTTATAAGAACGTAAAATGATTTTTTTTTTTAAAGTACTGATGCTAGTGACAATGCAACTGATCCACAGCTGGCAATCATTAAGAATACCAAAAGCCGCAATCTTTTAACTTCAAATATTAGTCAGTAACTGTAAAATACAGAATAAATTTAAGAATATACCCTATTCACTTTCCTTCTTCCTAAGAGAAAACCACTATCATGTGCAGGTCTGAGCTTTCCAATAAAACAGCCACTACCACATGTTGCCAGTGAGCCTTGAAATGGGGCTGATCCAAACTGAGATGTACTTGAAGTATAAAATGCACACTGGATTTGAAAACTTGATATGAAAAAGAGGATCAGCTATTTCATTAACTTTTATATTGATTTCATGTTGAAATAATATTTGGGATATACTGTATTGTGTTAAAGAGAATACATTATTAAAATCAATAGCATGTTTTTATTTTTAATTAATGTATAATAATAAAGTCTCAATAGTAATAAGAATAATAATTGTAAAAAGATCCTTCTGCCTGCTGTGGAGAAAAACAGTGGAAAGAAGGGATGAGTCAGGAGTCTCAGCAACTCCATTGTGAAATGGTGGATTTGGGATCTGGTGAAACAAAAGGATTTACAGATGAACTGGATGGGGTGGTTGGGGGGGGCAGCGGTGGTAGGGGAAAGAGAAGCATGGAAGATGACAGGTCTACCCTATCACAAAGAAGTACCCCTTTTCTTTTCTGTGTTTTTCAAGCAATTGGAAGGATACCTAAAAATTCTTAACATAATTTTTTCTTTTTTCTTTGAAGTTTTTATTGTTGACACTATTGTACACGTTCCTCATTTCCTTCCCCAAGAGAATTTAAGATAGTTTATTTAAAAGATACTTCTTTTGACGAATTATTATATCAGTAGGGGTAAGATTTCATCATGGTTTTAAATGCAACAATTTGTGTTAAAGCACAGAATGCAATTTTAATTCTTGCAATTCCATCTGATGAATCACTCATTCTTTCACACTACTGCCTGCTCCAGGAAAGAAGTTCTTCTTAACCAGTTTCTGATCTAAGAGCCACAATTAATTATATATACAAACTGGTTTCATCTACAAGTGTCCTTCATAAGAAAACCATTATAATCTGAGATAATGTTGAGAGTTGATCCTGGCACTCACTAAACAATCTGTGAGCAGGTTACAGAGTCTGACATGACACAGTCCTTCAACATTAATCAGATTTCTCCCAGAATAGAGTGTAACCTTTCAGGCACCTGTTTGCTTTTATATGGGAAAAAGAACTCAGGCAAAATTCCATTGGCTAAATCTCTTTAGGGGAAAAAAAGAGATTAAAAAAACCACATAAACTTTTCAATACAGCTATGGGGGGCGGGAAGTGGGAGCCTTAGCATGCATATATAATTTACTTACAAAGAAAAAGTTATATAATATGAAGAATCATAGTTGGGATTAGAATCAGGCTAAAATCAAAAAAATCTTTCACATGTACATCTGAAACCTAGTTTAATTCCTACTAGCAATTACTTCTACAAAGAAATGAATATTCTCTCTTCTACATTAGCAAAAGCTTCAATCCACAACAAGAGAGGATACCTTTTAAACAGTGGAATTAATCCAGATTTAAAGGGAAATTTCACTTAGAGGTAAAGAAAACAAATATTAAGAGAAGATTGCTGCCTTGGCCGGTTTGCTCAGTGGTCAGAGTGTTAGCCCATGAACAGAAGAGTCTCAGGTTTGATTCTCTAGTCAAGAGCAAATAACGTTGGTTGTGCTTCGATTCCTAACTCTGGTCAGGGTGAGTGCAGAAGGCAACCAATCAATGTCTCTCTCATGCTGATGTTTCTCTTTTTCTCTCTCTCTCTCTCTCTCTCTCTTCCTTCTCCTTTCCCCTTTCCCCTTCCCCTTCCCTCTTCCTCTCCTCTCCCCCTTCCACTCTCTCAGGAAAAAAAAAAATCCATGGAAAAAATATCCTCGGGTGAGGATTAAAAAAAAAAGAGATTTCCACAGACAGGGAAGGGTAATAAAATAAAAAGACTGGCAGACAATTAGGTATAGCTGGTGCCTGGGTGAGTGGGGAGAAGTTGAAATATGGAGAGCAGTAGCCCAAAATTGCAGATGAAGAACATTAAGCTTTATGCTATTGAGCCACTAGCCACATGTGGCTATTGAGTTTGAAATGTGGTTAGTTTGGATTGAGATGTGCTATTAAATGTAAAATGCACTCTGGATTCCAAAAACATAATACCAAAATAAATAAATAAAATGTCTTAGTAATAATTTTTTACTGAACATGATGAAATATTTTCATATATTGGGTTAAATAAATTGAAATGAACTATATTTAATTTTACTTTTTAAAAATGTGGCTACTAGAACATTTAAGATATGTAGTTACAGTATATTTCTACTGGACAGCACTGTATAAATAATAAGTTGACAAGGTTTTGGGATACAAGTGATATAATCCAATCTGTATTTCAGAAAAAGAATCCTGATAGCAGTGGAGAAAATGGACTGGGAGAGGTCAGGAGTCAGCTGCAAAATTTTAGGTTTGAGGTATTGAGAAAAGTAGAATAGGTAATAACTGGAAATACAAAGGAATAAATACAAAAGATACCTATGATCTATTATCAATAGTTTTTTTTTTTTAATCAGGTTTCTGAATTTCAGGAATGAGTACTAAATAGATGATTTGCCAATTGGAATGTGAGTGGAAATATTTTCAGATTTTGAATTCTGTCTCTGGTGTGCTTAGTTTCAGGTGTCAGTGGAGCATTTTTTTTTTTAGAATATGTTCTGTATGAAATCAGGAACTAGTGCCAGCTGTTGGGAAGGCAAACTGAGCCCAATCTTTGACAAAGATCCAGAACTGACACCAGAGAGGCAGATGAGATGTTCTGGGAGAGTAGAGAAAGTAATAAATTCCAGGAGTTAATTCAAGGAGATCTTATCTTGGGAATGAGAATTTCTGGCCCAATAGCTCATTTGTGAACTGCATTCTTACTCTAGACATCAAATTACAATCACATATGTGATAACTGATTAGGGCCAAGTAATCCAGTTTGTCAGAATGATATAATTTGTTTAGAGGTGAAGAGAGGTGAAAAGGTGGGCTGCGTTAGAAAGGCTTTGAATGCCAAGATACAGAGTTTGCACTGAACATAGAAGCTATTTCCTTTAATTCACTGCAATCATCTTATGTCTCCATTAATAACATTCTGTGAGCACACAGTCTAGCTTAAGTGTTTCCTTTGATCCAAAATACAATTAAAACCATTATTAGATTAAGATAATGATTACATATCTGAAATGGCTGAGCAAAAGGCTGAAGAAGACTAAAGAGCACAGAAGATTCCTTTAGTTGTACCATTTATATAAAAATGGCAGTCTTATGAAGTGGAAAATAATCAACTATAAAATATTTATGATTTTTATATAATATTTTATGTTTTCCATGGACTGTTTTTCTAAAGTGAAGAGTTAAGAGAGGAGAACAAATAATTCTGATGTATCTTACTTAAATGGATACATCACTTAAATGTATCTTTTTAAAATATATATATATTTTATTGATTTTTTACAGAGAGGAAGGGAGAGGGATAGAGAGTTAGAAACATCGATGAGAGACATCGATCAGCTGCTTCCTGCACGCCCACTACTGGGGATGTGCCCGCAACCAGGATACATGCCGGAATCGAACCTGGAACCTTTCAGTCTGCAGGCCGACGCTCTATCCACTGAGCCAAACTGGTTTCAGCTAAATGTATCTTTTTGTAAGAACATTTAAAAATATTTTTTTAAATTGTAGTTACAGTTGGACCATTGTGGCTCAATGGTTGAGTATCAACCTATGAATCAGGAGGTCACGGTTCAATTCCCAGTCAGGGCACATGCCCAGGTTGCAGGCTCAATACCCAGTTAGGGGCATGCAAAAGACAGCCAAACAATGATTCTCTCTCATCATTAATGTTTCCCTCCGTCTCTCTCTCTCTCTCTCTCTCTCTCTCTCTCTCTCTCTCTCTCCCCACCCCTTCCTCTCTGAAATCAATCCTATATAATAAAAGGCTAATATGCAAATTGTCCCCTTTAACAGGGAGTTCGACCAGGGGGTGGGGCTGGCTGGCCAACCACCCATGACCCCTCCCCCGAGCCAGCCCACCCTCAATCAGCCCACCCCCCCAACCCTGATCAGGGGCTGGGGTAGTTCCCACGTCCTCTTGCCCCAATCTGGGTGGGCTGGCCAGACTACAACTGTGCACGAATTTGTGCACCAGGCCTCTAGTAAAAATATATTTTTCAAAATGATAGTTACCGGGGGTAGGCTGGAGAGGGTCAATGGGGGAAAAAAGTGGATATATGTAATAATTTCAACAGTAAAGATTTAATAAAAATAAGTAAAATATTGCATGAAAATACTAATTCTATCTTTCCAATTGAAATCCTATCTTTCCAATTGCATATGGTGACTTGTGTAATTACAAAAGGCTCCTTAAAAGACTGAGCAAAGCCAACATCAGCCTGAGTTTCTCCATCACCATGAGGTTGCCATTCTTCTTAAAACCTTCCCAACTACACTGATGTTCATATTGGCATGAAATTAGTTACAAAGCTAACATTTTCCAGAAAAAAAGTGATGCCCAAAGAATACTCAATTTCAGCTTTAATATAAGCATCAGTGAAGAAGAATTTGGCTCTGTCATAATTTCAAATATTAATTGGTATCCTAAGTTAACAACTTCATTCCTTGAATCTTGGATTGTCTTGAGGCATTTTACACGATCCTCATCCCCTAATGAAGCAACATGGTTCTACAGGATTGTTTTCCAATCAGTGAAACATGTATCTACTAGAATGGGTACTTGAAAGTGAATTGAAACTTCAGAGGAGAAACTGAGTAAGAATCTGTTTAGATCACAAGAGTTAAATTATAAAAGTAGCATGAGACCCTCTGTACTCAGAGAAATAAGGATCTGGTTTTACACTTTCTGCAGCAACTGTTCATCTAATGAGGAAGCTGGTTAGACAGTATTTATTGCAGTGCTACAACCAGCTTCTTTTCAGATGCCGAGGTTCTTCTTCAATCTATAATCTAGAGTTCTCAAAGTCAACTTTATTTGTCTAGAGGCATCACAAACTTGAAGCCTGTAGAGAAAAATGAGATCAGAGTACAAATTCAATTTCTATCCAATGGAACAAAATCACATTTGTATAAACATTTCTGAAGCCTCAACTATTTGGGCATTGAGAACACTCCCCTGTGATTCAGAACTCTGAAATGTATCTGCAAATAATTATCCCAAAGGGAACAAAAAGGCAGGATTATGGAAAAAATATATGTAACAGTTGAGTTATTCACAAAAGAATAATTTACTTTGACTAACAGTCCTTTTAGTTCTCTAGAAGTGAAATTATATAAATTACTAGAGGCCCAATGCACAAAATTCGTCCAGCTGCCAGCACCACCTTCCCTCTGGCTGCTAGCAGGCACCTAGGATGAAGGCTTCCCTCACAACGCCTCTGGAAGGACATCTGGTCTAATTAGCATATTATGCTTTTATAATTGTAGAGGATGTTCTTCCACCATTCTGATGTCCAATCTTCTGTAACAAGCAAGTGATAATACATTCCCTTAGCAAGAAGTTTCCCCAAAGCATTAGTAACAAACCTCTACATTAATAACAACGAAATCTGCATTTCTCTTTCTCCAGAAACCAACCCTACCTCAAGAACTCAAGACCTCTAAGCAGAACAGTTAACTCAAAAGCTAAAACAATGAAGCTGAAAAAATGGAAAGGAAGGTTCAACCCTGTGATAAATGGAACTTATAAGCAAAACTGAAATTCTGCTAAAAAAAAAAAAAGTAACTATCTAGGAGAGTTGACAAAACTCAAATATTGGCTCAAAAAGCATGAATAAACAGTTCATTTTATGTTTTAGAATTCCAAACAAAATAATAAACATGAAATTGCTTAATTAATCAAGTTAAAAAATGAATATGAATACAGTCATACCTACTGTCCAGAATACTTCATTAACTAGAAATAGTAATTTCCAGACTATTATGGGCTGTTGCTTTGTCTTAAAAAGCAGTGAAAATGCTATAAAGAGGGTTAAGAAATTATACTGTAAAGGCAAAGAAACTCAAAGTCAACCTTTTAAAAATAAAGAAGTTCTTCCTCTAACTTTAGCTCTTCTGTTTAAATACCAAATACTTAATGTGGAATAATGTGTTTTGGCTCAACTGTGGCTTGGGGACCTTGGGTAACTCACAGACTGTGGTATGAATCACTGCCTCCCTACCACACAAACTACAGTGTTGAAGGTGAAGCAATGAAGAGTTGAAGGTAAAGTCACAGAGTAGGTCACTTCACTCCTTTGAGCTGCAACAGTATCTTCCTGAAATGCTAAATGCTGATAGCAATGTTTTTAGGTCAGGAGGAAGCAACAGACAAATCATCTGGGAGCCACACTTATGATAAGTTATGAACACTAGAGGAAGGGCCTTTAGTGTGATACAGAATTAAGGGTTTCTATTAATGCTGAGGCTGATTAGTTTCTAGATACTGTATTAGGAAATGTTATATAACACTAATAATTTAGCATTTAAATAAGAAAGTAACAGCAATTAAGTCCAGCTATCTGATGGGTGCTTATTTGTATTGGCCCTTTAGGCTAAGAGAAAATTTTTTCTATTTACAAGATTAGATCTAGAATTATGGTCTTAAAGGTTAAACCTAATATTTAAAAAAAAAAAAGTCACATACAGCCCAGCTCAAAATTACCTTTATTAAAAATAATAATAATAATAATAATAATCTTTATTGTTCAGATTACAATTGTTCCTCTTTTTTCCCCACCCTCTGCCCTTACCTCCCCCACATTGTCCTCATCCATAGATGTATGATTTTTGTCCAGTCTCTCCCTGCACCCCCCTCTCTCCTTTCCCCCTGAGAATTGTCAGTCCACTCCCTTTCTATGCCCCTGATTATATTATATTCACCAGTTTATTCCGTTAATCAGATTTTTAATTCACTTGATTTTTAGATTCACTTGCTGATAGATATGTATTTGTTGTTCATAATTTTTTAAATATATTTTTATTGATTTTTCACAGAGAGGAAGGGAGAGGGATAGAAAATCAGAAACATCGACGAGAGAGACATCGATCAGCCGCCTCCTGCACGCCCCCTACTGGAGTTGTGCCCGCAAGCAAGGTACATGCCCCCGACCAGAATCGAACCTGGGACCCCTCAGTCCACAGGCCAACGCTCCATCCACTGAGCCAAACCGGTCTTGGCTGTTGTTCATAATTTTTATCTTTACCTTTCTTTTCTTCTTCCTCTTCTTAAAGAATACCTTTCAGCATTTCATATAATACTGGTATGGTGCTGATGAACTCCTTTAGCTTTTTCTTCTCTGTGAAGCTCTTTATCTGACCTTCAATTCTGAATGATAGCTTTGCTGGATAATCTTGATTGTAGATTCTTGCTATTCATCACTTTGAATATTTCTTGCCACTCCCATCTGGCCTGCATAGTTTCTGTTGAGAAATCAGCTGACAATCTTATGGGTGCTCCCTTATAGGTAATTAGCTGGTTTTCTCTTGCTGCTTTTAATATTCTCTCTTTGTTGTTTGCTCTTGGCATTTTAATTATGATGTGTCTTTGTGTGGTCCTCTTTGGATTCCTTTTGTTTGGGTTCTGGGCACTTCCTGGACTTGTAAGTCTATTTCTTTCACCAGGTGAGGGAAGTTTTCAGTCATTATTTCTTCAAATAAGTTTTCAGTATCTTGCTGTCTCTCTTCTTCTGGAACCCCCATAATTCTGATGTTTGTACACTTGAAGTTGTCCCAGAGGCTCCTTACACTATCTTCACATTTTTGGATTCTTTTTGCTTTTCCAGTTGAGTGTCTTTTGCTTCTTTGTATTTCAAATCTTTGACTTGATTCTTGCGTTACTCTAGTCTGCTGTGAGGTCTCTGTATAATATTTTTTATTTTAGTGTATGTATAATTTCTAATTGGTCCTTTTTCATCTCCTCTTGGGTCTCACTAAATTTATCCATCTTTTTTAGGAAATTCTTAAAAAACCTTATAACCGTGGTTTTGAACTCTATATCCAGTCATTTGTTTTCCTCCATTTCTTTTGTTTGTGATCTGTTCTTTAGTCTCTGCATTTTCGCTGCTTCCCTGAGTTGGCAGAGTAGCTTTATGTGCTAGGTGTCCTATATGGCCTAGTATGGCCGCCTCCCCAGTTACCTGAGGTGGACTCTCTTGGTGCACCCCTTTGTGGACTGTGTGTACAGCCTTGTTGTAGTTAAGTCTTTTCTTTTCTTTTCTTTTTTTGTAGTTAAGTCTTGATTGTTGTTGATATCTCTGGGGGAACTGACCTCCAAGCCAATTGGTTGTGAGGATCAGTTGTGTCAATGCTGGGAGAACTTCTATACTGGACTTTGCCTTAAGACTTGCATGATTGCAAAAGGCTCTGTGCTAGGCTTGGATGGGGCGGAGTCTCAGGGTTGAGCAGACAGCCTTGGCTTAACATCAGCCCCTGGGTCTCCCTGTCCCTCGGTAATAGCTGCAGCCCTCTCTGTGCACAGTCTTGCTCTCGTGCCTCAGATCTCTGCCTTTCCAGCTCCCTTGAGTTTCCGTGCACTCTGGGGACCCGTATGAGTCTGGCTTCCCAGGATCTTGCCCGAAACTGGGGTTCAGTGCAGTCCAACCTGGATTTTAGTGAGGTTCTGTCTTCCTCCTGCTAGAGAAAGCCAGTGGCACAATTAGCTGTCAGCCCTCTGTGTGCGCACTTTGTGCGCACCTCCAGACCTCTGTCTTTCGAGGCTCTCCTAATTTTCCCTGCACTCCTCCCTTTTCACAACAGTCCAGACTCTCCCGTATGAGTCTTGCCCTGAACTGGGGTTCAGTGCAGTCGGTGTGGGGTTCAGTGCAGTAGGGAGTTTCCATCTCCCTCCCGCTAGGCTAGGGGAAGCCAGCCAGGCTCACCGCCTCCCCTCCTTTCTGCGCATGGCGTCTCCATACCTCAGCTTTTTGCAGCTCCTCTGGGTCTCTGTGAGCTCCTCTCTTTCCTTCTAGTTGTATAATTTCCACTCAGCCAGCTTTCCTGTGGTTCTGGATGATGTCCATTCTGTCTTTTAGTTGTAGTTTTGAAACTGTGCAAGGCAGCAGTTTAGGTGTTCACCTATGCTGCCATCTTGGTTTCTCAAAATTGCCTTTTGTTTGTTTTTATTTTATTTTTAATACTCACTCGAGGATATTTTTCCATTGATTTTTAGAGAGAGTGGAAGAGGGAAAGACAGAGAGAAACATCTATGTGAGAAAAAACTGATTGGTTTCCTCCTGCGTGAGACATGACCAGGGAGGAGCCTGCAACCAAGGTATGCGCCCTTGATCTGAAATCAACTCTGGACCCTTTTGCCTGAAAGCCTACACTCTATGCACTGAGCCAAACTGGCTGGGGCAAAAATGCCTTTAAAAAAATTTTTTTAATTGAAAATTTTGAGAAAAAGGAAGGGAGAGGGAGAGAGAGAGAAACAGCGTGTGAGAGCAAAATGTCGATTGGCTGCCTCCTGCATATCCCTTACTGGAGCCGCCAACCTGGGCATGTGCCCTGACCAGGAATCAAACCTGTGACCTTTCGGTGCACAGAACAACACCTACCCAAATGAGCTACACTAGCCTTTTTTTTTTTTAAACTATATTTTTATTTATTTCAGAGAGGAAGGAAGAGGGAGAGAGAGAAAGAAACATCAATGATGAGAGTCATTGATTGGCTGCCTTCTATACAATTCCAACTGGGGATCAAGCCCACAACCCAGGGATATGCCCTGACTGGGAATCAAACTGTGACCTCCTGATTCATAGGTCAATACTCAACCAATGAGCTATATCAGCTGGGCTTTTTTTTTTAATGAGAACATAATTCCTTTGAATAAGCTGGCCAAGTGTACACTTACTTTCTAAACACTACTTATGTTCCCATACATATTGTTTAATTAAGTAATGGTCTTTGAGTGGTAGAACAAGTAAATTTTTAAAATCCTTACCCATGGATATTTTTTATTGATTTTAGAGAGAGAGGAAGGGAAAGGGAGAGAGAAATATAACTGGTTGCCTGCCGTATACACCCCAATCAAACCCACAACCTGGGCATGTGCCCTGACCAAGAACAGAACCCATGGCCTTTCAGTGTACAGATGATGCCCCAACTACTGAGCCACACTAGCCAGGGAAGGACAAGTAATTTTTTCCCCTTTTTATTTTCCACACTTTCCCATTTTGGGGGGAATAAATACATGTTACCTTCATGGAAGGAATGACAAAAACACTAAATCTAGTTGTAATTACATTATACATTTAAATTCAATATTAAAGTTATCCAATATATTTTATTGAACATTTTCTATGTGCAAGACGTGGCAAAAGGCAGCTAAAAAATTTACATATAATAAAAGATTTCCTGCCCACAGGAACTTAAGTGCTGGTGATTGTGGTAAGGAAAGAGGGTTTGCAGAGTTTCAAGATAAATGGCTATAATAAACCAAAGTACATATACATCAATAAAAACAAAAGCAAGGAAGATCAGATTACAACTAGCTGAAAGATCAGAAAAATATTGAAGTCATAAAAACCTCAGTTATGGGGGAGGAGGCTGAAGAGACAGGCATTTCCAGCAGTTACCTATGATTGTGACTAATATGGATACAATACAAATCAAATAATAAAGATGAGGGTAGAGCTTTAAGAGCTAAGAAACCTGCCTTTCAGGTAAATACTTATTACACCAGTAGGGGCCCAATGCATGAAATCATGTGGGGATGGGGGTAGGGGACAAGGGAGGGGGTATCCCTCACCCCAGTCTGCGCCCTCACAATCTGTGACTCCTTGCTCCTAACTGCCTGCCTGCTCGCTCCTTACCACTGGGCTCACTACTCCTTAGCTCTGCTGCGGAGGCAGGAGAGGCTTCTGGCTGAGCGGCCCTCCTGCTGTGGGAGTGTAATGACCACCAAGGGGCAGCACCTGCATTGAGCAATCTCCCCTCTCCCCGTGATGGTTAGTGTGTGCCATAATGACTGGTCCACCATAATGGTCATTGGGCTTTCATACACACACACACACACACACACACACACACACACAGAGGCCCAGTGCACAAACTCGTGTACAGGTGGGGTCCCTCAGCCTGGAAGGTGATCGATCGATCGAGGCCTACTGGGGGCTGGCCAGCCAAGGGAAGGTACCCTGGGAGGTTGGCTGGCCAGTGTGGTAGGGGCCACAGAAGGTTGGCTATGGGAGTGCACTGACCACTAGGGGGCAACTCCTGCATTGAGCATCTGCCCCCTGATGGTCAGTATGCATCATAGCGACTAGTTGATCTGTCCTTCCAGTCATTTGGTTGTAATGGTCGCTTAGGCTTTTATATATACAGATGGCCAGGAACTTCTCACTAGCAATCAGCTCAAACAATGCACTGCAGGAGTTAAGGCTTTTAGGAGATACCCAGAAGGAAAGGGCTGGCCTAAGGCCATCAAAGTCCTTGTGGCCCACAGACTAGTTCAACAAGACTCAATTAGGTCATCATTGCTTTAATTGTTGGCTTTGCTCAATTACTAGCCTAAGAATAGCTAATAACTAAGTAGTATTCAAACTCAGCAAAAATCATCTCAGTAAAACAAAGTTTAAAATGGTAATTTTTGACTTGAAAGGTAGTATACAGAGACTGGGCAAAAGCACAGCAGATAGTTTTGGAGTTGTTATAGGCAGTTAGACCTAAGCAGGGCAAGGACAATGAATCAGATGCCGAAGGTCACCAGGGAGGAAAGCCCTGGATACCTAGCAAGGGGCAAAACTGGGAAAACAAGAGGAAACTCATGAGATTCAGGACACCCCCACCACACTCCCCTCTACACACACACATTTTCCTCCCTAAATATAACATCTAGGCTTCAGTTGTATTTCAGCTCCAGGCCCCAAAAAACAGCAAAAACAGGACCAGCTGCATTGACTCAGGACCCCCTGCCCCAGCGCTGATCAATCAGTGGAGACTGTGACCCTGAAAGAGCTCACCTGGAAAGCTGATGAATATTCCATTGAGATCTCTCCTGAGACCTCCCCTAAGATTTCCAACTGCAATAAATAGCCTCAACATAAGAGACTCAGCTTGAGCTCTGTCCCAGGAGAGCACACACATACTATTCCCTTCCCTCTCTCCTTCCCCGACAGGCACATATTCCCTACACTCTAAGGAACCCCACCAAACTTGCAACCAGGGGAGCAGTGGGCAGTCGCAGTTCATCCCAGGCCTCATTTTCCCTGACTTCTCAGTGAGCCAACGCTCTCCTGTTGCTTCTTCTATGCCTTTCCTTGTTTCACTGTTCTGTGATTTTGCTATAGCCAATAAATTCTCTCTTGCTTTGCTGCACTTTGTCTCTTGATTGAAATCTTTCTTTCAAGAAGATAAAAACCTAGGTCTCATCATCTTGCTGGCAAGAGTCAGACCTGGGTTCAAATTCTAGCTCCAGGACTAGGTGACCTTGGGTAGCTCTCTAACCCTCAGTATTTTCACCCATAAATGGAATAATATCATGGGCAACACAAGGTTGGTGTGAGGAATGGAATAATGTGTTAACAGAGCCTGCCACAGTGCTCAGTTGGCAGCTAATAGGTAGAGGCCTGGTGCATGAAATTCGTGCACTCGGGGTAAGGGGACATTCCTCAGCTCGGCCTGCACCCTCTCCCAGTCTGGGAGCTCTCAGGGGAAACCACAGGGAGTAGGCCTAAGCTGTCAGTTAGACATCCTAAGCGCGGCTGTGGAGGCAGGAGAGGCTACCACCACCATCGGCTGTACTCGCCAGCCAGCCATGAGCCTGGCTTCTGGCTGAGCTGTGCTCTCCCTCTGAGAGAACACTGACCACAGGGGGCAGCTCCTGCACTAAGTGTCTGCCCTCTGGTGGTCAGTGCGTGTCTTAGCAACTGGTCATTCCACCATTTGGTCAATTTGTATATTAGTCTTTTATTATATAGGATATTATATAGGATGAGTTATGCCTGTACAAATAAGATTTGGAGCAGTGTAGACTGTAGCAATTAGAAAAAAAGTATTTGACGCCGAAACCGGTTTGGCTCAGTGGATAGAGCATCAGCCTGGTCCATTCCAGTCAGGGGCATGTACCTTGGTTGCGTGCACATCCCCAGTGGGGGGCGTGCAGGAGGCAGCTGATCGATGTTTCTCTTATTGATGTTTCTAACTTTCTAGCCCTCTCCCTTCCTCTCTGTAAAAAATCAATAAAATATATTGAAAAATATAAATAAATAAATAAATAAATAAATGAAAAAAGTATTTGACCAGTATTTGTAGGCTACAAGCTTTACAAGCATTGGTCTGTGATCACAACCAAAAGATAATTCCCACTCACAGATAGTGTATAAAAGATGAGTTGTCCATTCATCTTTCCAAGTCACACATCCACCACCATTCAATATTCCATTAAACATTTAATAATAAACTTTTCTTTTTTAAAATATTTTATAAATATACATTTTTTTAATTTCAGAGAGAAAGGGAGAGGGAGAAACAGAAACATCAATGATGAGAGGAAATCATTGATTGGCTGCCTCCTGCACACCCCACACTAGGGATCGAGCCTGGAATCCATGCATGTAGCCTGACTGGGAATCAAACTGTGATTGCCTGGTTCATAGGTTGATGCGCAACTACTGGGCCACGCTGGCTGAGCTTTTTAAATATGTTTTTATTAATTTCAGAAAGTTAGGGAGATGGAGAGAGAGATAGAAACATCCGTGATGTGAGAGAATTATAGATTGGCTGCCTCCCACACATTCCACACTGGGGAACGAGGCTGGGTATATGGCCTGACAGGGAATTGAACCCTGATGTCCTGGTTCATAGCTTAACACTTTACCACTAAGCCATGCTGGCTGGGCCAACAATATTTTCAAGCCCTAAGGAAAATATTTTTTGCCCAAAAAATATATAAGAAAAAAATATCACCTGTACTTTAAAGAAATGAATTAGTTTTCTTTCTCCAGAATTGACTCTGAAGTAATCTTACTTAACAAACTAGAGGCCCGGGGATTCATGCACTTGTGGGGTTCCTCAGCCTGGCCTGCGGGGATCCAGCCAAAATCAACTTTCCAATATCCCCCACGGGTTCCTAGATTGCAAGGGTGGTTCTCAGGTGACGCACCCTGAAATTAGGCTTCTTCCTCTCTGGTTCTGGGTTCATCATCGGAGAACTGAAGCTGCCCAGTCACCACAGCTCAGCAGCTCGTGTTGAACGTCTGCCCCTGGTCGTCAGTTTGTGTCATAGCTACCGGATGTAGCATTTTCCCCCTGGTAGTCACTGTGGGTCATAGCTTCCGATCAGACAGTCTGTCACTCAGGCTTTTATTTTTATTTTTTTTATTTATATATCTATCTATCTTAAATGCCTGCTGCCTACTGTGTGCCATGGTTCAGACTTAGAAGTTTCTCATTTTAAATGGGAAATGTTATAACAACTAGTTATACATAAACAGGCCTAACCATTTTCTTATATCACTATTAATCACAGCACCTCTATCATCACTTTCTTCTTTCTCCCTCTCTATATTGTGACCACCTTCAGGACTGAGCTTCTTTCACACTGCTAGCCATCTTTTCATCCCTGGGTGCTGACCCGGTAACTGGCACAACAGTTTTCCATTCTTACTGCACATTGAGATTACTTTGGAACCCAAGCCCCACTTTCTGAGTCAGAATCCTCAGAGTGGGCCCAGGCCTTTAGCAAAGAATGAAAACCAAACTACAGAGCAGATTCTAATGACTCACTGCTAGAATATCCAGGATTTAGTAAAGGCCAACTGGACACAAACATTCTTCAAGCCAGGTAATTCTGTCTCTGAAAGCCTCTTGAACCAAGCAATTCCCTGTTTCTATTCCCAAACTTAATCCTTCTCTTGCATTTCCTAATCCAAGTAATGGCAGTCCAACCCACATAAACCTCAAGGCTAGAAACCTTAAGGAAGCTATCAGATTCAAAATCTCAAAATCAACTTCAATTCCTCTTTCTCTTTCACTCTTTTTTGGTCCTGCTGATTTTATGTCTGCAGGCCAACTACTTTTCACTGCCCTAGTTAAAGTCCTTTATAGCAAAGACTATTTCAAGTAGCTTCCTGATTGGTCTTTTGCCTCCTGTTCTCCTATTACACTCTCTACCATTTTTTAACAAGATTGCTATGTCCATGTTACATTTCTAGTCAAACACCTTCCATGTATATAAACTTACTTTTATATACAAAAGCATTCTTTAGAAGGTACACAAGAAACTGATAACACTGGTTCTTCTGAGTGAGAACTTTGTAGCTAGGAGGTCATGGTGACAGGAAAACTTTACTGTGCACCCTTTTTAATTTTGAACACCTTTTGAATTCTGTACCATCTGAACCTGCTGCCTTTTCAAAACAGCCAAACCAAACCCAAATCAACAAAAGCAAAACACACCAAATTCCTTAACATGACAATTATGACATTCAACAATTTGGTTAACCTATATTTTTTAACATCAATTCTCAACCGCCCTCCCATTCCCACCCCACTCCAAACTATTCTCTTGCTATAAACATCTATTGTTTGGGGAATATTTTTCTGTTTTCTTGCTGATTCCTCAAACCAGACAGCCTTACCATTCTCCTTCTCAATTGCCTCAATTTACCCAACTCCTCAGGCCTGATTCCTTGCTTTCATAAAAATCTAATGTGTGTGTATTCTTTTATACTATTCCTGTGTATATGTGCCTTTCCCACCAGCCTATGAAACTTCAGGGATGAAATCTGTTTTGTTCTTGGTCTTCTCCACAGCACCTGTCAGAGACTAACAGGAAACGACCAGTAAACAATGAACTCAGTTGACTGTACTTAAAAGTTAGAATACCAACATTCGGATATGCCAACTATTATGAAGAACTCCAAAAAGAGAATGAACTCATTATCTAATCCTAGGGTTCCACAAAGTATTGTGCTCTGGGTTAAAGCTGGCAACAAGATGCTCCTCTTACAGTCAAAAGGCCTGATTGAAAGAATCTTGAAAAACAGTCTGGAGATGACAGCACTATCTGCTTTCTTTGACACTTACTGGCTGGTCAAAACACTTCTCTATGCTTTAGTTTTCTCATCTGTGAAATAAGGGGCAGAAGGACAAATTCTCTCGAGAGTTCCTTTTTTTAACATCTAAGATTCTGAGATTCTAAGTCACACTCCAAGAAAAGGGAGCCTGTTTAGCCACCTAACTTAGATGGAAAAGCTTTTCTCCTTTAAAGCCTGTAACAAGAAGTCAGGTCAATCGTTTTCTTCAATTTGAAATTTTGATAAAAGTTATAGATTAGTATTAGTTGACTTCAGTAAATTCAAGTTATCTGTAAATAAATTTGTATGTATAAAATGTACTTATAAAACAAACTAACCTTATTATCCAAAGACCGCTGATTGATTATTCAGTGAATTCAGAGGACATGAGCATGAAAATCAATAAGATCAAAGCTGCCGCTAAAGAAACAGAAGTGGATTTTTCCAAACAACACACACATGAGACATCCCTGTTTAGACTTTCTTATCATATAGAAACACTAATGACCATATTAACAATTAGTGGTCAACCTACAGGACTCTTTTCTAGCTCTTATGCAAATAGCTCAAATCTAGTTTATTTAAACACTGATGTGAAAACAGCAGCACTTCTTGTTTGCTTCATTCAGCACAGCTAACCATTTGTGTCTATCTCAAATGACAACACAAATTATTCCCAGATAAAGTAAGAAATTTGCTGGATGATGGCACCCTTGAAAGATCAAAATGTACAACCATAGTAGTATAAAAAGAAATTCCCTTTCTTTTCAAAGTAGACAGTTAATGAGTAAAAAAAGAATAGGTGCACAAATGTGTTGGAATTGGTTTGAATCAAAATAGTACTGGATCCTTCAACAGAAAGCGTTCTTTGTAGTAAGTCACTTGTAGTCTCTGGCAAAGTTTTTGCAGTCATTTTGTAGTCCTTGGGATTCATACCAACAATTCAATCAATTCTAGAACTATTCACCAGCAACAAACTTATTCACCTAAAAAAACAACTGTTTAAGAACCTAGTAAATTTATAAACTGTCAAATATGACAGACTCAAGATCAACAATAAGCTTATTGATGAGAACAATTTCATAGTAATTAGAAAAGTATAAATTAGCAAAATCTTTCTGGAGGGACCTATGCTAATATTTATATCAGAGGCCTTGTAAATGTTCATAGCCTTTGACATTCAGGAATGCCTCTTCGAGGAAATTATCCTAAGTAAATATTCAGATGCAAACATATTTATTTTAGTGTTACTTGCAACAGAAAATTGGAAATAATCTAAATAACTACAAATAGAGGACTGGTTAGATTAATTATGGGGTTATACTGCAGTGAAGTATGACGCAGTTATGCTTATCAGTATGGAAATATGCTAAATTTATACAACATAAAAGAACATCATAGGAGAAAACATGATGTGTAATTTTCATTTAATAATGTGTAAACATAAAATTGTATAACACAATGGCTGAGGAAACCACACAGACTAAAGCTTGAATAATGAGTTACAGATGTTTTATACTATGCTTTTCTAAACATGTGTTACTTTTTTATGCTTTTATACACACAAAGCAAAACCACTTATTTAAAAACACTAGACATGCAGGCAGGAAATTTAGGTTCAAGTCCCAGATATGATACTAGCTGTACTGCCCTTATTGATGAGTCAACTTTATAGATGAGGGAACAGATTGAGTGAAAGGAGAGCAGTTATTTCATAATTAAAAGATTAAATAAGCCTTAGCTGGTTTGGCTCAGTGGATAGAGCATCACCCTGTGGACTGAAAGGTCCCAGGTTCAATTCCAGTTAAAGGCATATGCCTGGGTTGCTGGCTCAATTCCCAGTAGGGGGCGTGCAGGAGGCAGCCAATCAATGATTCTCTCTCATCACTGATGTTTCACTCTCTCTCCTCTCCCTCTTTGAAATCAATAAAAATATATTAAAATAAATAGATAAAAGCTACTATTGTTCCCCAACTCCCACCTCAATCCATCCAAAATCCTGTTTGGGATCTTATTCTAAAACATTTAGTATATTTTCTTTTTTAAAAATTTAAATGAAATTGCAAGAGCTGTGCCACTTGCCAACTCACGTTTAAATGAGTGTGTGTTAACAGCCCCACATCCTCTGCAGTGGGTCAGCTTTCGCAAAAAGTCTTGATTTACAATGCAATTCTGTGAATTGTGTGAATTGTTTAGTAATAGGAAAAAAAATAGATCTCGGGAAGATGGAAAACTATCAGATTTTCAAAATATCAAACAATTCCCAAACAAGAAAAAGTACTAAGTTTTATTACTAACTACATAAAAAATAATCCAGGGCCCCAATTCTGTGTGTGTGTGTGTGTGTGTGTGTGTGTGTGAGAGTGATCCTTGCAGGGTGCTAATCTTCTCTGTATCGTTCCAATTTTAGTATATATGCTGCTGAAGCAAGCACTCCCAATTCTTAAAATGAGACTGAAAGGGAAAATCACAAGGTACACCATTTTTCAACTGGCTAGAATTTCTGGTTTGAAATGTCAAATTTATTTGAAAAGAAATATTCTTAACTTACTTTCCCAAAGCATTTTCCTGAAAATTCTGAATCTGAAGTCCCAAGTGAAGCCCCTCTAAAAAGCACGGGGACCTAAGCTAAATAAAATGAATTTGACATTTAGCTTGAATTTGACATCAGCGTTTATTCAAAGGACACAGTTGTAGGTCAAATTCTCTAACCTGATATAGTGCCTCTTGAGTCACACAGGAGTACAAACTCCATTTGGATACTGTTGCAACCATTCAGGTTATGTATTGCCCAGTTTCAAAAAAGCAGTGCTAAAGTTCAGGGATCAGCCTCCTCCCATCCATGTCTCCTCCCTGTCACCAAAACCAATGTGGTCCCACCACAACCAGATAACATCTGCTTCCTACCTTCTGCTACAACTTTTAACCCTTTCATAAAAATGTATTTTCTGAAAAGTATAAAAAGTCATATTTTTAAAATTTAACTTGCTCTACAAAAAAGATTCTTCTAGAATCCTTTAAAAATATTAACAAATTGAGAGAGAAGCTAGAATTTAGGAAAATTTAAAAATAAATTAGAGAATCTCTAGATTAAAGATTATAAACAAAATAAAATAATATTAAATGTAAACTGTAATTGAAAATAAATTTTTAAAGAAAACTTGCAAAAGGGATAAATCTCAGTCACAGCATGCTGTCTTTATTTTTTTTTTATATGTTTTATTTATTTTTTTTTTACAGAGAGAAAGGGAGAAGGATAGAGCATTAGAAACACTGATGAGAGAGAAACATCAATCAGCTGCCTCCTGCACACCTCTTACTGGGGATATGCCCGCAACCAAGGTATATGCCCTTGACCAGAATCTAACCTGGGACCTTTCAGTCCGCAGGCCGACGCTCTATCTACTGAGCCAAACCAGTTAGGGCGGCAGTATGCTGTCTTTAAAAAAAACTACTGTGGTCCTAGCTAGGTGGCTTGAGTTGTTTGGAGCGTCATCCTATGCACCAAAAAGGTTGCAGTTTTATCCCTGGTCGGCTTGATCTCTCTCTCTCTCTCTTTTCTCTCTGTCTGAAAACCAATAAAAACATATCCTTGTATGAAGACTTAATAAAAAAGGAAAAAAGATTGTGAACAAAGGAAAAGTAGCTCTGACAGTATAACAAATAAGGAAATGACTTTAAAAATAATATGCCTTATAAGAACCTATGAAAAAAGTATACTATATCTACACAGCACAATGAAAAAAAAATTAGGGAGCAGGAGTTCAAAAAAAACAACAAGCCAGCCAGCATGGCTCAGTGGTTGAGCATCAACCTATGAACCAGTTCGATTCCCTGTCAGGTTACAGGCCCAATTTGCCGGCTCAATCCCCACTGAGGGTGTGCAGGAGGCAGCCAATCAGTGATTCTCTCTCATTATTGATGTTTATATATATCTCTTTCTCCCTTCCTCTCTGAAATCAACACACACACACACACACACACACACACACACATACATATGTATATATATATATATTTTTTTTAATTAAAGAAATATAACAGCAGCCTGGTTGCTCAGTGGTTAGTGTCAGCCCCTGGATTGAGGAGTCTCAGGTTCAATTCCCATTCAGCCCTAACCTGTTTGGCTCAGCGGATAGAGAGTAGGCCTGCGGACTTAATGGCCCCAGGTTCGATTCCGGTCAAGGGCACATACCCCACTGGAGGTGTGCAGGAGGCAGCTGATAGATGTTTCTCTCTTGTTGATGTTTCTAACTCTCTATCCCTCCTTTCCTCTCTGTAAAAAAAATCAATAAAATATAAAAATAAATAAATAAAATTTCCTTATTAAAAAAAAAAAAGGACACCTACATCAGTTGCAGGCTTGATTCCAGGCCCTCAGGCCCCCAGGTCAGGCATATCCAAGAGGCAACCAATGTATGTGTCTTTCACATTGATGTTCTCTTTCTCACCCTCCATTCTTTCTTAAAAAAATCAATGGAAAAAAGATCTTGGGGTGATGGTTAACTAAAATAAAATACAATAAAAAACAGTAAAGTTCTTCTGTCCATCAATCCTGTAACCTTATTTATTATAAAATGACAGATCAGAAAAGACAGGCAACAATTAGTAACTTTTTTTTTTATCAGTGGCTTCTTAAATGCCGATATCTCTATGAATCCTAAAAGGTTCTTTTACTAAACTTATTCCTCTCACATTTCCTTAACATTCCACAATTTTCTCTTGAATGTGAATAATCACATAGATTATTATGAAATCGGGTATATTTAAAGTACTGCTGACCTTGGAACTTACATATCTGATTGTTGCCATTAAAAAATATTTCCCTTGTAGAAAATAATTATATTAAAACTATATAAAAATATATTAAACATTCATGTTCCTCATATAGTTAGTTACAATATGACCAGAATGATCCATTTGTAGGTTTATACCCAAGAGAATGGAAAATATTTGTTCACACAAAAGCCTATACATGAATGTGTCATAGCCTCACTATTCATAACAGCCAAAAAAGTGAAAACTACTCAATATCCATCAATAGATGAATGAACAAAATGTGGCATATCCATACAATAGATTATTATTTGCCCATAAAAAAGAATGAAGTACTAAACATACAATGTGGATGAATCTTGAAAATAGTATATTAGCCGAAACTGGTTTGGCTCAGTGGATAGAGTGTTGGCCTGCTGAGGAAAGGTCCTGGGTTAGATTCTGGTCAAGGGCATGTATCTTAATTGCGGACACATCCCCAGTGGGGGTCGTGCAGGAGGCAGCTAATCGATATCTCTCTCTCATTGATGTTTCTAACTCTATCCCTCTCCCTTCTCTGTTTAAAAAAAAAAAAAGTATATTAAGTGAAAAAAGTCAGACACAAAAGATCAAATATGACATAATCCCACATATATGAAATGTTCAAAATATGCAAATCTGGAGTCAGAATCTAATTTGTTTTCAGGAGTTGAGGGAGTGACTCCTAATGGGCAGGGAGTTTCTTTTGGAGTGAAGAATATGTTTTGAAACAAGTTAATGGTGGTGTTGTACAACCCTGTGAATATAAGAAATGCCACTGAACTTTTTATTTTGAAAGTTGAGTGATATGGCAGATGAATTATTATCTCAATTTTTAAAAATTCAATCAGGATCATGTTTACAGGCAACAGGTATATCAGGCTAAAATTTTACTTTCAAAAAATTATGAATATAAAAATAATAAAACTGGTTTCTTGACGCAGTTTGAAATCTAGCTGAGGGAAATTCCACAGAGGACTTTTTAAAAGGCTACAATCAGTGCCCATACACACTCTCCCAAGGCGACTACTTTGTTAAAAGGATGACTCACTTTCAGATATGTAGGTTCTACCAAATATATTAAAATTATCATGGACTATTGGAAAACATCAAATTCTACCTCATTTTCACTTCCTAAATAAAATTTTGATCTTGACATTGTTCATGTAATCCTTGTACCTTCCAACAACTACTTTTAAGACTGGTGTTACTCACAAAAACACTTGGCCACAATTCAAATCAAGTCCAAAGGCTAAAATACAAAATTTCTTTTTCTTTCTTTCTCTCTCTCTCTCTCTCTCTCCCTCCCTCCCTCCCTCCCTTTCTTCTTTCCTTCCTTCTTTCAGTTTCAAGTTAAATCAAGCTTAAATCAATATCCCACACTTTTATAAGAATTACTTTATAGCCGAGACCAGTTTGGCTCAGTGGAGGGAGCGTCGGCCTGCGGACTGAAGGGTCCCAGGTTCAATTCCAGTCGGGGGCATGTGTCCTGGTTGCGGGCACATCCCCTGTAGGGCGTGCAGTAGGCGGCTGATCAATGTCTCTCTCTCATCGATGTTTCTAACTCTCT
>JAAGEH010000417.1:13588707-13633919 GCA_011751065.1 Lasiurus cinereus | reverse complement strand
TAGGCGGCTGATCAATGTCTCTCTCTCATCGATGTTTCTAACTCTCTATCCCTCTCCCTTCCTCTCTATAAAAAAAATCAATAAAATAAAATAAATAATTACTTTACAGCCCTAGCTGGTTTGGCTCAATGGATAAAGCATTGGCCTGCTGATTGGAGGGTCTCAGGGTTCAATTCAGGTCAAGGGCACATGCCTGAGTTTCGGGCTCCATCCCCCATATGGGGCATGCAAGAGGCAGCTGATCCATGATTCTCTCATCATTGATGTTTCTATCTCCCTGGCTCCCTCTCCCTTTCTCTCTGAAATCAATAAGAATATATTTTTAAAAAGAATTATTTTACAACTCAATATTCAAAGGTCAGAATGTACATGGCACAGACCATTCTTTAAATAAGTGATTTCAGTCAACTGTGGTTTAGTATGCCGGAGCTTTTGTTGCATTTTAATTATGAGTCACAAAGTGAATAAAGAAGTTGTGAACACACACACACACACACACACACACACACCCTTAAGCAAAAAAAAAGCATTAAAAGGATAAACAATAGCTTAAGTCAGACTGGTTTTGAATTCATATATCTTGTCAAGAAAACTTAACCAGTGTTGTAACGGAAAGGGCTGGAACTAGGAGTCTTGGTGCTAGCCCTAGTTCTACCATTAACTGGCAGAGTAACCATAGCAAAGTAATTTGATCCTATGTAGTCCACCGTTTTTTTATCAGTAAAATGAAAGAACTGGACTCCAAGGTTACTAAGTCTTAAACTCTCATCAGGCTTTAATTCTATTGTTAAGTAGCTTAGGGCTATGGGAGGCCCAGTAATTACACACTAGGCAGCTCCTGCAATTACATACTAGGCAGTTGTGATATTTTTGTGGACTTAGGCATCCATACTATATAGAGTAAGAGAACTACTAACTACAGGGAAGAAGGAAAAAGAAAAGTGCAAACAGCTTCTGCTGGTTCTGGTTTACTCCTGTTGGACCTAATAAAGAGAAAGCACCTTGGCCAACTTTCCAGTGAATAGGAGTGGTTCCTATGTCTCACCACACCCATTATAGCTGTTTTTTTCTAAAAGAAATCCAATGGGGCTCTTAAAAATGCCGTAAAACATCAAATACCTTTAGTCAGTGCATGACTAATAGAACAGATCAATTCTAAATTAAAATAAAACAGCTTTCCCTTTTTGATACAGAAAAAAATAAACAGCTTTCATTCCACAGCCAAGTAGCCCTATATGACCAGTGAGTTCCACAGATACTCAGCAATAAACAGTGTCAATCCAAACAAAATGAATTATCTATAGTACTAGAAAGTTTAAAAAACTGAGGTTTAACATAACATGATCATTCAACATAACCTTTTGATACAATTCAGTTTAAAACTCCAACTTACAGAGTAAAAGGAAGTATTAAAGACTCGCTGAGATTCATCACCTCTTTCACAGAGAGACAATCAGACCTGTGATGCTAGAAGGCACCATCATAAGTACTGGTTTGCACAAGTCAAAGATCAGACAAATGAGGCCAACAGAAGTTGTTTCAGGTGGCTTCCAAGATGGCTTTCCAGAAGAGCTCCAAAACAACAGGACAGTTCTAGAGAACGTCTCCCCCTGATTTGCACAGAACACACACACACTTTTAAAATAGCTCTTTGTCAAATATAGTTGAAGAAGCCTGGCCACATTCCTTTCAGGAGGAGTATAAAGCTGTGATTTAAAATCTGGAACCCATGCCGAAACCGGTGTGGCTTAGTGGATAGAGCGCCGGCCTGCAGACTCAAGGGTCCCAGGTTCGACTCCGGTCAGGGGCATGTACCTTGGTTTCGGGCACATCCCCCGTAGGGGGCGTGCAGAAGGCGGCTGATTGATGTCTCTCTCTCTCATCAATGTTTCTAACTCTCTGTCCCTCTCCCTTCCTCTCTGTAAAAAATCAGTAAAATATATTTTTAAAAGAATAAATAAATAAAAAATAAAATAAAATCTGGAACCCATGCATGGACCTCTAGATATACATGGATGAACTTCATGGAGTCAGTAAATTCCCTGAATGAGCCTTTGGGTACTCAAAAATTCTCAGAGATACACACCAGCAGAAGTTATGAACCGCTGATTAAAGCCAGATATAACACAGAAGAAATCTACTGGAGGTGCCCATATGAATAAGACAGGAAGTAATGTCTGCTATTTGAGGTGCAAAATAACAAGGGGTGCCATCATTTCAAAGCAAAACAAAATATGATCTGATGGTCAGAATTCCTTGAGGGTCAGATAGTCCACTCTCTTCATCCTTTAGTCTAGATGAGGAAAATGAGCTGAGAGACTCTTGCCCAAAACCACAGAATCACAGGGATAGTAAGTTGCAAAGCTAAGTACCAAATTAGGCCAGGTTTCTGCCAAGATGATAGGTTGATACTTTTTTCAAAATGGGTTTGACCAAAATTTCACAAATCTTTCAGAAAAGCCAGCACATAGCAAATCTGTAAGGGGGAACCTTAGTGGCTCATTACCCCCTATCCTGTTGCACTATGACTGTAATTTGAAAAAGCAGCACAGATCACAAGCTCATTGAGTGAAGCACTTCTAAATGTAATAGAAAAAAACAGTCACTGACAGCCTTTTAATAAAGATTCTGAATCAAGGTCAAATTGACTTCAGATCTGTAGCATTTCAATCTGCAAGCTCCTCAACCTTCTAAGGAGTCTGTCTTTCTTTTAAAAGTTAACATCTAGAGTGTTGCTTAAACATTAAATGACTTTTTTTTTAACCAAGGTAATGGGGTAATTCATAAATTAAATTGAGAGCAACCTTTCCAGTTACATGTTCACAAACATTACATGTAGTAGAAGCAAAGATAATAGGCAGTTATTCTGAGATCAAATTAAAAAGTAATTATTGTCATAAAAAGTTACAGGACCTTTTGTTCCAATGCCAAACTCTGCCTCAGCATATGAAGTTTTAAGTAATCGAAAACTCAATCTCACCTGAGAAGTGAAACCAAAGTGACATTTGAACCCAAGTTCAATGACAGCATGTCCTTCAATTTCAAAGTGCTTTATTAGAAGACATGTAAATGGCATAGGATCCTATGGCATATACACGGTCTCAAAAGACATACATTATGGCAAAGTTTGTGGTCTATATTTAGCGCTTTTCTGCAAGCCCTCACCCTAGGCTCCCATTCCGAAGGTGTCACAGGAATAGGCCCTGGGAAGCACCTGTGGCCTCAAACGCTTTTACCAGTTCTCAAGGCTTGCTTGGCTGCCGTCTAGAAGAAGGTTTGGCTATTCTATTTTGGGTCAAGGAGACTCTTCCTCCACCCTCGGTGACCTCGAGTGGGCAAGAACAGTTGGGGATAATGCACTGAGTGTTTTTTTCACCAGGCCACGGGGCCCCCACTGCGAGATTCGGGGAAGAATGGGGAAAAAAGGATGGAGATCTGTTCACAATCGAGGCGGCGAAAAGAATGCGGCTGGGCTGTCGGGCTCACGACAATCTCTCCGCTCGGGATCCAGCAGCCCCAGGCCGGGCTATGGCGTCAGGATCGCTCGAAGAAGCGGAGATCCCCGGGACACGCAGGGGGAGGGCGGAGGGAAGGCACAGGAGCGAGGTTACGAGCCTGCAGGTGTCTGGAGGGGGAGGAGGGGGGAGGGGACGAGGTCGTCCAGGGCTGGCACAGCCAAGTGACTAAGCGTGTGGCTCTGAACGCGAACAAACTGGTCACATTCTCAGCCTGTATGACCTTGAGTACGTGGCTTGACCGCTCTGCGCCTCAGTTTCCTCATCTCTAAAATGGGGGTTGGTCAAGCGGAAAATGCACTCAAGAGCGCTTGGCACGGCGCTTGGCACGGCGCCTGGCACATAGTAAGCGCTCCCTACATGAGAACTACAGTACTACTGGCTCTCGGGCTGCCCAAAGAAAAGAGGGAAGTCCCGAGCAGGGGAGTCCCCACCAGGCGGATTCCGGGCTGGGTGGGAGGGCCGGGCCAGGGGACTCACCAAGGACGTCCGCTGAACGGTGCCGGGCCACGAAGCACGCGTCGTCCCCGTAGCACGCACCCTTCTTGAGGAGGCCCTTACGGAAGTCCTTGCCAAAGCCGCAGCCGGCCGTCACCAGCCCGTAGTCGCCGCCGCTGCCGCCGCCGCCGCCGCCGCCGCCGGCCCGAGGGTCGGTCTGCGAGAGGCCGCCGAGCACGGCGCGGGCTACCAGCCGCCCGTACGAGAGGACCGAGAACATCGCCGCCGCCGCCCCCCCAAGGAGGCGGGGGGCCCGAGAAACAGGAGGACGCGGAGGCCCGGAGCCGGTTCTCTCTTCAGCCGCAGCCGCGCCGCTGCTCGGGCGCTCCTCAGGGCGGCGCGCGGTCACTGCCGCCGCCCGTGCCCGCCTAGCGGAGCCTCGCACACGCCCCGCCGCGCGCACCGGAGCCAGAGCGAGGTCAAAGCCGGCGGCACCTCCGCCTCAGCCCGACTGGGGTCCCGGCTGCAGCCACCGCTGCCGCCGCCATCTTCCGCTCCACTAGCGTGTTCCGGGCCGCGCCGGGAGCACCGCCCCCTCTATGACCCCGCCCACGGCCCCGCCCATTATTCGCGGCTTGTATCCAAGCCCCGCCCCTCGGGCTCGGTGCCCTTCGCAATCACCCAGCTCGAGAGTGCGCAGAGGGTGTGGACGCAATGTCTCCTGGGAGTTGTAGTCTCTTTTTACTTCACTGCCTAGCATCCAGGACTACGAGGATTTCCCCTAGACGCGGGATCTAAATTATTGAGAATTAAGGTGGACTGTTTGACAGTTTTCTCTTCTGTTTTAACCATATATCTTAAAGGCTATTGTTTTAAAAGTGTATTTTATTGATTTTTTACAGAGAGGAAGGGAGAGGGATAGAGAGCTAGAAACATCAAGGTTAGAGAAACATACATCAGCTGCCTCCTGCACACCCCTCACGGGATGTGCCAGCAACCAAGGTACGTGCCCGCAACCAAGGTACATGCCCTTGATGGGAATTGAACCTGGGACCCTTCAGTCCACAGGCCTACACTCTATCCACTGAGCCAAACCAATTTTGGCAAGGCTATTGTTTTAAATAACTCCACCATTTCTTTAAAAAAAAACACACACAAAAAAAAAACCTGAAAGAAGGATCAGGTCATGAATATTACTGTGTAGTATATATATTAAAGAAATTAAAGTACACATATCTAGTGACACCTTCAGAATTTATATGCTGGAAGCACTAGGGCTGACAACCTGGAAAGGAGGGCCGTTTTGCATAGTATTTAGGAAAATTCGAGAAAATGTTGCATGTCCCTATTAGAATGGGAGAGTGGGTGTGAGTGTGGCAAATAGTGACAGAGATACAGACATGGCCACTGCAGATATGTTATAGAGAAGTGTTTCAGACTTTGTAGATGGTTCTGTCAAATTGAAAATAAATAATTCCAGGCCCCAAATATTGTTGCCCCAAATCTTAATTTTCTTGTGGATCCACCTGCAGGTCTCCCAACCTCTGGCGTGGGTGCCAGGAGAGGTCACGCAGTACCAAAGACTTGCAGAGAGTATGGACACCTTTTCCTCTCCTTAACAGAGCCACCTCTTCTTATCCAAAGGACAGCCCTTGGCAAGAAATGGGCAGCTCCCCTACTTATTCTTTTTTTAGTTCTCAGCCCACCACTGACATCACAGTATCCTTTTCCAGATTTGTACTATTATTTAAGAAACTTTCTGCCAAGACCGGTTTGGCTCAGTGGACAGAGCGTCAGCCTGTGGACTGAAAGGTCCCAGGTTCGATTCCGGTCAAGGGCACGTACCTTGGTTGCTGGCACATCCCCAGTGAGGGGTGTGCAGGAGGCAGCTGATGTATGTTTCTCTATCATTGATGTTTCTAGCTCTCTATCCCTCTCCCTTCCTCTCTGTAAAAAGTCAATAAAATATATTTTTAAAAAAAGAAACTTTCTCCTGAAATTATTTAGGTTGAATAATAACTAAATTTAATGAGGAGTTTGTAATCTAATGAGGTTAGCTCACCAAATAACATGTTCGTATGTGTGCATGAATGTACATTCAGATTATATGCCATGCCTAGAGGTGCTACCCACAATCTAGCTTTTGCATACATCTTCACTTCATTTGTTGTCATGTCCTCTTCACTAAAGGCTCCAGGCATGCTCACAGCTGCCTTGGGCCTTAGCTCTTGTTCTTCCTTCTACCCACTAGAAAGTAATTCCATTATCTGGGCATTTGGGCACAAAGTGAATGAGTGAGTGAGTGAGTGAATGGATGGATGGATGGATGGATGGATGGATGGATATTTCACCAGATCTTAAGCTTTCCAAGGGCAAGGACCATTTGCCATTGTATTATTAGAATCTAATGCAATCCCTGCGTGCAGTAGGATACTTTGAAATGTCTGTTGAGCGAAGACTAGTTTGGCTCAATGGATAGAGCATCGGCTTGTGGACTGAGGGGTCCCAGGTTCGATTCCAATTAGGGGTATGTAGGCACATCTCCGCTGTGGGGCATGCAGGAGGCAGCTGATCAATGTCTCTCTCTCTCTCATCAATGTTTCTGACTTTCTATCTCTCTCCCTTCCTCTCTGTAAAAAATCAATAACATATATTTAAAAAAAAGAAATGTCTGTTGAATAAAAGAAGGAATAATTGAATAGGAACCATAAATAATATAAAAAGTAATGTTTTTTAAATAAAGGAATGATTAGATGAATGGGATTCACTAATAAAAGAAAATTGAGATTTGATGCAAATGATCCAGTTTGGAATGATTTTTAGTTTCATTGAAACATAAATATAATCTGGCTGGTGTGGTTCACAGTTTGATTCCCTGTTAGGGCACATGCTCTGGTTGTGGGCTCCATCCCCAGTAGGGTGTGTGCAGAAGGCAAATGATTGATGATTCTCTCATCATTGATGTTTCTATCTCTCCCTCTCTCCTCCTCTCTCTGAAATCAATCAAAACATATCTTTAGTGTGTGTCTGTCAGACATATATATATATATATATATATATATATATATACACACACACACACACACACACACGCACGCACGCACGCACACACATATATATATTAACCAGATGCATTGGTCCTTTCCCAATTCACTTTTGACAGAAGTGTAGTTACTCTTGGATTCCTATCTCATTCTTTAAATTATTGTTTTTATTAATGTACCTAAAGTCCTGCCAACCATCTACATAAAGCACATTATTTTGTTATCCTAATTATTGTCATCATTAAACACTTTTACAGTTTATAATGTGCCAAAGTACTCTATATGTTTCAGTCCTTAAGAGTTTTCATCAAAATTGGATGGAATAAGTCGTTTCACATGATGAGTGGCATTTTGTCAAATATGTAGGCCAAAAAAAAGTTCATTTACTGGATAGAAGATCCCGAGCATGCAATCACACCTTGCTATTTTTTATGGAGAGCACCCGGAAGAGGGGGTGGAGCCTTGTGAATCCTCTGCTTGGCATTTACATCTATGCCAGCTGTGTTAAAGGTTGTTCTTTCAAGCACACACACACACCACTGTCAAATCCCAGCAGGCTGTCAGGTAATTCTACCCCAAGGACAAACTTTTTAAAATAGCATGTCCACCCCTTTCCTTGCCTCATCAACTCCTTCAGATTGTTCCTGCCTTTCATTTTCGGGGCATATATTATTAATTTCTGTGTCATTCACAAGGACCGGTTGGATGAGATGAACAGGAACATAAGATGTGACTCTGAAGCTGGTAACCTCTGCTCTGATGCGGCTGCTGTTTGCACAGGGAAGTGATATGGTTGCCTTGAGTTTCTTGCAAACAAGCTTCCTGCAAACGAGTTGCTCACCGAAGTACAATGTGAACAGAATCCTTTCTCAAAGCTCTGTTGCACTTTTTGGAAAGAAGAGGAGACAGGGCCTCAGGTTCCCTTTGAATCATTTATTCCAGAGCCAGCTTTGAAAAGTTTCACCATGGCGGAGAAGCCAGGAGAGGGTACTTTGAAAGAAACAAAACACTTTTCCCTGCCCTCTCCCCGGAGCACAATTCACTTTTGACATTTTGCTAGACTTAAAAAGTCCTAACTAGTTTTCTCCCTTAACAGAGTTACATTCTTAACACTTCAAGGATTCCTGGGAGGTCAGTTGTCACTCTGAGTGGCGAAGAAGAAGTAGTGAAAATACCATCTGTGTTCCCAGGGCACCTCTCTGGCATTAGGAAAGAGTTTTGCACTGGAGTTACCCCCAGCTCCTAAAAAAAGAAAAGAAAAAAAAAATAAGAGGCATGAATTCCTTAGTGAGATTTTTCTGCCAGACTGGTACACCGATCTCTTCTGATTTCTATTTGCTAACCTATTTAAAAGGAGCACTAATTAGTTTATGGCAAGGTTTCTCAATCTCGGCAATACTGACATTTGGGGCCAGATTATTCTTCATTGTGGGGGGTGTCCTGTGCATTGAAAGGGGTTTCGCAGTATCCCTGGCCTCTACCCACTAGATGCCAGTGGCATGCCATCACCTCTTAGTTGGGACTACCAATAATGTCTCAGATATTGCCAAAAGCCCCCTAGGGAATAAAACCACCTCCGTCTAGAACCACTGGGTTATACTAACACCATGCACATAAACAAATAGTTGGCAGAGCAACTTGGGCTAGATGAGGGGGAAGAGGGGAGGCAGCTGGTGCCTTCATGGCCATCACAGTATAGTAGAAGGGTTAAAATTAAGTAATATATAGAGAATATAAGCACTAAGGGTTGAAATAAAAGAGGAGTGTGGGAAAGAGAATGGGACCCATTGGGGCTGGAGAACACAAGGCATCTCATGAAGAGCTGACATTTGTGAGAGGCCTGGATGAACAGACAGAGGTCTGCAGAGGGGGTATAACCATTCCAAGAGGAAGAAGTGGAAACTCAATGAATGCAGAGTGTTTGCAAGAAAGCAAGTAGTCGAGTGCAGCTCAAACTTAGAGTCTGAATAAGGAATGAGAAATGGGGCTAGGAAAATAGTTTAGGAACTAGTAGGCAAATAGTTTAGGAATTCCTAGTCCATAAAAAGGGAGAAAGTAATGATACATGCCTGGACAGCAATGACCTTGAAAACATTATGCTAAATTAAAGAAAATAGTCCCCAAAGACCACATATTGTATGATGCTATTTATGTGACATGCCCAGAATAGGCAAATCCATAGAGACAGAAAGCAGATTAATGGTTGCCAGGGGCCAGGAGGAAGGAGAATGGGATATGACTGTTAATAGATATGGGGTTCCTCCTTGAGGTAATGAAAATGTTCTGGGATTAAATAGTGGTGATGATCGCACAAACTTAAAATATACTAAAAAAAAAAACACCAAAAACATTGACCTGTATACTTTAAAAAAGGTGAATGTTGCCCTAGCTAGTTTGGCTCAGTGGATAGAGTGTCGGCCTGTGGACTGAAGGGTCCCAGGTTCGATTCTGTCAAGGGCACATGCCCAGATTTCGAGCTCCATCCCCAGTAGGGAGTGTTCAGGAGGCAGCCAATCAATGATCCTCTCTCATCATTGATGTTTCTATCTCTCTCTCCCCCTCTTCCTTCCTCTGTGAAATCAATTTAAAACACACACACACACACACACACACACACACACACACACAAAGGGTGAATGTTGGGGTACATGAATTACATCTCAGGAAAACAGTTTAGGACCTGTTGTCGAGGGCCTTATATGCTAAACAGAGGATATTTAATGCTGGACACGCCCCCGGAGGCGGGGGGAATTGTCACCAAATGCTTTTAATATGCCAGTAATAATAATAAAACATTAAATAATATTACTAAGTATCATAAAATAATTAAAAATATAATAATAGTGATGATGAGAACAGTAATGAGAGGGAGGACAATAGATACCATAGATTGCTTCACCTCATCATCAGCTCTGACCATTTATTTATCGCAAAATACATTTTATTTTACTTTTATTTATTTTATTTTTTCGAAGGGCCCTCCCATTCCCAAAGGCTGGAACCTAGCTCTGAAGAGCCCAGCCTACCCCATAGAGCCTAACCACGCCCCGAATAGCTGAGCCCATTCCCGAAGGGCAGAGCCTAGCCCTGAGAGCCAGGCCTTGTCCCGAATAGCCCAGCCCAGCCCTAAGCGCCTAGCTAGCTCCAAAGAGACAAGCCCAGTCTTGCCACCTATTTAAACACAAGACCACCCAACAGTCTCCTCTGTGTTTTTTCTTCACAGGACTTATTTATTTTTTGTTTGGCTCTTCCCTGACTGAAATGTAAATTCCACAAGAGCAAATGTATTTTGTCTGTTTTATCCACTATTCTATCTCAAGTGTCCACAACAATGCCTATTAAGTAATAGGTGCTAAATAAGTGATGCTGTTGAATAAAAAAAAAAAAAACTTAGCATCTTATTTTACATTTGAGGAAAGGGGGTGAATAGCATGCTCACTTCATAGGCAGTTAAATGGGTGGAGGTGGACTGAACTGGAGAAGTGTTTAGATACTCTCGATGACTGTCCTGCAAGCTGAGCCAATGCAACTCCATTATGGGATTTTGCTGAAAATATTGAGAAATTCTCTTTAGGGTTTGTAAACTGGTAGGACGTAAGCTTACAGCAGCTTATGGGCATCTTTGCCACTACTTGGAAAGAGTCAGCCTGAGAATAAAGGCAATATAGAGAGACGCAGAGCCTAGAGATGGTAAGAAGCAGTGGCTTGGTGACATCGATCAAAACTCTGCATCCAGCCGAAACCGGTTTGGCTCAATGGATAGAGCGTCGGCCTGCGGACTGAAAGGTCCCGGGTTCGATTCCGGTCAAGGGCATGTACCTTGGTTGCAGGCACATCCCCAGTAGGGGGCGTGCAGGAGGCGTCTGATCGATGTCTCTCTCATCGATGTTTCTGACTCTCTATCCCTCTCCTTTCCTCTCAGTGAAAAATCAATAAAATACATTAAAAAAAACAAAACAAAAAACCCTCTGCATCTAGCTTTATCTGAAGAGGATCAGTCCCTAAACCCCTATTAATTCCCTATTTTACTTGAGTTGCTTTGAGTTTGGCTTACAATACAGTGGATCCTGACAAACACATCATGTGACCCAGGTGCCATGGCTACAATTATTGAATCAAGAATAAGTACTCAAATCTAAGGCAGTTGTTAGAAGGGAACTTATCCTCCACTTCTTTACACGGTGAAGAGGGAACTTCGACCCCTCAGTAGAAACATTGCGGAAGGAAAACTTCTGACCTCTTCCTTTCATGAGACAGGAGTAATTTGTCTGATTGGTGGATTTGGGAAAAGATGCTGAGCCTGTTGCCCAGTCCCTTTCTCTTTATTTCTTGCTGTGGCCTGACATTTGGATGCTTGCTTCCTTCTCTATCCCTATGGAGGAGGCTTGCAGTCCTCCACCCTGTGACTGAGTGAATCAAGGGGATCCAGAGGGTGACTGTGCATGATGAAGCACTGTTCTCTCATCAGCCTATCAATAAAGCTCCAGCTGCCTGACCCATGCATCTACTTCTCAGTGGACTTCCAATCTGGAAAGGCTGAGAAGGGTGTAATTAATTATTCTCTCCATAACCCCTCAGCATGTTAATGTGTTCTTCAGAAAACTTTGAGAGGCAGGCATGAAGACTGACATTTGGGGGCTAACATAACACGGGGAGATCAAGTTTCTGATGCAGTCAGGGCTCTAGGCTGAGGTAATGGTGGGTCAAATGGGTTCTTAACCTGGGAAGCTTGTGACAGCTACAGCTATTCAGCAGGATTTTAACTGGCAGAGGTCTGAGTACAAGGACCTCTGGGGGCAAACCTTGACCTAACCCCTGTGAGCACAGCTTTGACCTCAGCAAGTGGCTGGAGCAGGGATTAGGTCGTGGGGGAGGGGAGCTGAAGGTTTCTGTTCCAGGGAAAGCTTACTTGAAAGAGGGCAGAACTTGAATTTACAAACATTTAGGCAGAAGGTTTTTGCTTCTTGTAGAACATCTTTCTGCTGAAAGCTTTAGGCTGGATTTTTATACAGCAAAGGCAACTAAATCATTCTTATTTGACAGCGCTCTTGATTGAGAGGTTGTAGCCTTCTTAAAATGTGAACACGGTGTGGGTGGATGCCCAAAGTTATCAAACCTAAATCCGTTATTTTGTGTGTTGTTCTGGGCTTCCTTCAGAGCCATGAGCAGGAGCGTGGAGGGAATGATCTCTCTTCCTTTTGGCTTCTACATGCAGGTAAAGCTCACTTCACTGCTGAGATCCCGTGGGCTCTGATTCGTTAACTGCGTAAGCTTTGATCATGGTTTCGGATTTGGGAAGCCCAGACTCTGGCTTTACTCATAAAATGGGAGTGTATTTTACTAATGAAAATAAATAAAAAGAACAGCACCTTTATTATAAAGGAGGTGTGTGTGTGTGTGTGTGTGTGAGTGTGAAGTAAAAAAAGCTAATGAAAATTCAAAAGGGAAGGAGTTAATGAAGCTATGCCTGGAAAATTTTGTCTCTGGGAAATGGGTTTACTAAGGAAATCAGGGAGGAATGAGACTGTTTTAAAAACATGCTTATAGCCCCAGCCGGTTTGGCTCAGTGGATAGAGTGTCGGCCTGTGGACTGAAGGGTCCCGGGTTCACACACGTTCAAAATTTGTTCAGGCCACCCCAGCACCAGCACCCGTGCTGGCTGTGGCTCAGGCGGCTCCCCCCCCCCCCCCCCCCCCCCCCCAAAAAAAATTGTTCAACTTGAAGAGAAAAACAGTAAGATGGTAGAGCTGATTCAGAGAGCATTTTGAAGAAGTAGGAAACATACATAAAACTGGTTAACCTCCACAGGGTAATAAAAACTATAAGCTTCTGGGTTCTTTTTTGTACTCGAGAGAAATAATTTGAAACTACCAGTCAAAAACCTGAGCCAATAGTCAACAATAAGAAAGTAGGCAAACAAAAGTGTAGTTTTTGGCCTACGGGCCAAATCTGGTCCTGCTGTTGACATTTTTAATAAAGTTTTTTTAAATTAAATTTTTGTTTACATGTTGTCTATATTGCTCTACAGGGTCAGAGTACTGAGACAACAGAATTCAATAACTGACAGAGAGCATAAAGCCAGCCTTAAAACATAAAATATTTACTATCCGGACCTGTTATAAAATTAATCCTTGGGTGGGCTTGTTCAACAATGTCCTAGATGACATGGAAAGAATTGTACTGTCTTCTTTTAGTCTTATATCCAAATTTTGGGTAATTTTTTTTCAAAAAGAGATGTTTGTCTTATAAGTTTGGGGTACATTTTGAGAGTTAACTCTGGCCTATTAATTACTCAATCCTCTTGTCTACCTACTCTAACACCCCCTTT
The DNA here is from genome assembly GCA_011751065.1 of Lasiurus cinereus. Lineage (NCBI taxonomy): Eukaryota > Metazoa > Chordata > Mammalia > Chiroptera > Vespertilionidae > Lasiurus > Lasiurus cinereus. The sequence goes on along the minus strand of JAAGEH010000417.1, from coordinate 13,620,594 downwards.
CTACATTGGTGATGATTTCAATAGCCTTAACCTTCCCAACTCTTTTCTCTGAGTTATGAAAACCATCTTTAAAAAAGAAAAACACACACACATACACATACACAAAAAAAACTTCCTGATTTTTTTTTAATATTTTTATTGATTTCAGGGATGAAGGGAGAGGGAGAGATAGAAACATCAATGATGAGAGAGAATCATTTATGAGACTGTAATAATATACAGTCACTGCCTCCTGCATGTCCGACTCCGAGGATGGAGCCCACAACCTGAGCATGACCTCCTGATTCATAGGTCAAAGTTCAACCTCTGAGCCACACTATGCTGGCAGCGCTGGAAACCTCCTTTTAAGTGCAAGTAAGCCTGAAAAAATTATTGATATTCAGTAATGAACTTTATAGAGTCATTTTTTTCTCAAGGAGGCATTCTATTTTTGAGTAAGGACTCCAGTTAGGGCTTGTGCCTCATACTAGAACATACATATGAAAGGTCTTTGGGGGTTTGTAGGGAGTTCTTCTCCCTACAAACTGTTACATTCTTAGATCTGTCGCAAACTGTTACATTCTTAGATGGCGATGATAGTGTGTGCTTGACTTCTGCTATTTCCTGGTTCCTGGCACATAAGATATGCTCAGTAAATATTTGTAGAGTGAATGATAGAGCTGATGAAAAAAATAAAGATAAGGGTTTTTCTCCTGAGTCAACCCTGTGTGAAGTTTTGGTAATGAAGGCTGCCACCTGCAGGGGTAAAAGTGAAACTGCAAGATTCAGAACTCAAGCCCTGGGGAAAATACAGTCAATTTCAAAGCAAGATGACCTGAGAATCAATTGTTTGCCTTTAGCTTTAGGCAGAACTAATCAACACCATTTTGTCCTTTCCAATTAAGGAACTCTACATCCTTTCCTGAATAATATTTTTAAGCCTTTGTCGTGCTTAGTAAGTGCCCAGCACCATGCCACGCACACACAAATGTTTTCAGGACATTTCAATTTTTGCCTTCATAACTACATGCATCCTTGTCAGATCATGGGTTCCTTTTTGGGTATGGAAAACATGCTTCAACACTGTGAGGTTGATGCTTTTAACATTTTCTTACCCCATTTGGTATTGCTTTTCTTTTGGTCTCCACATTCTTTCCAACCAATTTGGGTTTAACAAAAGGTACAGGCTTTGAAGCAAGCTGTAGCAGAAATGCCTGTGCCCATGACAGGGCAGAATGAAGCAGGTTGAGGCGACAAGAAGAATCCACTAACAGGATGCCAGTAAGGGGTGAGTGAAAGCGGAACTACCTGTGGGTCCTGAGGACAATGATGAAAACATGTTTACAGCACAGAAACAGAACTAGAAAGCGGGGAGAGCAGTGCCCCTTAGTGGTATAAGGAGGCCAGCTCACTTCCATATTTTGAGGCTCTTTGTCTACAGGAAAATGAAGGATTCATTTCTTCATTTAATATTTAGCAAATGCTTTTGGCATCCCAAGGTTAAAATGCAATGTAAATGTGCCATTACGAGATGACTGAATTTCTGAAAAGTCAACCAATAAAACCACAATAAGATCCCTCTACACATTTACTAGAACAGCTAAAAATGAAAACAAAACTGACTATACCAAGTTTTCATAAGCATGGGGAACAACTGGAAATCTTATAAATTGCTTGTGGAAGTGTAAAATGTACGGTCACTTCCAAAAAAAGTTGGGCAGTTTCTTGTCAAACATAGACCCACTGTACACCTCAGAAATCTCAATCCTAGGTATCTACCCAAGAGAAATAAAAATGTATGTTCACACAATCTGTATAAGTCAATGTTTATAGTGGCTTTATCTGTAATTGCCCAAAACTAGAAATTCCTTCAAAAGGTAAATAAATGAAGCAATTGTGGTATACCCATCATGGAATACTTGTCAGCAATAAAAAGAAGTAAATTGAAATAAACCTTATTTATTTCATATATAGCTAAATGATTTTTTAAAATATATTTTTATTGATGTCAGAGAGGAAGGATGAAGGAGAGGTAGAAACATCCTATATAATACAAGCCTAATATGCAAATTATCCCTCAGGCAGTTGTTTGACTGGGAGTCTGACCAGGAGACCAACCACTCGCTATGACGTGCATCAACCACCAGGGGGCAGTGCTGGCAGCTCTGATAGGCCTCAAGGAGAGCAGGACCATAGTGGGATGGTGGAGCAGGTGAGGTGTTTTCTGAAACATTTGAAGCACCTGGTAATTGACAAGGTACATGGGGAATAGGAGGAGAAGATAAGCTAAGGGTTACCTTCTTCTGAGTGTTGTTTTAGAAATCAATTTTGGACTGCTCACATCAGTGAAAACAGTAGAATCAATCCTTTGTCCTCACACAGCCTTGAACTCCCTGCAGCTAAGCAATCCCTTTGTAAAGCTTGATGATTCTGCCTCCCTATTTTTAAAATATTTGGCTCAGAAGAATAAAAATGGATGGATACACTTAATCATGTACGAAAAACTGGATACTTCCCAGTCATGACTTTAGCAACAATAACAAAACAATAAAAACCCATTCACCCCAAACCACAGGAAAGACCAAGACAGAGTGATTAACACTACCTTGTAAATCAGTCTTATCTATTTTTCTTAACTACTTCCATTGTTGGGTTTTCAGGCTTCTTATATGTAGCAAGTGCAGAATTGCAAAAGCTGAATTGTCTTGACTTCTTCCAATGTTGGCACAGACTGTAAGAAATCGAGAATGCCAATGATCCTGGAGAAACAGATGGACATTTTAAAGCACAAACATTAGGCACAAACCAAATGCTGCAGTTTTGGACAAAATATGGAAATCTTAGCCCTTTCTTGTGTTCTTCCATCCCAGTGGGGGAACCTATCAAGGCCCGAGGAAAGGAAGAAGTTTCATTGTTCCTGTTAACGGAAAAACAAAACAAAACAAAAAACAAACAACCATTGAAACCTGTAAAGAATTTTTGTGAGTTTATTTGAGCCAAACTGTCGACATATGCTGGGAAACAAAACCTCAACGAATTGAGATAATGCTCCGGAGAATGGTGGGTTACATGAAATTCATTGGTGATGAAATCCCTGGGATTGGATAAAAAGTAAAATGATGGACACATACTCAGGTGGGTGCAGGAACAATTAACATGATAATGAAGGAATTTGTGGCATCTGTTCTGGCGCCCACCATATTTGGTTGTGTCCCAGGGGCTCCAGAAAAAAGGAAGTTACAGGTTACCCAGACACTTCAAGGGTATGTTATCACAGATGCAAAAAAGACAGATGGGTTCAGTTAAGGTAAAGGTTGACCTTCTCAGTGAAGATACCAGCCTAGGATGTAACTGCCCACCATCACTGCTTTTAGTTAAAGTTTAATTTCAGACCGTCCTTTGTGGTTATTTAGGTCTCTTGAGTTTGCAAGACTGTCATGCAGGCCTCCCCTGAGCTCATCAGGTCAGCATGTGGCCTCTTTTGTCCATATTCCCAAGGTTCAAAATGGATTTGAGTTGATGAAACTCTCATTTTGATTTTCTAAGTAGTCATAAAAGTATACTCATTTTGATTTTCTAAGTAGTCATAAAAGTAAGAGCTATCTACCAAATGTTTGAGATTGGACAAAAGGTAAGATTATTTCCTAAACCCATAAGGCATAAAGACGAAAATGTTAGAGCCAAAGGGCACTTTAAGAAAACTGAATCCAATAGCCTAAAATTTCAAACGAAAACAGGACACAAGTGATTAATAAATATTAAAGAATGGAAAAGAAAGTACCTGAAAGTAAATAGATTTAAAACAACAACAATAAATGTTGGACTTAGAAGTCATGAGATGAAAGTTTGGGAAATATAGTTTTATTTAAGGGCAGCATTACGTAAGCTAATAAAAGCGATCCAGCCCTAGCTGGTTTGGCTCAGTGGATAGAACGTTGGCTTGTGGACTGAAGGGTCCTGGGTTCGATTCCAGTCAAGGGCATGTGCCTAAGGCCAGCAGGAGGCAGCCTATCAATGATTCTCTCTCATCATTGATATTGCTATCTTTCTCTCCCTCTCCCTTTCTCTCTGAAGTCAATAAAAATTTATTAAAAATAAAAAAGAAAGTGGTCCAGAAACCCAGTCAGATATTAAAGCAATCCTTTATAGAAAAATAAAAATAAATTATCTGTTTACACATTTGATCCAGTTATATTTTTATACACTTTGGAATGCCACAGAAAGTTGCTAAAGATGTCATTTTGATTATTTCTCTTTGCAATATTAATTAAAAAAACTCAGCATATACTATGGGCATTCTTCTGTCTTAATGTGTTTCTTTTTTTTTCTTTTTTAAAAATATATTTTATTGATTTTTTACAGAGAGGAAGGGAGAGGGATAAAAAGAAACATCGATGAGGGAGAAACATTGATCAGCTGCCTCCTGCACGCACCCCTACTGGAGATGTGCCCACAACCAAGGTACATGCCCTTGACTGGAATCGAACCTGGGACCTTTCAGTCTGCAGGCCAACGCTCTATCCACTGAGCCAAACCAGTTTCGGCTAATGTGTTGTGTGTTTTTTTAAATATATTTTATTGATTTTAGAGAGGAATGGGAAGGGAGAGAGAAATAGAAACACCAATAAGAGTGAATCATTGATTGGCTGCCTCCTGCACGCCCCCTACTGGGGATAGAGTCCACAACCCAGGCATGTGTCCTTGGCTGGAATTGAACCTGGGATCCTTCAGTCTGCAGGCCAATGCGCTATCCATTGAGCCAAACCAGCTAGGGCTTAATGTGTTTCTTGAGTAAATACCATAGGTTTCAGTATTTTGACATTTATTTCTGAATTGTAAGAATAAGTATGCAAGAGGTCCTGGGTTCATAGCTGGTATCCCCTCCAAAACAAACAAACAAACAAACAAACAGATTAAGTATGAAAGGTATAGCCAACATCCCTGGGCGGGAGCACCTCCATACATAAACCAGTTGAGAATGGAGGGGCTTCCCCAAGTCTTGTGTTCTCCATGCCGTTTTGTACAGTGATAGTATATTTACTTCGTTTTTACTTTTTAAGACTTATAAATCACTCTACTTAATTTTTGCCACTGATTTTTTTTTTTGTCTGTAAAAATGTTCCTTTTCCCCATCACAACACGGTGAACAGAAGTTATCTGGCGACCTCAGGCGACCCATCTAAAACAAAAAAGGCAAAGCAAATGTTGACAGAGTACGGGACAGAGAAAATTCAAGGGTGGTGATGTCATCTCCGTGCTCCTTCAAAAGTCCTTATTTAGTAGCGTTTGGAGAGCGGTTCCGAAATTTGTTCCTTCACCCGTTGCGTCAGGACATTTGCTGAAAATATTGATTGCTGGCCGCTGCCCTAAACTTACTGAATCAGAATTTGCTGAGATGGAACCTGGAAATCCGAATTTTTTAAACCAGTGCCGCAATCAGCTTGGGAATCACAGATCCAATGCACAACCCACCTCATCCTTTGGTCTCAGCTACCGCTCATCCCCCGCCGGCTCGCCCCGCCCCGCCGAAGCCCCGCCCTCCCAGCCGAAGCCCCGCCCTCCCAACCGAAGCCCCGCCCTCCTAGCCGAAGCCCCGCCCTCACCTTCCGCAGTCTCGTGTAGCCTCGCGGGATACTTCCCATAATGCCCCGCGCCTTGCCGCCGTGGTTGCCAGGCAACACGGTCCCTGCCGCCGCCGGCGCGAGGTTCGACCCGACGATGGGGCCGCGGGGCCTCCCCCGACTCCTGCTGGTGCTCCTGGACTGCTGGGCCTCCGTGAGCGCCCAAGCCAGGACCACCCTGATAGGGACACCGGAGGACCTCAACTCTACGGAACCAGCCCCGACGACTCCCGGACCTGCCTTGTCTGCTAGGCCCGCGGGTACTCCCAGGAACCCCGGACCCTCCTCCGGTGCCAGGCCCACCCCGGTCACGGACGGTGGGTACCAAGTGTCCGGTCCAGGGATCCACAGTGATCCATCCTGGAAGGGGTAGCCCGGGTGAAGTTGTAATAATAATGTTGGTTAATGTTTATTGAGCACTTTATTGTGCAAGCATTCCCAAGAGTTTCACAGGGATCCTCTCAATAACTTTTAGAGGTAGGTAGTAAGTATCCTTGTCATACAGATGCGAAAACCAAGGCTCAGAGAGCGTAAGTGGGACAATATCAAATCTTTGAAAATACTTTCAGTGGTCCTGGACAACAGTAATGCTAAAGGTAATAAGTCCTTGGAACGTTGCAGCCAAAGAAGAAATTAAATCGACAGTTTCTAGGCAGTTGTAAAAATTAAATGCAGAGGCTGCACAGAACCCTGATTCCTGGTGGCCTTACGTGAGTCCTTCCTCTGAATCAGAGGAGGTTGGGGGTCGGCAATATTAATCTGATGGTTCTTGTGGTCAGGCAGGTGATTTAGCATGCTGGTTCTTAAACCTGTCTAAATATCAGCATCAATGGAAAATGTTTGAACAACACAGATGTCTGGGTTTCACAGTCAGCTTACCAAATGGGGGTCTTTGTAGGTAGATGGAGCACAAAACAGCTTTCCAAGTGAGCCAGATGACTAGCCACTTTGGAGAAACCCCAGATTGAAGAGTGCTCCTACTGACTAATCTTCAATTCTCCCAAGGTGCAGTAGCAAAGATCAAATGGATATTGTTATGAAGAAGGTTTTTTTTTGGACATTGCAGTGGCAGGGGGCAGTCACTACCTGCTGATTGTGATGCCCTGCATCCATCTCTCCTTTCTGTAGTTGCTGCTTTGTGTGTCTGTGACCTGTCTCCAGCACAATGTGACGTCAACTGCTGCTGTGATCCTGATTGCAGCTCCGTGGATTTTAGTGTCTTTTCTGATTGCTCAGTTCCAGTTGTCATGTAAGTTTGTGACACATGAACTTTTGATAAAATTAGACCAAGATTACAAAATTTTGAGAAGACTATGGAAACTCCCCTTGGCTGAAAAACTCAAGCCTGATTTCCTGAATTTTGCATCCTTTCATGCTGTCCAACCAATATGTAGAAGAGTATCTATCCATCATTACATCCAGCCAGATGATAGTGCAGTCAAAAGAGCAGAGTACTTTTTAAAGAATATAATAAAATCTGTGTTCAGAGATTGAATTGCATTTCACTTTTATTTGTAAACAGATAATGCATTATTTTTGCATTAGTGAATTCCTGTTATGTATAGCCTAGGGTAAAAGGTGCAGTTTATTTTTTAAATATATTTTATTGATTTTTTACAGAGAGGAAGGGAGAGGGATAGAGAGTTAGAAACATCGATGAGAGAGAAACATCTATCAGCTGCCTCCTGCATGCTTCCATTGGGGATGTGCCCACACCAAGGTAAATGCCCTTGACCGGAATTGAACCTGGGACCTTTCAGTCCGCAGGCTGATGCTCTATCTACGGAACCAAACCGGTTTCGGCGGTGCAGTTGAATTTTACAGCTTTGTTTTGGACATAGTAATTGTAACAAATTAAATGGTCAGGAAAGCTTTGTTTTTTACTTTTCTGATATGCAAATCTCCCAGGAATCCTCACCGTTCACATTGTATAGGAAAATAATGGAAAATGACATTCCTAGCCTATTACAAGATAAAAAAGAATCTCTTCTGAGTGATCTGTTTCTCCCAATTCAGATTTCAAAGCTTTTTGAAAAACAGCAGCACTTAAAGAAGTTAACTTATTCAGGATGAGACCAACATATTCAGAGATGGAGTAATTATGTAATTAATTTATAAGAACTTAATTTATAAATTTAATTCTAGTTAGATGGGAAAGGGATATTATATTAAAATGATTCTAAAAATCATCTGGAAGAATAAACAGATGAGAACAGCCACGAGGTTATTGAATAAGAATAGCCAAAAAAAAAAAAAAAAAGAATAGCAAACTCTTCTTACCAATAGATTGAAGAATGAAGTACACTAAAAAATTAAAGAATGGCTCTATCTGGTTCAGTGAATAGAGCACCAGCCTGAGGACTGAACGGTCCCAGGTTCAATTCTGGACAAAGGTACATACCATGGTTGTAGGCTCTATTCCAGGTTCTGGTGGTCAGGGTGCAAATGGCAACCAATCAATGTGACTATATCTCCCCACTCCTTTCTATTCTCTAAAAAAAAAAAAGAAATCATGATGGTTAACCACAACAACAAAATAAAATAAAAAAATGAATGAAAAATATAGGTGAACATTTGTTGTGTGTATAGGTGAACATTTGTTGTGTGTGTGTGTGTGTTTTATTTCAGAGAGGAAGGGAGAGGGAAAGAGATAAAACAACAATGATAGAGAATCATTGATAGGCTGCCTCCTGCACACCCCCTTCTGGGGATCAAGCCTGAAATTCAGGCATGTGCCCTGGTTTATAGGTCAACACTAAACCAACCACTGAGCCACACCAGCTGGGTTAGATGAACATTTGTTAATCTTAGGCTATGGGATGTCTTTTAAGCATAAACCCACAGACTATATAAGATTGACAATTTCATTGTTTTAAAAACTTAGTCAATTATATCTCAATTTTTAAAAAGGAATTATGATTGTAAAAACCAGTTAAGACTTCTATAATGACAAAATGGCCATAAAATTGAAAGGGGAAAAGTATGTATAACACATGACACTTAAAGGAGATTCTTTAAAATATGGGCTCTCACAAATCAATGAAAAGATAAACATTCTGATACCAATAGCTATCTATGAGCAAGCAACTTAATGGAGGAAATACCAGTGAGCAGTAACCATATGGAAATATGTTTAACCTTGCTAGTAAATGATAAAATTCCAATTAAAATAACCAGATAATGGGTTTTTGCCCATGAAATTGGCAAAGGATATTTATAAGTTGGATAATATCCAATCTTGGGAAGAGTCCAGGGACACTGCACTCTTTGCTACAGTGATGGTTCAAAGGGTAGGTGAGGATGCGTTTTGCCTTTCTGGAGGACAATCTGGCAATAAGACTCACCAGCCTTAAATTATGCACCTACCCTTTGAACCAGCAATTCTTCAGAGGATATAGCCTAAGGAAATAATTGGAGACATTCATAAATATGTATGTACAAGGATGTCATTATAGCATTATAAAGAACGAGGGAAAATTAGAAACAACCTAAACCAACAATAGAGTATTGGTTAAAAAGAAATTAGGGTATCTTAATAAGTTGGTGTACAATGAAATCATCTATAATAATAAAAGTGTATTATGCTAATTAGACCAGACAACTGGATGACTTTCAGGAAGTCATTCTGGACGTCCTTCCAAACTAAACTGCTGCCGTGGCGGGGCTGAGGTAGAGGCAGTTAGGGGTGATCAGGCAGGCAGGCAGGCAGGCGAGCAGTTAGGAGCTGGTGGTACCGGATTGCAAGAGGAGTCTGACTGCCAGTTTAGGCCCAGTCCCAGGATTGTGCCTACATAGGCAGTTGGACATTCACCAAGGGGTCCTAGGTTGTGGGAGAGTGCAGGCTGGGCTGAAGGACCCTCTCTCACCTCCCCTGCACCGGGCCTCTAGTTTAGTATAACATTGCAAGAACGTATTTGCTGACATAAATATTGGGCAGTATATATTAAGTGAGAAAAAGCATGAGAGCAGTACGTAGAATATGATCCCATTTCTGTTAAATCTCTATCGCCATATCTGTATCTGTGTCAAATTGATTAGGGTTTGTCAAGTCTGGGAAGACCTGACTGTATAAACTTCTAAGCTCCAAAACTTTCAGATGACTTCATATTTTCTAATTTTCACAGTACTTTGAAGATGGCTTTATTCTGAAGAAAAGGAATTTTAGGTCTCTTCTGATTACTTATAAAAGTTGTGCAAAATTTTATATAATTGATTCTGTAAGAGTTTGCAGGGTTCATTTACATCAAAATTATGCCCTGATCTACATTTTATACTTGACAAGATTTCCTTGAAGGTTATTCTCCTTGTCTTAATATTTTTCCTGTTAGAGGAAAATGTTTCAAATGCCAAACATTTTAACACTGAATAAACTAAATAAAAATGGATTAAATTCTAACATCACACTTTCATAAATATCTTTCATGTAGTTGTTAACATAGTACAAGCATCTGACAGTTTTAAAGAATCTTGCTAAGATTGTGTGAACATGTCTTAAAATTTTTTAAAATTTTATTATTTTTTTAATTTTCAGAGGTGATAGTCAGTTTTGTAGCCAAAAAGCAGCCATCTATTCGTTGAATTTAACAGCAAACCCACCCCAGAGAATATTCAAAGTTGTAGACCAGATCAATCCATCTATTTTCTGCATTCATATTACAAACTGTGAGTATTTGATATATTTTGTAAAACTCTAACTTTTTTTTCTTTTAAAAGATCTTTTATGGGAAAATGTCCAATTTAGTTAGATTTAAAGATATCATTCTATAGTTTGGTTAGGCTGTATCTTCTGAGGATGTTTCCTAGGCAACTGCAAAGTAACTTTAGAGACCTGTGGGCATGTATGTACATTTTCTTTACAAGTAAAGGAACTGCTTGCATAGTTGACTTTTGAAATCTCATACTTCATTTTAAAGGTGTGTATAATATGTAAACATGCATAGGAATCTAGATTTATTTAGGCACGTGAGGGTTTTTTTGTTTTTTGCTTTATTTCCACCTGGTTTAATGATTGAGAATTGGGTTTAGCTATGGTTTCAATTTCCGTTTTTCTCTTTTATTTTTACTCAGAATATTTGCATGAAAACAGGATCTTTATTTTTATCTGAGCATTTGGCTCAGATAGGTGACTAGATCCAGAGCACAGGTAAAATGTAAAATGTTAGCGCTATCAAAGATCGGAGACACATTTATGGTTGTGCCCAGTTAAGCTTTATCATCTTTTCAGAATGTCTTCATATTTTGGCTTTGTTCCCTTATAATTGAAAACATAGGGGAATGCTCTGTGATTTGTAACCTGGAGTAGTGACTGGCCCATCACTGTCACATTCTTTGACATAAGAGTGGCCCAGTGAACCCACCAGCCTGTTCCCTTCTACCTTTTCCATAAACAGCAGGTGTTCTCCCGGACTTCAGAGGTGGCTGTGTGAGGGTAGAAACAGGGTCTTTCATTCCCATAGCATCTGGGATGGAGAAAGTTATTGATTATTATTGGCTTCTGTTGTGCTATTTATCTGTGGCTTTAGAAATTATTGTTTCTACACTGTTAGCGAAACAGGCCAAGTCTGAAGATCCTGTTTATTTAATCAGATTCATACTTTATTTTTTTCACATGTCTTATTGCTACTAAAACTATTTCAAAATTTTATATGTGCTGTATATAATATATATGTATTTTGTACTGATTTAAAATACTTTTTCTAAAAATAGATAAACCTGCATTATCCTTTATTGATCCAGAAGTGCCCGATGAAAACAATTTTGATAAATTGATGAAAACATTAGATGGTTTTTCATTGAGTACAGAATCAGATGTTTCTTTAATAAATGAACCAGATGTTCCAAATACTACTAAATATGAGGTGAGCCAAGAACCTAAGTCTATTTATCCTGTTGTAAATATACTGTCCTTGTAAGTTATTGTTTTCAGTGTGTTCCCAGTAAAATCAGCTACCTGAGACATATAATTCATATAATACACACAAAAAGTTAATGTTTGTGCCTATAAATCAAAGATCATGAAAATTAAAATTGAGTAGTTGAATTCTAACATAGGAATTATTTTTCATTTTATTTATTTCATTTTAATCCTCACCCGAGGACATTGATTTGAGAGAGAGAGAGACAGAGACAGAGAAACATCAGTGTGATAAAGAAACATCTTTCAGTTGCACCGGAGATCGGATCTGTATCCTAGACACATGCCCTGACTAGGAATTGAGCCCAAGACCTTTTGGTACACGGGGTAACACTCTAATCAACTGAGCCATACTGGCCAGGCGTCTAATATAGGGTTTAAAGTCATTTATTGTGTGGTAAGCTTGTATTTATCTCTGCAGAATTTGTTTTCTTCCACCTCAAGAAATGCAGCAAAGTGCTGGAGGCATGCTGCTGGAACAGAGGGGATTGGTGGGATGCCTAATCTTCTCAAATTTACATTTACCTGTACAGACTTAGGGATGATATGTGCTATTTTATATATGTTTCTTAGTAAACCTTTTAGTGTAATTTAAATAAGTATTGCTATTCTATATAATAAAAGGCTAATATGCAAATTGACCGAATGGCAGAACAACCAGTTGCTATGATGCACACTGATCACCAGGGGGCAGATGCTCAATGCAGGAGCTGCCCCCTGGTGGTCAGTGTGCTCCCACAGGGGGAGTGCCACTCAGCCAGAAGCCTGACTCAGGCTGGTGAGTGCAGGGGCTGTGGCAGCCTCCCCCCCTTCCCCACCCAAGTGCACAAATTTTGTGCACTGGGCCTCTGGTTGAAAAATAATTATCTCTCACTCCTGTCCCTGGCCACCTCTGTAGAGGCAGAAACCTATGTCAGCTTCTTATATAACCTTCCAGAGGAATTCCTTAATAAAAAGGCCTGCAATGTATAGTAACATGCATACAAAGAAACATGCATCCTTAAAAAGAAATGGATGGGGCAGCTATATGTAGGCTCCATTTGGGCAAGGACCATATCTGTGTTTTTCTCAGCACTGTGTTCCTAATGCCTGAAATGCTGCTGGCACATAGTAGGTGTCCAATAAGTGTTGAATGAATGACTTAATAACTATTGGTATTTCTCTTTGCAGTATGGGGTTCTTCTGCAGACTTCAGATTCATTTTTGAGATTTCCTTCTCCCCTTACATCATCTCTGTGCACTGATAATAACCCCGCAGGTAAGAGACTGGGCAGTTTTCTTTGTCCTTAAAACAGACTTTGCTTAGTTTAAATTTATAATAATCATAATTGAACAGACTTCATGACTAGAAACAGAGTTTTAGAGTTGAAAGAGGCCTCAAAGATTATGTTGTTCGGTGCCAGAATCTTTCCCACCACATGCAGTCACTGCTTGAGTACTTGTAGGATGGGGACTCCCAACCTGAACAGCCTGCTGAGTTGTTTAACATCTCCTTTTGTGGGAAAGTTCTCTCTTCACCAGAGCTAAAGTTTGTCAGTAGCTGATATTCATTAAGCACTCACTGTGTGCAGGGTATAATGTTCAGTGCCTCTGAGGTAGAGTTATTTGATGAGGAAACTGAGAAGCATGCAGTTTCTTGCTCAGGCTCATGTAGTGGGGGCAGGGATGCAATGCACGCACCTGACTCCCATGGGCTCTGCTGCTCCTTTCAGGAGCTTTCCAGAACTGTGAAGCAATTCTCTTGGCAGTGGGAGGCACCAAGCATGGCTCTCCCATCCTTATGCCAGCGTCACTAGGAAAGATCCAGCCAAGAATGGGTGGTAGCTTGTGATATAATGAAACATCATTTGATACATGAAAGAAAAGGTATTTTTTTTAAAAATATTTTATTGATTTTTTTACAGAGAGGAAGGGAGAGAGAGAGAAAGTCAGAAACATCGATGAGAGAGACATCGATCAGCCGCCTCCTGCACGCCCCACAGTGGAGATGTGCCCACAAGCAAGGTACATGCCCCCAACCGGAATCGAACCTGGGACCTTTCAGTCCGCAAGCCAACGCTCTATCCACTGAGCCAAACCGGTCTCGGTGGCATTTTTTTTTTAAAAAAGATTCTTAACCTTGTTCACTACAGGGCCAGTGTGAATTAAAATCTCATGGATTTGCAAAACTTAAGAACGTAAGGCTTGTGGGGAAGTAGGCATTCATCTACAAAGCTGGTGGGACTCTATTGATACAACCTCTGTGAACAACAGTTTAGCAATATGTATGAAAATTGCAAATGAATATGCCCTTTCATCCTGCTGTTCTACTTCTAGGAGTTGGTCCTACAGAAACTCTGGCTCACATGCAAAATAATAGATTGTAGCATTGTTTGTGACAGCAAAGCTTGAGACAACTTAAGCATCCATCATGGGGAACCGGCTAAATAAATTATGGCATATCTATAGTAGGATACTAATTATTCCTAAAAAAAAATTAAAAATGGGAGGAGGATGAGACAGGCTGAACTCCAAGATTGTTCAGTGGGAAAAAAAATAAAGGGCAGAATATATATTGTGCATTTGTTTCTAAAAGAGGAAAGAAATACTAAAAATATATTAGCACACATTTATTTGCATAGAATATTTCCAGAAAGATACACAAGAAACTCATGCTAAGTGTCTCTCTCGGGGACTAAGGAACCACAGCCCCAAGGGAGACTTCTCAATCCCTTTTTGTGATCTTTAATTTGAAATCATGTGAATGTGTTATTTATTTGAAAAATAAATTTTAAGCCCTGCCGGAACCAGTTTGGCTCAGTGGATAGAGCATTGGCTTGCAAACTCAAGGGTTCTTGGTTCAATTCTGCTCAAGGGCATGTACCTTGGTTTTGGGCACAACCCCAGTAGGCAGCTGATTGATGTTTCTCTCTCATCGACGTTTCTGACTTTCTCTCCCTCTCCCTTCCTTTTTTAAAAAATTTAAGCCCTATTTTAAATGTATATCTGTATCAATTTATTTTGTAATTTTCTATTATAATTTTATAGCTACTATTGAACAGTTGAAGTTTTCATTTTAATATTTTCCCCTTGGAACGTTATGATTTTCAGCATTTCTGATGAATCAAGCTGTTAAGTGCACCAGAAGGATAAACTTGGAACAGTGTGAAGAAATGGAAGCTCTGAGCATGGCTCATTACAGCAGTCCTAAAATTTTGAGGGTAAGAATTATTTTGAAGTGAAGCTGATCCGTTAGGTTTGTTTTCTGTTCTTGGTACCCTTTTAAAATATGACAAGTATAGAATAATTTAAGTACATGAATGGCACTCAAATTTTAAAATGTCTCCAGTTCTTTGGTATACTGATACCAAACATACTGGGGAAAAAATCACTTAAAATAATTTCTGTTTTTATCTAGCTAGCTCATATTTTGCTTTTATTAATTTTTTCTTTTTTTCTTTCACTCATTTTGATGGTAACCAATAATGTCTGTCTCCTGAATTTAAAAAAATTAATAAACTTTACCAATGATAAAAGCATCATAATGTCTGTGACAGAAATAATCATATTAACAACAAGTAGAGATCTCTCTGAGAAACAGGCCAGAAAAGGGTAGAAAATCCACTTTCTTACTGGCAGATGAAATAAGCAATCAGGGAAGGGCTGGAAGGGGGATTGCTGGGGAAGGGAAAAAGGCCACAGTGGTGAGAGGCCTCTTCCTCCTGATAGCAGGGACCCGAGCCTGATCTGAATAAATGAGAGACGCCACTGGCCCATTTGGTGGATGATGTGGAGAGTTGCAAGGAGAAAGTATTTTTTAATGTTTTAAAACCATGGGATTATTGTGAAATCCAGGACCTCCTGATTTTCTCTTTTGGGAGGTGGTGCAAGAGTGGTCCGTGGCATCACTTTCCATTTGGGCTTCAATTTTCAGAGTCAAGTTCAATCTTTTTTCTCCCTTCTCTTCTCATGTCAGCCATCTAGGCCTGTGAATTCTTCCAGTGATTTTGCCCTCTCAGTTTTCTGGAAGTATTCCCTCTGGCACAGGTCTCTTCCAGCACAGGCCTCCCCCAAATTGTCTACTCATCTCCCTCCCCAAAGCCTAAAAGGGTGGGTGTCCTGTGATTGTAGAAGGGAGGTTGAGACCTTCAGGAAGAGTGCTCTGGCTGTGTAGTGGAGGCAGGGGTGTGGCCTTGAGGGGGCTTGGGCTAGAGGCAGGAAGACCAGTTAGGAGGCTGTGAAGGATGCTGACCTTCCAACGAGCACAGGGCAGTGAGAGTGACTGGCAGTGAGAGTCATGTCTTCCTCACGGGGCTGTGTCATTGGTGACCACATGGAAAATACCGAGTGATGATCATGAGGCAGGCAGGCTTCCTGAGACTGGCTCTGCTGGGTTGGTCTATTAAGCTTCCATTTTGGAGGTGAATATCAAAAGAAAATGTAAGGTTACCTCTTTGATTATGATATAGATACAAAAAGATGTAGCTGGCAGGTCTTGATTAAGGATATTCTGTTTTTCTCTTTGTGAAGTCTTAAATAAGTTGAATATGCCCTTTGACCCCCAGTCTGAAAAAAAGCAATAAAAATGATTCTTTTTGTTGTATTTAACAAAATTTGTTGTTTCTTTCTGTCTAGGTACCTAATTCAAAAACAAAGGTAAGAGTATTTCGCAATGGAAACTTTATTATACACTGTCTTATTTCTGAGCCTTTGGAAATGAGTATACTTATGATTAAAGTATACTTACTGCCAAAAACAAAAACACCTGTCAAAAAGCAAGCAGAGCCATAGTCAGTTTGGCTCAGTGGCTAGGGCATTGGTCTGTGGACCGAAGGGTCCCAGGTTCAATTCCAGTCAAAGGAATGTACTTTGGTGCAGGCTCCTCCCTAACCTAGCCCCTGGTCGGGATGTGTGCAGAAGGAAACCAATCGATGTGTTTCTCTCACATTGATGTTTCTCTGTCTCTCCCTCTCTCTTCCACTCTCTCTAAAAATCAATGGAAAAATATCCTCGGTGAAGATTAACAAAAGAAAAAAAAAGCAAGCATAAATGAAATAGGAAAACTTCATGGATGACCCTTTTGTAGTCATATGTTGGTGTGATAGGCCTCTGTGCTTTCTAGCATCCCTTGATACCTTCTTGGTCTCTTGTCAGGAAAGCGGCTAGCTCCCAGGATGCTGTCTGTCCAGTGAGGAAGATAGAGACATTTTCCCCAGTGAGGAGATGAGCTTCCTAGTGTAGCTTCAGCATTTAGTTGCAGACAGGTTCTGTTCCAAACCTATCCCCTCAGCCCAGGGGCCCTGTCAGGCTATGATGAGGTGGCCAGTGTCTCTATAGGTATGTCAGAGAGGAGGAACATGTATCTACCTCTTACTCTTCAGTCTGTGCCCTATGCCTGCCTGGGAATGCAGGTGATGGCTTTGCCATAGTATCCCGAAGCCTGTGTGGCTAGTCAGCCTTATTCAAAAGTCAGCTCTGCCATGACTTTCTCATGTAACATGCTCCTCACACCCCCTGTTGTCAAGTGGGCGATAAACCTCAATGCGCATGATGCTTTGTGCAGTGTCTGTCACACAGGAATCACTTGGGACCACGATCCTACTGTCACCCATGTCATTAAGTCTCTAGACACAAATGTGTTTGAGGTCGATATTTGAAAGGAAGTAGTTGTGTGATTTGAACCTCACACTACTGTGGGCCTGGATTTCCTCTTCTGTGAAGGGGATTTTCAAACTTGTTTTAGTTATAGAGCTTCTCCAAGTGAAATCTCAAACAGAACTCTGCCTAGTGTGTAAGATGGATTGAACCCAAAGCCCCTGGTTGGAATAAGGGTGGTGCCAGAAACTCTCAACCTGCCTAGCCTCTCCATCTCTCTGCTGGTTCGGCCCCTCTCAGGAACTCTGCAGCTCCCAGGAAACCAGTTTGAAAGTCACTGACTATCTCTCAGATACCTCTACGTCACTAAAAAGTGCTTTGAACCTACCATTCAAAGCTTGAACTGTCTGTGGGGCCCTGTCTGCGATATGTCCTTAGTACTAGGGCGGTGCATAGTATGTGTTGGGTTATATGTTAAGTGAATGAATAACTAGGGGATTGGCTCAATCAAGTAGGGAAGGTCTTTATGAGGAATAATGGGATGTTATTGAAAGGCACATAGTGTATGCCAAACTGTGTTTCCAAGTGCTACATATGTCTGAAGTTTCTGTGTACTCCCCCCTTTTCAAGACAGTCCAGACTCACCCCGTATGAGTCTCGCTCGGAACTGGGGTTCAGTGCAGTCAGAAGTGAGGTTCAATGCAGTCGGGAGTTTAAAAAAGCACACAACCTAGATCGTTTGGTTTCTGCCAACCACACCCACATACTATAGAGTGTGCCTGGGACTGTTGGAGAACATGCATGTGTGCATACA
This sequence comes from Lasiurus cinereus, assembly GCA_011751065.1. Classification (NCBI taxonomy): domain Eukaryota; kingdom Metazoa; phylum Chordata; class Mammalia; order Chiroptera; family Vespertilionidae; genus Lasiurus; species Lasiurus cinereus. The sequence goes on along the minus strand of JAAGEH010000417.1, from coordinate 13,602,692 downwards.
GAGTGAGGGCATTTATCTGTAGGAGCTGAGTTTTGGAGGTGATAACATATACGTGCATTTGATGGTGTGATGAGAGTTTTGAGTGTGTGTGTTTGAGACATAATTTACCTCCATAAAACTCACCATTTAAATGTGTACAATTTAGTGGTTTTGGATATATTCACAAGGTAGTGCAGCCATCAACATTATCACCAGGAAATTCTTACTGCTCCAAAGATAAACCCTGTACTTATTAGCAGCCACTCTTCATTCCTCACAAACCCCCTCTCTCTGTTCCAGCAACCACTAATATAGTTTCTGTTTCTGTGGATTTGCTCTATTCTGGACATTTCACATAAAAGAAATCACACAGCCGAAACTGGTTTGGCTCAGTGGATAGAGCGTCTGCCTGGGGTCTGAAAGGTCCCGGGTTCGATTCCGGTGAAGGGTATGTACCTTTGTTGGGGGCACATTCCCATTAGGGGGTGTGCAGAAGGAAGCTGATCGATGTCTCTTTCTCATCGATGTTTCTAACTCTCTATCCCTCTCCATTCCTCTCTGTAAGAAATCAATAAAATAATATTAAAAAAAAAGAAATCATACAGTATGTGACCTTTTGTGTCTGGCTTCCATTGTTTAGCATCATGTGCTTAAGGTTCATGTATGTTGTAATAAGTGTCAGTCCCTTATTCCTTTTCATAGATGAATAATGTTCTTTTGTATGAATATATCACATTTTCTTTATCCAGTCATCAGTTGATATACTTGCAGGTTGTTTTCAGTTTGTGACTATTATAAATGCTGCTGTGAGCATTTGTACACACGTGTGTGTGTGAGCATATGTTTTCAGAGGTAATTACAAGTAAAGTTTTGGCTATATCCTTCTCAGGTGTTTTCTCTGTGAATGTATATATGTACTTACATATAAATATTCACATTTTTGCAAATATGGGATTACATAGCATGCCTGTTGTTCTGTAGCACACTTTTCCCTACTTGGGAGTCTATCAATGGAGGTTTGTTTCAAGTGTTTTGTTATTTTAACCCGTTCACCTCTGTTGTGGTATCTTCAGTAATCCAGGACTTCTTGATTTTGCAGGTCCCTATCACTGTCCAGTCCATCATCATTCAGTCTCTAAATAAAACGCTTACCCGGCTGGCAGACACGCACGTATTGGAGCCAGTTCTTGTCGAAGAGGCGGGGGCTGTTAAAGTCTGCACTAATGTCGTTCTAGAGGTAGGGCCCAGTTGGCTTTGAAAACTTGATTAGTTTGTGGCAGACTCAAACTGTGTGGTCCCGAAGGGTTCAACTAGATGCCCTTCAAAAGGGGCTCTGGCCCACACTGTGGTATTGCTTTTCTTGACGTGGCCTCATGCTAGTCTTTCTGCTGCCCCTCAAGAGGACATCGCTTTGTCTCTGAAGTAATCCTGTGTGCTTTTTCTCCATAAACCTAGTGACTTACAAGAATACATAAAAGTTTGTTTTTGTTGCCATTGTTTTTTTTAAAATATATTTTATTGATTTTTTTTTTTTACAGAGAGGAAGGAAGAGGGATAAAGAGTTAGAAACATCCATGAGAGAGAGGCATCGATCAGCCGCCTCCTGCACGCCCCCTACTGGGGATGTACCCGCAACCAAGATACATGCCCTTGACCGGAATCGAACCCGGGACCCTTGAGTCCGCAGGCCAACACTCTATCCACTGAGCCAAACTGGTTTTGGCCATTGTTTTGTTTTACTGTTTCCACTGCAGAGAGAGACTGATTATATTCTGCCCAGGCCAGCTGAGTTGGAACTTACGTAATCGGGTATGGAGAGGTTCAAATGACCTTGTTTGTCAGCAGGGGTGACGCCAAAATAATATCTCCCCTAACCTGATTGGGACAGGAGAGAAAAGCTTCAAGTGGAGAAATGGGAAAGCACTTGTCTCCTCTCTGTATTTTATTTGAGTTATTAATACAATTACAGAACTGTTGTGGGAACAGGTGTATTTGGAGTGTCGTTTCCTTTTTAGGTAAAGTACAGTCTTACATACACAGATGCAGGTGAAGTAACAAAAGCCGATCTCTCTCTCCTTCTGGGGGCAGTTAGTGGCACAGAGCTTCCACTCCAGCAAAAGTTTGAAATTCATTTTATTCAGGTAAGTTTGATCTATTTTGTACAAGTAGCTCACTGCCAAGTGATAAGAAATCCTAACTTGTCAGTGAAAAACATAATCTCAGCGTAGAAGTATTGCCGCACCTAACCCTATGCCCTGAACGAAGGCTTACACATAGCATTGGGTCTGTAATGAATCAGACTGAGGCCTGCATCCTTTCCCACGGGGACTGAGTCCTTGCATGCAAGCTTGCTCTTTATAGCATGATGCACTCCTACACTCAGCAGATACATTTATAGTTCTGAATAGGGGAGAAATTATTCTGTTGGTTGGTAATTCTGGATTTTATTCTGAAAAGCATTTCGTTTTCCCACTGCCACTTCCTTGTTAAAGTGAGAATTACTTGGGGCTTTTCTGCATTGTCTTACAGCAAAATACAAAGCCAGTTCCTCTCAGTGGAAACCCTGGTTATGTTGTGGGCCTCCCGCTAGCTGCCGGATTTCAGCCTCACAAAGGATATCCTTTTGGTTCTGTGGAGAAGGTTGATTTCCCTGACCACATGCGTGAGCCATGCTTCCCTTTATCGCTGAGGCACCTGTGGGCTGGAGACGCTGGTCTCGGCCACAGGTTTCCCTGGTGGCTCTGGAGAGGGTGGTCAGGCCACAGCATATGGGGCTCCTTGAAGACTAGAGGTTAGGGGGTGAAACCTCATGACCCAGGAAAATGTCAAATTTTATAATGAGAGTCTTAACCCTGAAAAGCTGACAGACATTTAGGTGTATTTAATTTCACAGAGATCCAAACAAATTTAGTGATTTTGAAAACTTCAAATTAATTTTGAAGGGCCCGTTTCTGAAGTTTTTTTCTTCTGAGGATCTAATCAAGGAAAATAGTTATAACTGCCTTTTTAAAAAAAAAATATATATTTTTTATTGATTTTTTACAGAGAGGAAGGGAGAGGGATAGAAAGTTAGAAACATCGATGAGAGAGAGATTGATCAGCTGCCTCCTGCACGCCCCCTACTGGGGATGTGCCCATAATCAAGATACATGCCCTTGACTGGAATCGAACCTGGGACCCTTGAGTCCGCAGGCCGACGCTCTATCCACTGAGCCAAACCTATTTTGGCAGTTATAACTGCTTTTACCATCTCCTGGGAAATAGCAGTCAGAAGAGAGATATTTGGGTCTCACTCATGTCTCAGTCACATGTGTCACTGTTTCCTGAGAACCAGACTGCTGTCATACTGGGTGATTATGCCTTAACTCTCTATGAATGTCTGGGATTATTCAGACCATGAATAGATATGGACAACTTACTATTCTTCGTAGCACAGCTGAGCAAGACTGCTTGGCAGTAGAGGGAATTCGGACCCCAGTATTATTTGGTTACAATATGCAATCTGGCTGTAAACTAAGGTAAGGGAGAGACTTATTGCTGTTGGAACTTCCATGTGTTGATCAAAAAATGAAACATTCTCCCCCCGACGCCCACCATGTCAATCAGACATTTGCCTCAGTTGATTGGAGTGCTTGTGAAAGCTACAGTGTACCTTATGATTATTAATAGGTAGTAGCAATAGTGACAACACATTATAATATAGTTTTTTTATTTTTCACTTTAATTCTCAGAACCATAAGCCATGTGTCATGGTTCAAAGGAAAATTGCTACAACCATTTAAAAAATCAAATAGAGTGGAGTAAAAACCTCAAGGCTTTGTATGTTTTGTTTTAAGGTTGGATAGCACTAGAGTTCACGCAAAAATACTTTCCTTGGAAGTCCTGTTGTAGGTCTGCATTTTCATATACTGCACACAACATAGCAAGCCCAGTGAGAGGAAGCCTGAGTGTGATCTGCTTTCAATTTACTGGTACTTTTTTTTTTATTATCAAACATGCAACTACTGTAAAATGTCAAATGGCTCTGCATGGCTTATTTTAAAACAGCAGTTCTTAAAATCTGCACCACCCCAGAGGTAGTAACTCTTACAGCTTATTTTTTTGGAAATTTACCTTCAAATTTTTAAATAGCTTGCATATAATGCTATTTCTTGATATTTTAGTTTTACAGATTATTTCTTGAGTTCCCACTATGGAAGATGAAAATCTGGCTCTTTTCCCTTTCACCCCCTATCCCACCATCCACTCACTTTTGGGGTAATTATGTCATTATTTTGGTTAGACCATTACGTGCCATTTACATTTTTACATTACTAGTTCTATTTTGTTGTTGTTAATCCTCATCCGATGATATTTTTTCCATTCATTTTTAGAGAGTAGAAGGGGCTGGGGGAGAGAAATAGAGGGAAACATTAATTAGTTGCCTTCTGCACATGCTCTGGGGCCCTCGAACAAACATGCAACCCAGGTAGGTGTCTTTGACCTAGTGTTGAACCTGTGATCCTTCATTACGATGTTCTAACCACTGGCCAGAGCTTACATTATTAGTTCTGATTATTTTAGACCAGCATTTGTGAAAGGTGATTTCAGAATACATTTCCACAAGTTGTCAATAAGGGTAGGTCTATGATTTAATATGTTTGGGAAATACCAATTAAAGTTAAAAACATGCTCCTGCTGTAGGACTTCTCAGAGTCTTTAATATGCCAGTGTACTTCAGGAGGGATATGAGTATGCAATAGTTCCCAAACTTTTGGCCATGGAACCTTTCTTGTACAAAGCCTCTTGATGGACCACAGTTTGAGAAACATGGTTTTGGGTTCATCTCCTTGGCCCAAGACGATTTCTCAAAGTTAGAAACACATTGGCTTCTTTCAAACAATCCCCTTTTGGAGGGAGAGAAAATAAACCATGGTGTTGTTGAGCTGTGAAAAATGTTGGTGTGAGCAACAGCTTCATTTGATTGACTTTTTCCTTCTCCAAAGACTGACCAGCACTATCACGTGTCCACTTGTCGTGGAAAAGGTGAAGAACCTGCTGAAGGGCCAGGGCTTCCCAGATTATGTGGCCTCTTTTGGAAATTCTCAGGCCCAGGATGTGCTGGACTGGGTGCCCATCCATTTCATCACCCAGGCACCCCATGTGAAGGTACCGGGGGAGAAGCTGAAGGCCACATAATGGAGATATCTCTTTCTTCCACTTACCCCTCCACCCCGTGGGAGGTAGATGGCTCTGGGCGGGAGCCTGGGCTTTGGTATCAGATGGGCCCGGACCTTGAATACTGATTTTGTCCTTGTTAACATTGTTGTCATTGGCCATTGATTTTGTGGGACTGGGCCCTTTCCTCTCTGTGAAGTGGAAATGATGGTTATAGTAACCATCTCGTAGGGATTGTTGATTTAAAGAGGTAATTAATATTCATGGTGCCTAGTGATTACTCCATAAATGGGAACCTGACCATTCCTACTATCATTGTTGGGGTTACATGAAGCCTGTAGGCATTGGATTATGAGACAAGTGTGAGGACTACCTCAAAGAGATTGAGACATCTTCTCATCCACAGCGCTGTTCCCTGGTCTATAAAGGCAGCCCACTTGAGAGCTTTCAATTCAAAAGTTCCCAAGAGTTTAATGGATTTGACATCTATAAATGGGTTCCTGATCACATGTAATTCTTCTGCCCACCTTTTCCTTTTGTCTCAGCAGTCAGTGTGGGCTGGCCTCGATCCCTGGAGGTGTGCTCTCCATCTTATCCTTTAATTGCCCAGCTTTTTCTTGTCACAGTTTCTTCAGGCCTTTCATTATCTGCTTAGCATATTTATAGCATGGGGACAGTGGGGGTGAGGACTGCTCCCCACCTCGGATCTTGCCCTTCCTACCAGAGACAGGTGATTGCTCAGTCCCTGCTTTCCAGCTGCTAAGTCTTGGCTCAGCTCTGCTGCCTCAGTGAACCAGGCAGATTGCTTCTGGCTTCTTGGAGATGGGTTAAGACATCTAGTTATTACTTCCCCCTCAGAAGGGAAAACGGATTGGGAGGAGACGTAGCAGTGAGGACATTAGCACTGCCAGGGCCTGTGCTGGTCCAGGTAGCTCAGGGCCTGGGGTAGGTTTTGTGCCAACATTTCAGGAAACCCAGGTAGAAGCAGACATGAGAGCATCTGCCAAGCTCAGTTATACCAGCTGCTTGTTGCATCTTCTCCTAATAACAGGATATTCAAGGATCTCTCAGTCTACAAATTGCTTAAAAGGCAGTTCCAAGCTAAGGATCCCACCGTGCCTTTTTGGCAGGCACAAATTTAGCAGGCCTGCTAGCTTTTCATGCCTTGAAGAGATGTGTTTTTAAAAACGTGTTATTGTGGAAGATTTCAAACATATACAAAAATAGAATAATACAACGAAATCCCTCCTAACCACCATGCAGCTTCAACAGTTATCACAGTTGCCAACTAAAGAGGTCTAGAGGCAGGAAAAAGATCGGGAAGGCCCACCAACTATTTTCCCCTAGGGGCTGCCCAAACAGAAGCCCCGGAGCAGAGGCCTCAGGCCCAGCTCCCACAGTGTCCAGTCTGAACTGGGCAGCTCCATGGAGGCTCTCAGTCTCTGTGGAGAGTTGGCAGTATCTCTGACAACTTAGACTCTGCCTATAAAGCCCAGTGTAACACCTTAATTGCCAGTTGATGAAATCAGATAAAAGAAGGCACATTTCTTTTAAGTGTATTTTAAGCAATCAGGCTTAATTTGTCTGTTAATAATACCATTCTCTCTTGTCCCCACCCAATGCCAGTTCTCTCCTCAAGTATCTCAGAGGTAGCTGTAACAGGTAGAGGACGTTAGAGCAGGCAAGGCCCAAAAGGTTCTACAGACACGCACTGGGCTTACAACTCCCAGCTGATGCTGGCCTCTTTAGAAATTAGAGGAATTGGAAGGAGTGGAAAAATTGTGCTTTAGGTGTTACAATGTTTTTGGAGCATTGAGTACTTTAAAATATGTGCTTTCTCTAAGCGGTTTTTATCTGAACTTTGAGAGTCTATTCAAACTCTTGTTCAGAACATTTTGTAATATGTGAAACATTTTATAATTAAAACTCTGAACTGCAGATTAAGTTTGACTTGTGGTTGGTGTAATAGTCAAACTGATTAACAGCATTTTGTTTTGTAGGATGTCTGCCAGCTCCCACTGGCTTTGGTTATAGAAGTGAAGTGGACTAAGTATGGATCCTTACTAAACCCACAGGCTAAAATAGTCAACGTAACTGCAAATCTAATTTCATCCTCATATCCTAAGGTAGGCCTAACTTTAGCTTCAAGGTATAGATTAAGACACAAGTCCAGACAAAACTCAAGTGTGATAATAAAATTTATTATTTTGTGAAAAAGATTATAATTAAAATGGAAACAGTCTGGATTCTTTAAAAAAAATACTTTTATTGAGTTCAGAGAGGAAAGGAGAGAGATAGAAACATCAATGATGAGAATCATTGATTGGCTGCCTCCTGCATGCTCCCTACTAGGGATTGAGCCCGCAACTCAGGCATGTGCCCTTGACCAGAATCGAACCTGAGACCCTTCTGTCTGCAGGCCTATCCACTGAGCCAAACCAGCTAGGGCAACAATCTGGATTCTTAAAATACTGCAATCATTTTCTTTCACTTAGAAGAGATACCTCCACTGACAAGAGTTTTATTCATAGTAGCACGCTTGTTTAGATTTATCTTTAAAATTCTTATGAAAATTGAGTTGTGATTGACATTGATAGGTTGGGACAACCTGGATAAAAATTATTTCTCTCATTCAAGTTAATGGATGATTAGCCCTCTACATACCTATTAGATTTTTGAACTGACCAACAGTGGTCAGTAAGGAAGAGAGTGAAAGGTGTCCTTTGTTACCCTGGTAACACACAGGTGGCAAGGCTTACAGCACCCTGGCTTTTTATTACAGACCAACTCAGGAAAAGAAAGGACGATTCTTATATCCACTGCGGTTACTTTTGTGGATGTGTCTGCACCTGCAGAGGCAGGCTTCAGAGCTCGGCCAACCATCGATGCCAAGCTGCCCTTCAATTTCTTCTTCCCATTTGTTTGACGTAAGTAATTTAAAGAAAGGAGGCCACACTTCTAGAAGAGAGTGACTTCCAGACCAGTACACCTCCCCTCCTCACTCATTTCCCTCCTTTTGGAAATTTTATTCTACTTGGTTTGACTTTAAAAGGGGGCACTATCTGATCTTGGTAATTTCCAAAACTCTCAACATACAGATCGTATGTAGAAACCAAATTGCACCTTTGGGAAGATGGTAGAGGGGACAGACTCTGAAGTAGCACAGGCATTGAGGGTTTATCCTTTCACTCACCTCTTGCTTTGATGTGAGTTGTTGTTAAAATAATCATTGTTTTTAGTTCAGGTTTTCTTTCAAGTCCTGTTGAAATGAGTACAAAAATAGCAAACTATTGTATAAGCTCATGCAGATAGAATACAAGGCCTCCGGAGGGGATCTTCCCCCAAATGTCATGTTAATTAGAGTGGAGTCTTGGGTCCAATTGACATTTCTGTACCAGGCACTGTCGTTAGCTAGCTCTCTATCTGGCTAGCTAGCTCTCCAACTGGGCTGGTGTGGAATGCCACAGAGCAGTTCCAAGCAGTTGAAGCTGGAAAGAATATAGTAGGAGGGTCCGGGGGAAGGAGAGAGTTTATGTTCTACATTAATTGTACAGTAATTGAGAAAAACGTTGTCAGGTGGCAGAACTGGGTGATGCAGCTGGATGATGCAGAGGAGGAGCTAGGAACCCCAGAACAGCCTTCTTGGGGAACTGCCCTACAACAGGCTGTTTAGAACAGCTTGGAAATTGAAAAGGCCTTTCCAGAATGGGCTGGTAGCTAAGGTAGCTTCCTTTTTTTTTTTTCTTTTGTCTTTCAGAGCGCTCAGATGAAAGAATGCCTCAGTATTCCCATAGAACGTGAAAACTACATTTGATGAGATGAAATGTTATATACAACTAGTGATTGTCCAGCTTTGTTGTACAATTTCAAGCAAGAGTCAAGTGTTCAACATGAGAAACAGCTTATAATACATTTGTGATACAATGCAGGTGGGAATGGGATGGGAAGCCTTCAGTCACACCAAGGAAGAGAGAGAGCCTTCCGAAAGACTGTCCCTCCAGAATCCAAGCTGGGTTGGAGGCAAAGACATCAAACCAACTCTGTCCTGCAGATGCGCCAGGAGGGCTGGTGGTTCTCATTCCTAGCCACAGCCCGGGAGGCGGTGTCTTGAGTGGAGCAGGGACGTCTCTAGTTGACCTCCCCCAGAAGTCCGTGCTGTCTCAGTAGCTTGTTAAGTCTTTCAATTTCTTGTTCCTGTTATTACAAAAGCAAACAAATAACTGAATTTACCTCTGAGCCTCACCAGGGACGTGGCCATCATTCTGTGAGCCCTAGTACAAGGACAGGCCATGAAGCTTGTGGAATCAGTTTGCGGAAGGCAACTGCCACAGTCACATGGCGTCCAGTGGACAATAGCGGAGATAAGAGGAGGGACGCCCAGTTTAGCTGGGAAGGAGGCAAGGCCAGGGAAAACTTAGCCAGGGGGACAGATGCTCCTGGCTTAAGGCACACAGGAGTAAAGGCCTGGCGTGAGACGCACTGTGCTGACGGTGGCTATTTCCCCAGAAGTGCTTTCTTACCTTCTCAGAACAGCTGAACTCGAGTTGCTGAATCTTCGCAGCCAATTGCATATTTATCTGTTTTAACCTCAACAGTTGCTGTTCTGAACGTGTCTTAACCGAGATAATTATTCCTGAAAAATAATTGAGGGTCTCAATAATACTGGTTTCTCATTTAACCACTTGGAAAAAAACTATGTGTACAGTTGGGAAGAGTGGTGACAGACAAGTAAAACAGTCATTGCTTAAAGGCATCTGAAGTAGGAGGGTCTGATTTTTCATTTCTGAGCCACTCATTTCTGAGGACCTCGTTGTGAAATACTTCTCTTTGGTTCCCATGGGCTGAGAAATCCTTAAAAAGAATCACTGAGCAGATGGGCATTAAGTTTCTTACCACAGAACTTCTTCACCACCGCACTGCCTAGCAGCAGTGTGTGCAAAAGCCACCAAGGTGCTGGCCTGGCTGGTGTGGCTCAGTGAATAGTTTCAGCCTGAGCACTGAGGGGTTGTGGGTTCGATTCCCAGTTAAGGGGATGTATCTGGATTGCAGATTCCATCCCTGCTTCCATTGGGACGTGTGCTAGAGGCAACCAATCTTTTTCACATAGATGTTTCTCTCTTCCTCTCTCTGAAATCAATAAAAATAAAATAAAGTCACAGCAGAAACATGAATTCTCTGAGATGGAGGCTCCCTGTACAAACAGAGTATGCAAGGCATAGGCTTTTAACCTAAAATACAGAGTATTTCCCCAAGTGGGTGCTCCACAGCCAGGGTCTACAGCATGTGAATAGGTATTATGTCCCCAGAAAGTATCAGGTTGGTCAATTTGGAAAATATTACAGTTCTCAGAGTCTTCATCACACTAACACATGTGCTTTTCTCAAAGGAGGCAGGATCTAGTGTAAATCATTTTTCAGCTTCCTTGTACCCCTTTTGGATGAGACCCCTCCCAAGGTGGGTAGGGTGTGATAAAATGCTCTTTGGGGATTAGCCTAATAGAAATGGGGCCTGAAAGAGAAAGGTAGTTCCTCTGAGGGCACATGTCTAGGAGTGAGTGCTCAGCCACAGAGGTGGTGGTGGGACACCAGATCAGACCACTTCACTTTCTCTAGGCTGCGGGGAGGAGGAGGAAACTGATCTGGAAACCACGACCTGCAGCCCCTGTGTCCACCCCCAGGCGCCACCCATTCCTATGTGCTCTGCAACCCAGGAGTGCAGGGGACGTACCGTTGATGATCCGGGCCACCCGCCACAGCCGGAGCAGAATCAACAGTTCAAGAGCCTCAAACTCATGCTCCCAGAACAGGAGAATGATGTCGAGAACAAAGGAAACCACGACGACAACAGAGTCCAGGATTTCAAACTTGTGATGGAAGAACTCCAAGCGGAAAACAAATATTTTAAAGGAAACTTCTATCATAAAGAAGGTCAAGATGGCAATGCTCATGAAGTGGAACATCTGAAGGAGACAAGGAGGCACAGTGAGAGCAGGTCCGGGCTGGGGCAGGTCACAGACCACAGGCCTCAAGTGCACCTGTCAGGTCACCAGAGAGAGTTCATTCACTGACCAGTCCTGAGCCCCTGCCAGCACCAGGCCCTGTCCTTGGGCTGGTAAAACAGTGGGAACAGCAGACGGGGTTCTGCTCTTTGAAGGGCGACTGGGCGATGGCAGATTGGAAAACATCACCATGCCTATTGGCATAGCAATACTGGAACTGAGCCAAAACCTTATGTTCTTTCACTGGGCTTTTTCTTTTCATTTTTTCCCCCCTTTGACTCAAACTGGCCTCTCACCCAGCCTGAGTCACCCACCTTGCTTAATCATTAAGCCCTCACAGCAATGAGGTTCTGGTGAGCATCCAGTAGTTTTAGGAACAAGTCTATTGATTACAGAGATGGAATTTTCAATCAAACTAAAGACAGCATGTTGGCCTCAGTTTCCAGGAAAGCAGACCAATCCCACCAAACGTATCCTTGCCAAATCAGACAGAATGACTCCATGGCTGACAACTACCCTCTACCCTAGCGCCAACCAATCAGTAGAGACCACGACCCTAACTCCTTGAGTGCATCATGAGAAACAATCCCTCCCTCTCCCCCCCATAACGTCCTTCTCCTGGAAGCCATGGGGAAGGAGTTTTTTGAGCGGAGCTCACCTGTGACTCCAGGCATGGTGCCATCTCCTTAATAAATCCTTACTTTCTTGGCTGCAAACTCTCATTTGATAAGTGCAGGCAAACAGACCCTTCAGTTGCGTAACAATGCCACTGCTTGGAATTTATCCTACAGCTTAATTCACGTGTAATGGGAGAAGCTTTTCAGCCCCTGAATGTCTCCTATGTTACTGATGATGGGCCACAGGTGGTGCATTTTTGGGGTGTCCAATACCCCTTGGGCAAATGTCTGGGAGGGACTCTGGCAGGAAGTGTGAATCAGGGAATAAATAGTGGCACATCCCTGGATGGCTTCAGCCAAGGGATCCCATCGGAACAGCTAAGGAGAAACAGCTCTTCTAGGGGACGAGAAAGTATGGTTCTGATCAGAGCGCCCCTCCAGAATCGGGGACACACACTAGCTCAGCGATCCAGGCAGCCAAGTGAAAGGAGAAAGTTTCCTGTTACGGTAAATGCTTATCTCTAACTTGGAAAGGAAGACATTTCCTCTGCCCTTTGACTAAAAGCACCCGATCTGCAGCCTCAGGGCGGGTGCTAGCCACCCTGCTGTCCCCTGCAGTGCAGGTACCGGAGTGAAGAAAGCATTAAAGGGCTGTGGACACACTACCCTGCCGGCGTAGTTGTTCTTGTCCGGCTGGATGATCTTCAGGTCCAGGATGAGCTCGGCCAGCACCAGGAGGGCATCCAGCACAACCAGGCAAATGATGATGACCTGCGGACCCAGGGAGGAGGACAAGCCATGAGCCCCAAAGGGAGATGGCCTTCTGTCTTTCAAAGGTCGGTCTGGAAGCCTCTGGATGAAACCACTAGGGAAAATGCCAAGGATGGGAGGCTGCTGCCCCAGCACCCTGTGGGGAGCCCGCTGGGGGCCAGCTCCTCCACAGAAGCCCCTCCTCCCCCTCCTGCCTTTCCGGGCTGTTCGTCCCCTCAGTGCCTGTACCAGGGCATCTCAGGACAGCTCACTCACTGACCCTCTGTCACTACTTGTCTTTTTTCTTTAAATGTATTTTTGTTGATTTCAGAGATGAAGGGAAACAGAGAGATAGAAACATCAATGAGAGAATCATTGATCAGCAGCCTCCTGCACATCCTACACTGGGCATTAAGCCCACAACCCAGGCATGTGCCCTGACTGGGAATCGAACCATGACCTGATTCATAGGTCGACGCTCAACCACTAGTCGTGTTGGCTGGGCACTACTTGTCTTTTTCTTACTTGTTCACTGTTTCCAGCATCTCTCAAACCAATCTGCTAATTCCTAGGTGGCAAAGTAAGTAATAAAAACATTTTGCCACATTTTTCTTTTCCTAGTGCTGTGCATCGCTTCCACTAGGGGAAGCCCAGAGTAGATGCTCAGTAAGTACTGACAAACATGCAGCCTCAGGTCTGAGTTGTGGGAGGGGCCTCCAGGCTCTCCCGCTTTGGGCAGTGGGGTTACAGTGATGTCCACTGTGCACATAAACCAGCTGCGGCGCAGAGTCGTGAGAGACCGCCCCAATTCAGGTGGAAGACTGAGAAGAGTTGTGGGAAAGACGGTCATGACCTGGGGCCAGACGGGGGCAGTGGGAACCAGAGTGAAGGGAGTGGGTGATCTCAGTGATGCTGGTGGTCACAGAGATGGAGGTGGTGACGACTCTGAGGAGGGCCTGATGGGTGGAGGGGACGGTGTTCAGAGAGACCACAGGGATGACAGGGTGGTGATGGGAATGGCAGCAGTGGAGGGACCCAGGGGACGCTGCCTGACTTTCTTCCTTTGGAAACTGTGCACCATCACTTGCTTCTCGCGGGGCCTTGCCTCTCACACGCTCAGGTGCGTAGATTTTGGCCTCTGAAGGTTAATGTTGCCAGTAATTTTCTTGGCAGTTTCAGGATGAAATTCTACAAGTCAGGTCTACTAAGAACAAAGTACTGTGCACATTTTTTATCATTTCCACCTGTAGCTAATTATTTCAGTAATTAAATGATTTGATGATAGAGTATTGTGAAATTGCATGGAAAACTGTTTTTCAATGAAGTTTTTATACAGATCAAATTCAGCAGCCTAATAAAGATTCAAGCTTTTGGTGGGTTTCCTCCCCCCCACACACACACACACCATTCCTCCCTCCCTCCCTCCCTCCTTTCTTCCTTTCTTTCTTTCTTTCTTTCTTTCTTTCTTTCTTTCTTTCTTTCTT
>JAAGEH010000417.1:13544649-13588697 GCA_011751065.1 Lasiurus cinereus | reverse complement strand
TTTCTTTCTTTCTTTCTTTCTTTCTTTCTTTCTTTCTTTCTTTCTTTATCCTTGGTTTTATTTTAGAGCTAAAGGGATCTGACTTAAAACCAAGGCACAGAAATATTAAAAACAGACTGCAATTCAGCCATAAAAAGAGACAAAGTACTGATACACTCTATGACGTGATTGAACCTAGAAAACATGCTAAAGTGAAAGGAGCCAGACGCCAAAGACGATCTGTATTGTATGATTCCACTTACATGGAATGTCCAGACAGGCCAATCTATACACACAGTAAGATTAGTGGTTGTCAGGGGCTGGGAGGCCATTGTTTAATGGGTACCAAATCCCCTTTGGGGGTGATGAAAGTGTTCTGGGACTGGATAGTGGTGATGGCTGTGCAACACTGTGAATGTATTAAATAAAGGCCACTGAACGATTCACTTTGAAATGATTCTTTATATGAATCTCACCTCTGAAAGACAGGCCCAAGGTCACAAAGCTACAATGCCTGGGGCCCCACCAGTATTTTCTCTCTTGGTTGTGCCATCCCATGTGTGACAGCAGGTAGCTAGACATCATGTCACCTTGGCCACCTTAAACCATGTGGAGCAAGTGGTTTGCAAGAAAGGGATTCCAGAATCTTCTATATGCTGATCCTACCAGCACAGATCTAACCCTGAGCCTGAACCTGTATCCCCCGCTGTGAGGTGGCCACCTTTCTTCTACTCTGTGCCTCTTCTCCAATCTGGCCATGTCACCCCTCCCACCCAGATGTAAACTTCCTATGGCTGCCCACTGCCCAGGGATGACGACCTTCCAGTGCCTCCTCCCTTGCCAAGCGGTCCCTCTTCTCACCACACACGTGCCTTGTGGACCTTCTCAGTCCTGCCACATTCTAGACGCTTTCCTACCTCGGGCCCTTAGCAACAGGGCCCTCTGCCTGGAAAGCTCCTCCCTCTCCCACCCACTGAGCTCACTCCTACCCAGCCTTCAGCTGTTGGGGTGCGAGGGGGGATGTCACCTCCTAGACATGTCTCCCCCACCGCCAGGATATCTCAGAGCCCCCTTCTGTTTTCCTACAGAGGGCTTCTCTCCACTTGTAACCAGTTATCTGTCTGGGTGGTTTCTCGAATGACTGCAACCGTGAGTGGGACAAAGATGTGTCCATCACACTCGCCACTATAACTGCCCACTCCCCCAACACCCCCCTTCCCTGCCACACACACACACACACACACACAGGTGCTAAAAAAACGGCTGTTGAGTGAATGACTAGACACCTCTACTTATTTTTTCCCAGTACCAGCATCTCTGGGGACCCCAGCTTAGGGGGCCAGGTGGTGGGCTGAGTCAGGAGAAGGGGGGACCTCCCAGAGCGGGGTAATCCAGGGCTCTCCTTGCAGCTGGAAGGAAGCTGGCTCCTTCCTCCTACTCCTGAAATTGAGGGTTTGGGATTTCAACCCCAACAACTTAATACCACGCTTTCTTTCCTGCCGAGCCTCAGAGGAAAGCGCTGTGCCCGGTTGCTTGGCTTGCATTCTTTCTCTAAGCCACAAAAAAGCGAAAAAATACCAAAATAAGTTTTCCCTATTTTACCCTGGAACAAAGTCAGCAATGGGAGAGGCAAGGGCTGCTTCTCTCTTTTTCCAGAAGGGACACTGGCTCTCAGTAGGAGCTGGATTATCTTGGCTCAGGGTCCCCAAATGGCCCATGTGGTAACAGTGCTGACAGGGGCTACGTACTCTCCCAACGCCCCCAGGCCTCCGGCATTCTCCTGAGACTCAGACGTGATCCCCGACTCCTGCCTACCCACCTGAGGGCTGGCCAGACTCCACCTGCTTTTGTCCTTCAAAATCAGATGTCTGGACAGATCCTGAACTCTGTAGAACACTCCATTCCTTTGCTATTCTTCGAAGCCCCCCACCCCCCTCTCATGTTCTCTCCATCACCGCACCTGGAAGTCAGCGGTGAGTTCAGCCTGGCAGGTGTTTCTGGCTGAGACTGAGGCCCCCACGGTGAAGAGTGGGTGTGGCCTGGCACCCTCTGGGCCTTGTGGGGCTGCCTCCAATGTGTAGCCTTTAATTTACTTTGTGAATGTGTGGCAAAATTTGTATAATATAAAATATACCATTTTAACCATTTTAAAATTCAGTAGCATTAAGTCTATTCCCAAGGTTGTGGAACCATCACCACCCAGAACATCTTTATCACCCAAATGGGAGCCCTGGATCCAACCTGTGCCAACCACCAATCTGTTTCCTGTGTCTATGGATTTGCTCCTTTTGGACATTTCACATGAATGGAATCATACAATATCTAGTCTTTAGTGTCTGGCTTCTCTCACTCAGCATCATGTTCTCCAGGTTCGTCCATGTTGTAGCAGATATCAGCGCTTCTTTCCTTTTCATGAATTCCATTGGATGGATGGACCACATTTTGTTTATCCATTCATCAGATGATGGACCTTTGGAGTAAGATTTAATCCCTGAAACACGGCACCTGCCCTGAATACCCAGCGCTGTGTAGGCGCCTAGCACATGATCCGTGCTCAGGAGACATCTGCACAATGAATGAGGCAGTGGCAGAGACGGGCCCCCACCCCAGCCTCGTGACTCTCAGCTGAGGGCTCTGCCCACCTACCTGAAACCTGTGAGTGCTGAAGAGCTTCTTCAACCTGGTCCTGAAGTCTAGAGGGCGCTTGGATGTGGAGACAGGGCCCGAAGTTGGGTCAGCAGCTCTGCCCTCCTCCTCTGAAGCTGGTGTTGGCGATGGCTGCTCCTCTTCTCCCCCCTCTTCCTCCTCCTCCTCCTCCTCTTCATTCTCCCACTTCTTGTAGTTGATGTTCCAGGCATGGCAGTCATCCCCAACGACGGTGAAGTGCCTCAGGAACTTGCTCATCCTCTCAGCAGAAGCCACCTTGGCCCTTCGGGTGACTGTCTGAGGGAGGGAACAGGAGTGAGCTCTCGGCAGAGCGGCCTCAGAGCCGGACCAGACCACTGGGACTCCAGGTCTCTCTGGCGGGGAGCAGGGCCCCGGCTGGGCCACAGGGGTGAGGGCAGTCCCAGAGCTCAGAGCACCGTGCAAGCACAGAGACCGTGAGGTCACAGTGGTTTCTTGTGCTTTTATTTTTGGAATCCAGGCTGTCAGTGTCAGTGAGGCGACAGGAAATGCCAGACCCCATCTGGCCTATTGCTGTGGTCTGGTTGGCAGTAACCAACGGAATTGATACTATAACCCAGTTACAAAATACCCATCACAGACCCACGTGTAAAGATGGGAAGAAGGCCGCATGGTTCAAAGATATCACAACCTGAAAAACCAGAGGCGAGAGTTAGGAGGGGGAAGGGAAAGCCAAAAGTAAAAGTACCCAGAGTTTCACAGAAGAGTGAAGGACCCCCCTCTCTACTTCATGCCGTGGTGGATCAGTCCTGGAAAGGTGAGAAGCAAATGGATTTTTTTCTAGGTTCAGCTATTTTAAATACACAATGGACAATTATTTAAAGACTGATGGCCTCAAAGCAAAAAGCAAATAATCCTCCCCTCTTTGCCCAGATAATACATTTTTTATAAAGTTCAATAATGAAAACTTTCAGGTATGGATACAAGAAGAGGAAATATGGTCAGTGGAACAGAAGGGAGCCTAAGCAGACTTAGGTTTCCTGGATGTGATGGTAGTGGCAGTTCAGATCAGCGGGAAGGGCTGGTGAGGTTAGGACAAGTGACTTTCCCAATAGGAAAGTAAGTAAACAAAAGACCCCCACACAACATAAAGAATAAATTTAGGAGGCATTGGCATTAACATATATATACTCTGAGTGGTCAGATTATTATGATCTCTGAATGATTCATGCAAGAACGGGCCTTCCTTCCCCTGGTTGCTGGCACTACCTTTGCTCCAGCCCAGAGCCGCCTTTCTACCTTCCCATGCTGCCCAGAGGCCCGGAGTGGCTGAGGTGGTGCAGAACACCAGCCCAGGCCACTCAGTGACTGTGTATGCAAATTAACCTGACATCTTTGTTGAGTTAATTTGCATACCACTCCTGAATGGCTGGTGGGTGTTGCAGAGGTATGGTCAATTTGCATCTTTCTCTTTTATTAGTGTAGATTAGAGGCCCAGTGCATGAATTTGTGCATGGGTGGGGTCCGCTCAGCCTGGCCAGGGGGAAGGGACATGGATGGTTGGCCGGCCTACGTGCTGGTCGAACTCCTGGTCGAGGGGACAATTTGTATATTAACCTGTTATTATATAGGATATACACTGAGTGGCCAGATTATTATGTGTTCAGAGATCATTATAATCTGGCCAATCAGTGTATATAAATGTATTTTTTAAAAACTTTAAAAGTCTTAGAACAAAATATAAAAAAGTATCTTCATGACCTCAAAGGGAAAGATTGTTTAAAGAAGACAAAACTGCTCGATTGGCATGGCTCAGTGGTTTAGCATCAACCTATGAACCAGGAGGTCACGGCTCGATCCCAGTGTGGGGTAAGCAGGAGGCAGCCAATCAATGATTCTCTTTCTCCCTGTTCCTTCTTTTCTAAAATCAATATATATATATAATTTAAAATTCTTTATTGTTTAAAATATTATATATAGTATTACATATATCCTTTTCCCCTCATTGACCTCTCCCCAGCTACCCCCAAACCTCAACACGTTCCCTCACCCTCTACTTTCTGTGTCCATTGATCTCTTACCCCCTCCCACACACACCCCTGCCTTCCCTCTGAAGTATGATAGTCTATTTGATACTTCTCTGTCTCTGTATCTATTTTTGTTCATCAGTTTATGTTCCTCATAATAATATATTTTTTTTAAAAAAAAGAAGACAAAGAAATGGATAGAATTGACTCCTCAAAACTAAAAGCTTTTCTATCTCATAGCCACCCCTACAAAGTTAAGACACACACAGATGGGAAGTAAATATTACAATGTACTTAATAGACACAGATTTAGCACCCAGAATATATAAAGAAATGTTATTTCAAAAAGATAACTCCTAACTAAGTAATGGATATTAAGCAAGTCACTTAAGAGAAAACCCAAATGGCCAAGACGCTCAACTTCACCAGTACTCAGGAAAATGTGAGGTGAAGTAACAACCGCACACCTTCTCACTCCGATGGGCCAGATTTTAAAGTCTGCAATAGCAAATGTTGGTGAGGGCGTGAAACAATGGGGTCTGTTGAACACTGAAGATAAGAACAGGCAGTGGCACCACCATTTTAGGCAGCAATATGGCATTGTTTTGTCAAGATGAAGTTGTGCATATCCCCCCAAAAACTGCCCATATGTGCTCAAATCAATGACACACTCAAGAATGTTCACCAGAAATGTTCACCTACATGGTGGAAGACAAATGAATCCTTCCTATTTGTGTGATGAAATACTACTATACAACAGTTAAATGTCTCTGTGCATCACTGAGGACATCTGCATGTGCCCGGCCAAAGAGGTGACCTGGTCGGATCTCCCCATGCTTTCAGTGATAGGACATGAGCTGCCAGGGTTTGCTCACGGTCTCAGGTACCCAGCAGCCATGCGCTTGAAAATAGGACTGAGTTCTTTGGTCCCAGGCCATTGTTCCTTCCGGTTCTGTGGTGCCTTGCATATTTTTAAGCTCCAAATTCATTAAAAGGATACTACCATTTTCATGAGCCTTTCCTGAAACCCCAATGTTTTCTTGTTAAGTGCCCTGAGACTGTAGGGCGAGATTGTGGGTGACGTGTGTGGAGGGGATGATACTCCAAAATGCTATATCCAGGAATCCTATCGACTCCAGGCTGCCTCCCATGCCCAGTCTCCCATATTGTTCAAGCACCAGGGGAGCCCCTGACTTGAGACTTCCTCTGATGCTAAGAGGCCCAAGGAGAGCATATAACCTCCCAGGAGTGAACCTCCTGAATCTGTCCCTGTCCAGGATCCTGGGGCCTGCCTGGTTCTCTCTTCTCCCGACCCCCACTACTCATTTCCTCTTCCGCCGTCTCGCTAGACCAGGCCTTCATCCTCTCACTCAGAAGACTGCAACAGCCTCCTTATCAATCTCCTTCAACCTAGTTCTTCCAGAAACTCTCCACCCAGCAGCCTGAATGGTTTTTATAAACCTTTACCCCTGACCATAGCACCTGGTCATATCATTGCCCCTGCTTTTTGCTCTTTGAATAAACATCCGAGATCCTCCCAACAATGTACAGAGTCCTGCACGGTTTGCTGTCATCTCCTGCCCACAACCTATCCCTGGGCTACACGCGCCCCCTCTGGGTCCTCCCTCAACCTGGCATGCTCTTCTCCCCTCGCTGGCTTGGCTCACTCTGCCTCATGCTGGAAGCCTCAACTGAAATGCCCCTTCCTCAGAGAGGCCCTCTTTGACCCTCAAATGTAAATCAGACCCCTTCTTAATTTGATAACCCCTCTGTATATTCTTTACTTTTCCTTTGAGAGTCCTTAAAGAAATTTCCAACTAGAAATCTTTCTGTGTAGCTGTTTATTACGTCTCTCTCCACACTAGCATTTAAGCTCCATCAGGGCAGAGTCTCACATGACACCTGACTTAGAAGCCCACCAAGCGCCTGTTGGCTGAGGGCCCTGGTACCTTGTCTTCCAGGTCGGGCTACAACTCATCTCAGGCTGGATCCTCCATCACTTGGTTCCCAGGGCTGGCCAAGGGGGGCGACTGGCCATACCTGCTCCCCCAAAACCTCCTGTGCTCGTCTGTAGCATGGGGGAGCCTCCGAGTGCTTTGCAAAAACCATATCTTTTACCGAAGAGGAAAGTTTTCTTCCTGAAACCTTGCGGCCAGTAAAAAGATGCAACTTTTAGTAATTTGGGGATGAAAATATTTACAACACCCAGCAGAGCAGAAAAGAACTCTGGTTTTAACTTTAAAAAAGTTGTCATTTCAGAAGCAGAAAAGTTCCAGAAAAGGGCAACAATATAGCTCATCATGAAAATGTTGTGGGCCTCTGAAATCCATCACCCACCCTGGACTCCCCGCTCTAGTGCCTCCCACCCCTAGCCCTGCCGGGGCGGAAGGACTGACTCAGTGAGGCAGCAGCCCCTCCTCAGTGACTATTCTTCTTCAACATGGAAAACGCTCTCTCCACTGCTCCGACTCAGCTCCGTCCACGGACATTTCACATTTTGGCTTCTTGGCCGCTGCCAGCCTCTGCAACCCCAGGCTTTTCAGTCTCACTCTCAGTCTCACGAACTGTTGGATTTCCTTTGTGACTTAAGCTACACTGAGTTGTTTCTGTCACTTGCAAACCCCAAAATCTAGACCAGCAGAGTCCCTGGCACTGGAAACCGTCCACTCCTGCCCCCGGCATTAACCTTGCTGTCCCACTATATCCTGACTCTACTCTCTCTGGGGTCACCTTTAGATTGAAGCCCACAACTGTGGTTCCCATCTGCTGGACTGTACTGCATCCTGTCACACTATTGACTCAGTTCTTTTTATTGATTGATTGATTTTTTTTTTAGAGAGAGAGGAAGGGAGAAGGAAGAGAGATAGAAACATCAATGATGAGAGAGAATCATTGATCGGCTGCCTTCTGCACGTCCCCTACTGGGGATCAAGCCTGCAACCGGGGCATGTGCCCTGACCGGGAATCCAACCAGTGACCTCTTGGTGCATGGGTCAATGCCCAACCACTGAGCCACACCAGTTAGGCTGACTCAGTTCTTTTTGACAGTCTTGCCTCATGATTTTTCTCCTATGGCCACCCATCTCAGTGTCTTGTACCATGTCCCTACCCCGCCACCTGGAGTCCTTGAGATGCTGACCCTGTCCTAGTGCAGGGTGACCTTCCCCTTTGGTGGTCTCAGCACACCTGTGTTCTCAAAGTTGTTCAGGTTCAAAGTCTCAGCCAGATGACCAGTATGCTGCTTGCTGTGACCCAAACTTCCCTCCTGTATCCATTTCTTCCGCGTTCCCCCAGAACTTAGCATCACATCCACCCCGCTGCCAAGCCCAGAACCAACAATCATCCCTGGCTCCTCTCTCTCCCTCAAGCTCATCCATATCCATGTAACCTCTTCAACACCGCTCACCCTCCACCTTCTCTTTTCCGTCTAACCCTCGCCGATCACAGGACACCTGCTCCAGCCTCCTCATGTGGCCTCCGGACCCCACATTCTTTCTCCACCCAGCGGAAGCCAGGGTAGCCAGGGTCACCGTTCCCCGCTGCCCACCTGGCTGTGTCCCTGCTCTCATCTATGCGCGTCCCCCCATGCCTGCCCACCACTGCGCTCAGGAAAGGCAGGGCCCTGGTGTCCTTCCAGCCCCTGCAGCTCTCCAGCTGCACCCATCCCCTCACAGTTTTGAATAAACCGCGCTGCCTCTTGCTTCTGGGACTTTGCACAGCCTGACCCCCGTCTGTCTCACCCTAGCTCCCTCTCAGGCCACAAAACATCTAGATTTACCCTCTGGGAGGCCTTTAACCGCTGCCTGCGGCTCAGCCTTCCTCATTTCCCCACCATGCCACTTCCCTGTGAGCCCTGTGCCTCTGGGGACCGCCTGTCTCCTGCCAACCCCGGGCAGCCCAGCTCTTCCTCCCTCAGTCACAGCGAGGGGCTTCCTAAATTCCTAACCGGCTGGTGAACAAAGAGCTACCCCTCAAAGATATCCGAATCGGCGGCCTTCTTTCACACGTGGCAGCTATGAAACCAGAAAAGTTACTACCTGGGGGAGAGGGAAGAAATGAGAAAAACAGACCTAGACGAGACGGAGAAACACGTTCTCATGAACGACTATTTTTACCGGCTCTGAAGCTGCCATCTGTCGGAGGGGAAGTCCCTATGTCACCGTCATCCAACAATCACAGAAAGTGGCACTTTTTAAGAAATTCAGGCGATTCCCGATTCCCAGGGCCCAACGTCCTCTAAGTCCTCATTTTTCTGTTCTCTTCCCAGAGCTCACTTTTGGGGACTCGATGTGCTTATTCATTAAAACCCCCCACCCTAAAACTCCGAGACACGGCAGCAGCGACATCTATTATTGCTAATTATTAGTAATGTTATTTGCTATATTAGCGCAACACTAAGTTCCTAAAAGGCTCTATTTTATTTAAAGTCTAACAGCCCTCTGAGGTCGAGTCCATAATTTTGGGTCTAGGTGAGGGCTGGAAGCACGTCCGAAGTGGAAGATGGCAGAGCCAGGCCCTGCCCCCTGTGCGGGTGACTTGGAGCCCATGTGTGAGAACACATGGCCAAGAAAGAGCCAGGTAGCAAATGACTATATGTACCCCTATACGTCCAACATATACATATTTGGAATCTTTGAATAAGGAAACCAAAACAATGGAACAGAACCAAGAGTTCAAAATATAATTCAAGAAAACATCCCTAAAATAAAAGACTTTTATTTTTAAAATTCATGAAATCTATATGTTTATTTTTTTAAATATGTATTTTATTTTTTTACAGAGAGGAAGGGAGAGGAACAGAGAGTCAGAAACATCAATGAGAGAGAAACATTGATCAGCTGCTTCCCGCACACTCTCCACTGGGGACGTGCCCGCGATCAAGGCACAGGCCCTCAACTGGAATTGAACCTGGGACCTTTCAGTCCGCAAGCCAACGCTCTATCCCCTGAGCCAAACCGGCCAGGCAAACTTTTAAAAAAAATTACTGTTTTTGTAGGCCAAAACTGGTAAAAATGGACAATTTCATGTGATTCAACCTGTAACATATAGTAGTTTATTGTTTCAATTTCTTACATTGAGAACTTGTTCATGCAGAATTTTAAAAAATGAACAAAAAAAGCATCAGTGATAAAACCAACATATGAACTCAAGTCTACCAGCTCTGTTCTTTCCAAGATGCTCTGCCAATGTGGGGAAGATATGCCAGAAAAGCTGGGTATTTTAAGCAGAAAGAATGATGAGAGAGTAAGAGGCAGAATCACGGTTCTGAGATGCAATCCTCCCTCCCTTAGCAGATGGGGAAACTGAGGCTCTATAACATGGCAACTGTCAGTTTATCTACAGGCACCTGGGTCTCCTGTCTTCTGGTCCAGGGGTCTTAAGACACACCCAGGCAGGGTCAAAGAAACTGTCTCCAATCCCAGCCTTCCCTCCTTCCCCAATAGCCCATCCATCACTAAACCCCGTGCATTTTAGCATCCAAGTGACCCTGGAATCTTTTTTTAAAACATATTTTTATTGATTTCAGAGAGAAAGAGAGCTAGAAACATCAATGATGAGAGAGAATCGTTGATTGGCTGCCTCCTGCACGCCCCTAACTGGAGATTAAGCCGGCAACCCCGGCACGCGTTCTTGACTGGAATCAAACCTGGGACCACTCAGTCCTCAGGCTGACACTCCATCCACTGAGCTGGGACCCTAGTATGTGATAACTATGTCTCCCATCCCCTGCCAGGGCCCTGGCCCTGCACCCTCCTCTTAGGGAGAGGAGGTACCAGCTCCCACTGCTGCCCCCTTCACTCGCACATTCTCATCAGCAAACATAACCATGCCACTGCCTGTGCAGAGAAGGCCTGAGGCTATTGTCCTAGCAAGGCCTGCATGGCCCGTGGCTGGCCTCTGGGAAGCGGAGATTTTGGGAGGGTTCCTAGCATTCCCCGATAGCAACCGCTCACTGTGCCCACAGTTTGTGCGAACAATGTGGTTTGTGTTGCACACCTGCTTGCCTTCTCAGATCTGCCGTTTTTGAAAGGGCTGGACAGAATGCCTAGGCGAGCAGCTCCCAGGGAAAACCTTGAGTCTCTATCGAGCTTTCCTGGTGGACAACATTGCGCGTGCGGTGTCACAACTCGTGGCTGGAGGTGTTCAGCACGTCCTGCGTGACTCCAGCGGGATGGAGTTTCCTCTGAACTTCACCCCGCGCGCCTTTGCCCTTTGCTGATTTTAATGTGTGTCCTTTTGCTGTAGTACGTCCTGGCCATCAGTCAAGCTGTATGCTGAGTTCTCTGAGGTCTCCTAGCAAAACGCTGAACCTGGGTGATGTTGGGGACCTCTGACACTTCCTTATTGAAAACACTTCTTGGGCTTCCCACTGCTCTTAAAAATAAAGACCCAAGTGCCTTCCAGAGGCCCACGCCTATTCGGCATGCTGTGGCCTCCGCCTGCCTACCTGACCTTACCGTTCACCACCCTCTCTGCTGGACCACAATGTACTCAGCCCTCTGTACTCAACAGGTTCCTTCAACCACAGGCCCTTTGCAATTTTCCCTTGCCTAAAATTCCAGCCCCTCTTCTACTTTATCATGTGTCTTCTTTAACCCCCTTCAGGCCCTAGCCAGTTTGGCTCAGTGGATAGAGCACCAGCCCATGAAGGGTCCAGGTTCGATTCCAGTCAGGGCATCGACTTCAATTGCAGATTCCATCCCTGATCATGTGGGAGGTGACCAACTGATGTCTCTCACATCGATGTTTCTCTCTCTCTCTCTCCCTCTCCCTCCCTCCCTCCCTTTCCCCATCTCCCTTCCACTCTCTAAAAATCATGGAAAAATGTCCTCAGGTGAGAATTAACAACTACAACAAAAGAATAACCCCCCTGGGGCGGTCTCTCTCAAGCATCCCAGCTCCAGACCAGCTACTTCCTCGTTGCACTCACAAAGGGTCTCTCTCTTCTCCTCTGTGATCCTCTGTGGCTGGAGGACTGCAGGTTCCCACTACAGATACCTGGAGGGTCCCAGCAGCAAGCTCACCGACCCCTTGACACCCCCCCCCCCCCCAGTTTTTGGGCATCTGTGTTCTGAGGGATGTCTATTTTTAAAATCAGGGAAGTCTTTAAATAAGCGTAACAGTTTTTCCTTCTCTAGGGCAGGGAGGAAGTTTGAGGTTCACGGAAACCACCACCTGTGACGGCTGACCAGCTTTGAGGGAGGGGCCATTGGCAGCCCAGGTGCCTCCCCCCCACACCCCCTCCCAGCCCAGTGCTGCAACATTTCTCTCCTTTTCCATTGGGGTCAGGATCCCTCCTTTCTTGATAAGCGTCTGTCAACCCTGCAAGATGATCACGAGGCTGGGTGGAGACGATGTGGGAAACACCTACAGTAGCGGAAATCGTAGTGATGACAACTAGAGTACCTGCCATTTCTGAGTTCTGTGCAAAGCCCTTTTAACACATTGCAAACACTCCCTGAAGTGGGGGCCTGAACCTCCATTTACAGATGGGGAAACTGGGAACAGAGAGGCCAAGCAATGTGCCCCAGATCACACAGCTGGTGAGGAACAGACCTAGTTTTCTGACCCAGGCTGCCTGGCCTAGTGGCCCCTCCTTTTGTTTACAAAAGTATAGGAAGAAAACGGAAGCACAGAAAGAGAAAATGTGTAGTGATCCAGAGAGAAATGAAGACTTATTGGGAGTGTGAATGAGTCATCGGGATTAGCAATGCTTTGGCCGGGACAGAATTCAGGGCACCCATCTTCCCTCCTCACAGTCCAACCTGTGGCCCTCAGTCCTGGCTGCACGTTGGAAACATACAAGCTTTAAAGAACTCTGATGCCTGGGCCTCACGCCCCAAGATTGTGATTTAGGTGGTCTGGGATGGCCTAGGGCAGTGGTCAGCAAACTGCGGCTCGAGAGCCTCATGCGGCTCGAAAGCCAAGGTTTGCCACTCTGTTGACTAATGAGTTTGCTGATCAATGGTCTAGGAGTTGAGATCTCCCCTGCGCAGGCCAGGCAGAGAACTCGCACCACAAATGAACCCGGAGCCTCCAGACGCCTCGTGAGAAATGAGCCAAAGGGCTACCAGGCTTTCTACGCACCCCTGGCTCCCAGCTTCCCAAGAGGTGGCTGGTGGCACGCAATCATCTGCGATGAGGATAGGTCCGCTGATGGGCTGCAAACCCAGCTTGTTACTCATGATTGAGTCCACAGCACCCTCCGCCCCCAACGAGGTTAAGTGTCCACTGCAGGCGGGCACCGTGCCAAGTGCTTTCCATGCACAATCTTATTTCACTCTCGCCACAGCTCTAGCAGGGAGTGATTGCTCCCACTTTACAGAACAGGAAAACGGAGGCTTGGAGAGATGGGAAGGGGCAGAGAGGGACTCTGAGCCCCTCTCAGCTGAGCTGGCTACAGCCAACCAGGTCTGAGTTATGGCTAAAAACCCCACCAGTTTCTCCTACAGCACAGTTTTCCTCTCAAAAACAAGGAGAACTGAAAAATTTACAGAGCTCCTGAAAGGAATCCTATTAAAAGTTTTTAAAAAACACAATTAACTCCATAAGAATACTGAAAGGAACTGTTCTTTGAATCAGCTAAGAGGCTTATTTGCTACAAGTGGCCCTGGCCCAGTCTTCCCAGCCCCCCACCTTGCTGCAGGGCCAGGCTCTCAAATGGCCTGTGTGAGGACACCCAGCATCTGACCCCAGGAGGTCCCCCAGGTGTGTCCTTGGTGCTGCATTCCAACCCTCTGCTTCCCCTGCTGTGTCTGGGGCCTAACACCCACCTCACCTGTGACATGTCCTGGACGCTTCCTAGCTTCATTCAGCCCCAGCTTTACCTGCTATCATTCACCCCATGAGCAGACCTTTCCCCCACACCAATTTCTTTCCGTGTCAATACCATGAAAACACGAGCAAAAGGAAATAAATTCACAATAGTCCCAACACACCAAATTTATCATCATCTACCAATCTTATCTCCTAACTCTGCCCCTAATCTTACAGTTATAATAAAAGACTACAGATAATGTTGTATCCCCGCCCATGCACAATCTTATTTCACTCTCACCACAGCTCTAGCAGGGAGTGATTGCTCCCACTTTACAGAACAGGAAAACTGAGGCTTGGAGAGTTTATATGCACCAGACTTATTTATATCATTTTTTTGTTTTATATATATATATGGTTGATTTCAGAGAGGGAAGGAGAGGGAGAAAGAGAGAACCATTGATTGGCTACCTTCTGCACACTTCCTACTGGGAATTGAGCCCACAACCCAGACATGTGCCTTTGACCAAAATCGAACCTGGGACCCTTCAGTCCACAGGCCGACACTCTATCTCCACAGAGCCAAACTGGCTAGGGCTATTCATACCTTTTTAATGGCACAGAAACTTACCAAGGAAAAACAGCTCTCACAGTTGCATTTTCTGATTGATCTTCATTCTTAGCATTTTTATCACCAATACTAAAATCACATTTTCTCACATTTTAGCATTTCTGAAATCTCAATGCGTTTTACAATTGACCGATTTACAGCGTTGTGTCGCATTACATCACAGTAAATGGAGGCACTGTTTCTTCTTCATAGTACCTAATATAATGATTGGTCTTATGTGCAAAGAAATACGGTGCTATAAATTGTACTTTTTCCTTTTTATGCGTCATTTCCTTTCTCAAATCCAGATGAGCAGATTTGATTATGGACATTTTCATGATTCCTGATACACACCATCATTTTTGCCCCAGAACAGCTGTGTGGTCCTAGCTGGTTTGGCTCAGGGGATAGAGCATCAGCCTACGGACTGAAAGGTCCCAGGTTCAATTCTGGTCAAGGGCAAATGCCAGGGTTGCGGGCTTGATCCCCAGTGTGGGACATACAGCTGATTAATGATTCTCTCTCATCACTGATGTTTCTATTTCTCTCTCCTTCTTTCCTCCTCTCTGAAATCAATAAAAATATATTAAAAAGAAAGGAAGGAAGAAAAGAATAGCTCTGTGGGTTGACCCAGCCCATCTGTAGATGTAGGAGTAAGGTGATTTCACCATGGCACAACCAGCATCGAGCATTTACACTTGCTTTTTTGTTTGCCTAATTTAATAAGGAACTACAAATGAAGGAAATGCGGACTGTTTCCTTTGCCTTTCTCTGATTAATAACAATAACTGGAACTCACAGGCGTTTTTCCTCATTCCTGTTAGAAACACCAAACAATGATCTTCAAGGCTGGGAGGTCCCAGAAGCAACTCACCTTTTCGTCCCGGGTAGACATTTTTCTGTCTGCTCTGGACCTGGAAAATAAGAAAGCATTTGTCCAGATCTCTCCTCCTGCCATCATTTGCCTTAGTATGCAATACTTTCTTATAAATTTTTTAAAAACTTGATTAAGTATCTGAAAATTGTAAATAATAAAGTTCAAAGTGTGTATAGAAGAACATCATACATCCTGGGTATGTACCTAAAAGAATTGATACAGGCACCCAGTCAAATACATGTACACAAATATTCATAGTCAAAAGTTGGAAACAGCTCTAACCGGTTTGGCTCGGTGGACAGAGCGTCAGCCTGCAGGTTCGATTGTGGTCAAGGGCATGTACATTGGTTGCGGGCACATCCCCAGTGGGGAATGTGTAGGAGGCAGTTGATAGATGTTTCTCTCTCATCAAAGTTTCTAAATCTCTATCCCTCTCCCTTTTTCTCTGAAAAAAAAGTAATAAAATATATTAAAACAAACAAACAAACAAAAAAAAGGTGGACACAACCCAAGTGTCCATTAACATATAAATAGATAATAAAAGATGTTATACCCATACAATGGAATGTCATCCAGCCATAAAAAGAAATGAAATATTTTTGTAATATATATAAATATCAAATCATTGTTATAGATCTGAAACTAATAGAATTTTGTATGTCAATTAGACCGCAATAAAAAAAATAGTTTAGCCGAGATCGGTTTGGCTCAGTGGATAGAGCGTCGGCTTGTGGACTGAAAGGTCCCGGGTTCGATTCCGATTGGAGGCATGTACCTTGCTTGCGGGCATGTCTCCACTGTGGGGCGTGCAGGAGGCGGCTGATCAATGTCTCTCTCTCATCGATGTTTCTGACTTTCTATCTCTCTCCCTTCCTCTCTGTAAAAAATCAATAAAATATATAAAAAAAATAGTTTAAAAAGTGAAGTACAGCCTGGCCAGTGTGGCTTAGTTGTTGAGCATGACCTATGAACCAGGTCACAGTTTGACTCCTAGTCAGGCTTGATCCCCAGTAGGGGGCATGCAGGAAGTAGCTCATCAATGATTCTCATCATTGATGTTTCTCTCTCTCCTTCTCTCTTCTTCTCTGAAATCAATAAAAAATATTTTTTAAAAAAGTGAAGTACTGACACATGCTATGATGTCTACAAACATTATGCCAGACACAAACATCACATATAACATGATTCCCTTGAAATGCAATATCCAGAATATGCAAATCTGTAGACATAGAAAGCAGATTAGTGGTTGCAGCAGTGGGGGTAGAGTGGGAGGGCAATGGTAAGTGAGAGCTTAATGGGGATGGGGCTTCCCTTTGGAATGATGAAAATGTTCTGGAATAGATAGAAGTGGTGACAATACAACACTGTTGATGCACTAAATGCCACTGAATTGTTCACTTTATAGTGCTTAATTTCATGTTATGTGAATTCACTTCAATAAAAACAAAAAACCAAAAAACCACCCAGACAAGAGGATTACAGTGTTGAGATTACTGTGGACAGCAGCAAAGAATCTAAATGTCCACTTAACAGGGGTCTGGTTAAGTCAGTTAAGGTACCTCTGAGCAGTGGGAGACCCCAGTACTGTTAAACCTTCATCCATGGATGAGGAAAGCTGTGACAAATATAGTACCCCCCCCATCACATTATATCATAGCGTGTAGAGTCTGATCCCACCTATGTGAAAAAATCACATATGCATTTTTTGCAAGTTTGCAAGGACACAGCCAAATTCCTCACAGTGGTTACTGCTAGAGAGAAAGGAAATGATTTGGGGGTATTTTCCTTCTCTCAGCTTTTGGAGAGCCTCAACTTTTACAATGACTATGTGTTACTTCTTTTAACATAGTGACATATGCATGTAGTAAAAAGTTTAAATAATACAAAAAGATATATCATGACAAGTGTCCTTTCTACCCAATCTTCTCAGAAGCAACCACTCTTACCACTTTCTAGGTAGCCTTCGAAAGCACCTGTGTATTTATTCCTTCTCTCTTTTTCCTTAAACAAACGTGAGCCCCACATTCTGCTCTGAACCTTGCTTATTTCCCTTAGGGTGTGGTGGGCTAAATACTGGTCCACTGAGGATGAACACATCCTAATACTATTCCTCGGGACCAGTAAACATGTCACTTTACCTGTCAAAAGGGACTTTGCAGGTGGGATTAAATAAAGGACCGGAGAACCCCAGGTTCGCCCAATGTAATGGGAGTCAGACATAGAAGGAGATGTGACACGGAAGGTTAGGTTGGAGTCAGAGAGAGATGTGAGGATTTTATGCTGTTGCCTTGGAAGATGGAAGGAAGAGGTCATGATCCAAGGAATGCTGGCAGCCGGTAAAGGCAGGGATACAGATGCTCTCCTAGAGCCCCCAGAAGGAACACCGCCCTGCCAACACCTTGATTTTGGCCAACTGGGACTGATTTTGGACACCTGACCCCCAGAACTCTAAGATAATATATTTATGTTTTTCTCAGCCATCAAATGGTGATTATTTGTTCAGCATGTAGGTTGTTTCCCAATCTTTCGCTGCCCTGTGTTCCAGTGAATAACCTTGCACACCGTGTGCTACTTTTATCATTTAAAAAGTACCATCTTGAAAAAAAATTCCCAAAGACTTAAAAAAAAAAAAAAAAAGAGGTTTCTTTCTCTCCCCACAGTACCACGCTCAGAGGCACTTGGCAGCTTTTTTGCTGCTTGATTGGCAGAGCAGTTTCTGCAACCAGCACAGTTTGACTCCATGGGTTCCTGTTCCAGCCCCTGGGGGCCCTCCCCCTACTCTCAGGAGATGGGTTCCAGTGGAACCATCACCACAAGTGAAGGTGAAGGGAAGAATGAAGGTGCCTTGGAGATTTCCTCCCTTCGCAAGGCAGGAAACAGAACTAGCACGTACGTTGAAAAGGATCCTGCTTCAATAACTCAAGCAACAGAAAATTTAAGCCTACCATGACCTCCTCATTAAAATAGACCAAACAAATAAAAATGAGAACACCCAATGCTCATAAGACTGTAGAAAATCTTACACATATTGCTGGGGATACCTATTTTTTTAATGCTTTTTTAATTGATTTTTTTTAGGAGAAAAAAAAACACATAATTTTTTGTTTAAAGCATTATATATAGTAGTACATATATCTCCTTTTGGGGGATAACAGGTGCCCAAACTCCGATTGGGCACCTGGAAGAGGGCGATACGGATGGGGATAGCCATCAGGTGGTAAGTGGCCTGTGCCTTCAGAATGACTTGAAGAGTTTGGGAACTATATCTCAAAGAAATTCCTTGGTAGCAAAAAACAACAACAACAACAACAAAAACAAATATGCAATTTGGACAAAAATGTTGAAAGTGACATTGGTATTAGGGCTAGAACCTGGAAACAGCGCAGAGGCCCCACAGTAGGGAAAAGCTGGGGAAGGCAGGGGGCAGTTAGGAGGAATGGCAATGATGAGGTCTGTAGAGAAACGTACAACGACTGCTGTTAAGCAATGAGAAGGAGAACTCTGCATGGTTGCACACACTGCTTGCCATGGCACAAAACCATCAGAATTGTTTGCCAGGTACAGTGCTGGGTTCTGGAGAATCCAAAGTGAAGAAGAGGCAAGATCAAAGTCAGGGTCCAGGAAGGCTGGCATTTCAGCTGGGGAGACAACTGAGGAACCAAGGAGACACACAAGCAAGGTACCATCATCCACAGCGCTGAGCACAGGAAGGACTGGGAGCAAGAAAACTCTGGGCTTCCTCCCTCTTGCTCAACCGGGGGGTGGGGGAGGGCTGGGGGAGTGCAGAGCAGTTCTGGAATTGTGTAAGCGGCAGCCTAAACATTTTCAAACGCCCGCTCCTACCAGCCTGCCCTCCGAAGGGTCACAGCAGGGAGAAGTCGCCACCCCCAGGCTTGGTCTTACTCAAGAAGCTTCGGCTGCTGGTGGGGTTGTCCGGAAACCCTGCAGATCCCGGCTCTGACCCACCGCCCGCAGGTTAAAGAGGTGCTCTCAGAGGGCGGAGGGGGTGACAGCTTGGTCCAGGCACTAGGCTAAGCCTTCATACCAACCATCTCATTTAATCTTCTCAGCCATCCTGTGAGGCAGGAACCAGGCTACCCCCCAAGAAGGAAACCGAGGCACGGAGAGGCGAGCTCCCGTGGCTAAGTCCACAAGAGCGTCCTGTGCTCCAGGCCTGGGAGTTCCTGGAGGGCGCTGCCCCGCTTCCCACCGCGCCTGGAGTTTAAGCTGGCACCAACCACCAGGCTTACTTCTCGAACCCCTCACCCAGGGGAAGCATGTGTGCTCTGGGGGTTCTTCCTGCAGGGACAGGCTGGCTGGCTCACTTCAGCCTCCTCCTGAGATGCCTGGCATTGCCTCCCCCCCTCCCCCAACTTCTCTCCCTTCGGGGCAGGGATGAGGAATACCTGGATTTAGGGGTTCACACCAACCTGCGTGTAAGTCTCGGCTCGGCCTCCTTTGCGACCCGCGGCCCGTGGCTTGGCCTCTTTGAATCTCCGATTGGGCACCTGGAAGAGGGCGATACGGCTGGTACCTCCTCACCTGTGGCTGCTGCCTGGCGTGCGACCGAGTGAAGGCACCTGCTCCCAGCTCCAGACCAAAGGGTAGCTCTTCTGCCAGTGCTCTCATCCCCAGGGGGTACCTGCGGCAAGAGGGACTTCTCTCCCAGTCCTGTCCGCCCCCCACCCCGGGCGAGGCAGGGGCTCCAGGGGGGAAATCGCTGCCCGCCGAGCTGGGAAACGCTACAACTGCAGGCACCTGAGGGGGCGGGCTGGGACCCCCGGGGTCCTAGCGGGATGGCGGGGGTCCCCCTCTCCTGGAGGACTCAGGCTGGGGCACAGAGGGAAGGGGCTGCGCTGCAAGAGGGGGCGCGTCCCCCCACTCCCAGCACTGACCTTGCAGTCCGCTCGCTCGCGGCCACCGCTGCAAATGCGAGCGCGCCTCCAGCCCGGGCCACCCCGCCCCGCTCCTCCCGCCCCGTCCCGGCCCCTCCCCGCCCGCCCGTCCCCTCCGGCCCGGCTCCGCCTCGGGCTCTGGCCTGGGCCAGCGGTCCTAGCCTGCCTGTGGGTCGGTCTCCCTCTAGTTCTCTAGCTTCCCCCCCACCCTGCCCCTCCCGCTCCGCAGGCCCGAGTTGGCGCCCCCTCACCCCCACCCCCACCCCCGCAGTCCCGCAGAAGCACCAGGCCGGGCCCACGGAGCCAACCTCGAATCACGAGAACCCTGGCCCCACGAGCCTGGGGGAAGGGGTGGGAAGAGGGAACCACTAACTTCCTCCGGCGGGATGGGGGGCGGGGGATGGGATGGGGGGCGGTCCGTCCTCTTCCCCACCTCACACACTTGGTAAAGGGGCCTGGCTGCTGGCACCCTCCCACCCCTTAGGGGGGACCCTGAGTGGCCTTGCTAGTCCCTGCACAGTATCTGCTCTGTTGAGGGCGGGGAGGGTGGCAGAATGTCTAAGAGGGCGGCCAGCCTAGAAGCTGTCAGGATGCCCCTGGATGGGGGCTGGCGCTGGATGTTAAAAGGGGGCGCCTTGCTCCAGGGCTGATATTGGCAGGAGGAGGGGGCCTTCCTGCCCGCAGGCCTTGCTCAGGCCCACTGCTCCTCGCCGTCCAGGCCCCGCTGTACTGCCCCTCCCCTGCGGCCTCCTTTGCCCAGCTTCCCCAGTACCCGTTTCTACCTGATTTCACTGCTCGCACGGGAATCAGGTGCTCCGTTAGCCCCGGTCTCCCCCAAAGGCCACTTGCCCCACACTTCCAGGGCAGGAGCTGCAATCTCCGCACATCTCCCTGCTTGGGTGGGTAAGAGGTGGGCTCTCAGCCCCTGGAGCTGAGTTCGCTTCCCACCACTGCTGCAGCAGCTTCTGTAACAAGTTACCACAACCCTAATGGCTGAAAAAACACACTTATTTTCCCCCGGCCAATGTGGTTCAGTGGGTTGGAGCTTCGTCTTGTATACTGAAAGGTTTTGGGTGCGATTCCCGTTAGGGCACATACCTAGGTTGTGGGTTTGATCCCCAGAGGGAGGCAACCAATCAGATGTGTGTGTTCCCTCCTCTTTCCTCCCTCCCTCTCTCTCTCAAAAGATCTCAGTTGTGTTACATCTTTATCCCCAGCACAGTGTGGCATATAGCAGGTACTTTACATTCCATGATGTGTTTATGCAATGGCATAAATTAATAAATGAGCATTCAGTGTAATAAGATAAGGGTGCCTACCATCACTGCTTGTATTCAACATTGAATTGAAGATCCCAGCCAATGCAATAAGATAAGAAACAAGAGGTATAAACATTGAAAAGAGCCGAAATCGGTTTGGCTCAGTGGATAGAGCATCAGACTGCGGACTGAAAGCTCCAGTGTTCTATTCCAGTCAAGGCATGTACCTTGGTTGCATGCACATCCCCAGTAGGGGGCATGCAAGAGGCAGTTGGTCATTGGTCAATGTTTCTCTCTCATCGATGTTCTAACCTTTTCCCTTCCTTTCTGTAAAAAATCAATAAAATATATTTTAAAAAAATATTGAAAAGAGAAAATCTGTTATTTGCATCAACGTGATTGTCTACCCAGAAAAGCCAAGAGATCAGCAGACTAGCATTGGATACCTACTGGTGGTGGGCCCATTCTAGACACTTAGTATAAGATGAAGGGCCTCCCATTTTATTTGTGGAGGTGAGGCTGACAATCCGTAGGGCTGAGTCACTTGCAAAAGAAAGAACCCAAAAAGTCCATAAACTTGCATGAGAAAAAAATTACATCTTTACTTTCCTTAAGCAGGTACTGATGCATATCACTTCCTGCAGTTATGAATGTAGGCAATAGCTGTATTAGCAATACCCATGACTGTCATCAATCAAAATCATAGATGTTTTCAAATCACAATATGGTATTTGTAAGTATCTCAAAATACAACATATACTCACCATTACAGTAGTTATTAAACCAGGTCTTAGTTCTTACAGTTTAATATGTTAACAAATGATTTCATATATTTCTTTAGCACAGTATTTAGAATAATTCAATAGTTTCAAGATAGCTGGTAGTATCTTTTGTACTACGATACATTCTATTTTATGCATTTAAAACATTATCCTGAGAAGAGGATCCACAGCACAAGAAAGATCAGGAAGGTTTTGTTTTCTGGGTTTTGGGCAATGTCAACCCACTTCTCTTGCACATGGCTGTCTCCCCCAGCGCCCATCCTTCACATTTCTTACCATGGAATAAGGCCTGCTTGCTTAAGTGTGTGTCAGTCCTTGTCCCGGAGCTTTCTGAATGTCCCACCTTTGGGGGACATTCTGAGGAAGATCTAAGCATGGCCCTTGGGTCTGGGCCTGCTTGTGGGGCAGTGGCCGATTCGGACTTGGCCCAGTGGGAAGAGAGAAGGCACCTCTGCTGACTTGGGTTCCTCTAGGGCAGTGTGTCCAGCTGCTGCAGTTGACCACTTCCCTTCCTGGGGGGAAAGCCCGGTCAGTGGGCGCTCTAGGAGAATGTGCGAATGAGAAGTAGAAAAGAGCTCAGCCAGGCCCGGGGCTCTGTTTGGATTTCCCAGAGTTACATCTGCAGTCTGGGTCCAGAGGCTCCTTTCCCAGACGTATGAGTCATCTGCAGCAGTGGCAGCTCACGAGTATATCTGCACAAGGCCTGCGGGCCTATGTATGATCGCAAAACTGACTAAAAGGTCATGGTTCACCCTCTCTGGTTGGTTTTAGTGGAAAGAATGTCGGCTTGGGGACTGACAGGTCCCGGGTTTGATTTTGGTCAAGGGCATATACGTAGGTTGCAGGCTTGATCCTCAGCTCTGATTGGGGCATGTTTTTCTTTCTTCCTTCTACTTTCTAAAAACCAATAGAAAAATATACTCAGATGAGGATTAAAAAAAAGTCATGGCTTATTGCTAACCTCCTTTTCTGATATTCAACTCGAAACTTCCACTCCATAGTTCAGAATCACGTGGAAGAAAAGAAAAAAACATAGGAGCTGTTTTAACTGCATAAAATAGAATGTATCATAGTACAAAAGACATCACCAGAGACTTGGGTTTAAATTCTGCCTCCACCCCTTCTCTTGCTAGCTGGCTAATCTTTCAATAATTTAGCACAGTGGTTGGCAAACTCATTAGTCAACAGAGCCAAATATCAACAGTACAAAGACTGAAATTTCTTTTGAGAGCCAAATTTTTTAAACGTAAACTTCTTCTAATGCCGCTTCTTCAAATAGACTCGTCCAGGCTGTGGTATTTTGTGGAAGAGCCACACTCAAGGGGCCAAAGAGCCGTATGTGGCTCAGGAACCGCAGTTTGCCGATCATGGATTTAGCAAATAGTTTCTGAGTGCCAATTATGTGCTAGACACGAGAAAATAGAGGTGAACAAGACAGACAGGTTCCACACAAGACAGACAGACAGGTTCCACCTCGTCTCATCCAAATTATTCTCTACAGGGAGGCACCTGAAGACCAAGTTATCCTATTGTATTAATAAAAGCCTAATATGCAAATTGTCCCCTCCTGTGGTCGTTCAACCAGGAGTTCGACTGGGAGTGTGACAGCTCGCTATGACGTGTGCTGACTACAGGGGGTGGTGCGGAACATGGTGGGCATCAGCGATGTGCTACCACCTCTCGCCAACTACCTAGGGCTGGGGGATGGGACAGAGGTGAGGTGAGAATGTGGTGTGCCTGCCGAGCTCACTCTCACTCCCCCTGCCACCCTCCTCAGGGCGCCAGGGCTCATGCAGAAGCACCCCACCCCTATGCTCAGGTGCCAGGCACCCATGTGGAGCCCGCCCAGCACCCACATGTGGCCTCTTCGGGGTGAATCAGGCTGCAGCGGCCAGTAGGGCTCCCCGTGGCTTCTCACAGGAGCCGGTCTGCAAGGCCTGAGAAAGTGCGCTGCCTGCCTGGCTTTCGTGCGGTGCCGCTGGCTGGCCCAGAGGCCCACACTGCACCCCAGCCCGTGGTGTCTGGCCGAGCTCACCACATCTTTGCATGGGAACTCGGGTGCTGTGAGTCAGGTAGAGAGGGCCATGCAGGGGATCCGGGGGCCCAGATGTTTCCAGGGCCCAGGGGTCGCTGGGACTGCCCTTCCACACCAGATGCTCATGCTTTGATCACTGGCCAGGCCTAGGGACTGCACCCGTGCCTGAATTTCATGCACCAGGCCTCTAGTAGTGTTATAACAGAAATGACCGTGGAGTTATGGCAGAGAACAGTGGTGGGGATAGAGAGGAGGCCTCACCAAAACAGGATGGTCGAGGAAGGCCTCTCTGTGACATTTAAATTAATACTGAAAGCTGATGTAGAGCCGACCATAAAAAGAGGGGGAACTCTTCTAAGCAGAGGGAATGACAGTACATGCAAAGGGCCTGAAGTGGGGAAAAGGTTGGCCTGGTGAGAAATCAAAAGGAGGCCAGAATTACTGGACCATGGGAGGAGGAGGAGAGAGAGAGATGAGAAGGTCAGAGAAAGGGTAGAGGCCATTATTAGAGAGTGAAATTCATGTAAAAAGGGGAGAAACTATGAGAGTTCTAAGCAAGGAGAGTCACAATTTGATTTTTTGAATTGTTGTAAAATACACAATATAACTTCACAGTTTAGTCCATTATAAAGTATACTGCTGGTAGTTTAGTCCATTATAAAGTATACTGCTGGTGTTGTGCAACCTTTACCACTTTTCAGTTTAAGAACTTTTCATCAACTTGACTAGATAGCGCAGTTGATAGAGCATCCTCCTGATATGCCAAGACTGTGGGTTCCATCCCAATCAGGGAACATACAAGACTCAACCAATGAATTCATAAATAAGTGGAATAATAAGTCAATGTTTCTTTCTCTCCCTTCTTCTCTCTAAAAATCAATAAAAAAAAACACCAAAAAACTTTTTCATCAGTGAAAAAGGAAACCCTGAACTCATCAGACAATTACTCCCCACTCCTGCTCTAGCCCTAAGCACCCATTCTATTTCCATCTCTATGGATTTGTCTGTGCGGGACATATCATACAATGTGTGGCCTTTTGTAGCTGGCTTCTCTCAGGCAGCATGTTTTTGAGGTTCATTCACATTGCAGCTTGTATTAGTACTTCCTCTTATGGCTGAATATTCCCTCTGAATGGAGAGGCCACATTCTGTTTATCCATTCATCCATTGACAATGTTAGATTTTACAAAGATAACTCTGGTTGCTGGGTGGGGATTGGATTATAAAAATGGCAAAAAATGGAAGTGCAGGGGAGAGAGAATGATGACCTGGGTGAGGATGTTGGGAGTAGGGAAGGATAAAAGGGCGTGGGTTTGGGATCTGTTCGGGAGGTAGAAGAAGCAGATGAGAAGTGGGGATGGACTGGACGTGGAAGGTGAGGAAGAGGCTGGAGCAGCTGGGTGCACAGAGGAGCCTGGGAGGGGGACAGGTGGAGGGACATACTAGTTGTTCTTGATGATGTTTGGTTTGAATTGTCTAAGTGGTGGTGTCACGTGGGCAGTGGGATTTGATCTCTAACTTGGCAGAGATGTTTGGGGTGTGATTTTGTGATAGAAGAAATACACATATTTTGATCTTCCTCCCTGGCTCCTGGCCAGAGCTCCTAAAACCCTTATATTTTCTTAAGTGATAAGAGCAATAGGAACTTCTTTTCTTAAAATACAAAGTGAGGCCCTAGCTGGTTTGGCTCAATGGATAGAGCGTCAGCCTGCAGACTGAAGGGTCCTGAGTTCGATTCCTGCCAAGGGCAACATGCCCAGGTTGTGGACTCGATCCCCAGTAGGGGACGTGTATGAGGCAGCCAATCAGTGATTCTCATCATTGATGTTTCTGTCTCTATCTTCTCCCATCCTCTCTGAAATCAATAAAGAAATATATTAAAAAGAAAATACAGAGTGGAGCAAAAGTAGGTTTACAATTGTTCATATGGAAAATAATACAATCATAAATACACGAATAAACTGTTTTTCTTTTCTTTTAAAAAAAATATATTTTATTGATTTTTTTTTCATAGAGGAAGGGAGAGGGAGAAAGAGAAACATTGTTGAGAGAGAAACATTGATCAGCTACCTCCTGCACACCTTCCACTGGGGATGTGCCTGCAACCAAGGTACATGCCCTTGACCAGAATCGAACTTGGGACCTTTGAGTCCACAGGCCAACACTCTATCCACTGAGCCAAACTGGTGAGGGCTAAGCTATGTTTTTCACTCTCATAACCGTAAACCTCTTTTTGCCCAACACTGTATTTGGTTTTGTCCCCAGCCCTGGAGCATCTCTTGCTATTTATAACAAAGCCCTTTAACCATACTTGTGTTTACATTAATGAGGTGACTTTTGGAAAGCCCCTAAAAGTATGGGGGGCTGGTTGCCATTGGGACCGACCAAGTGAGTAGAGGGATTGGGACTTTAAATCCCCACGGACCTCCTCTGGGGAGAGCAGAGGGACTGGAGGCTGAGCTCATAACTAATGGCCAGTGATTTAATCAACTGTGCCTCTGTACTGAGGCCTCCATTAAAAGCCCGAACTGAAGGGATTCAGCGAGTTCTGGGGCGGTGGAGCCGAGGAGGTGCTGGGTGGGTGATGCGCCTGCAGAGAGTGTAGAAGCTGTGTGTACATCTCCCAGTTCCCTGCCCTATGCATCTCTCCATCTGCCTGCTCCTGAATTGTGTCCTTTTATAAGAAAACCTTCATTGCAAGTAAACCCTTTTCTTCAGTTCTGTGAGCCATTCTAGCAAATCGTTGACTCCAAGGAGAGGGTTGTGGGAACCTCTGACTTATAGCCTGTCTATCAGAAGCACAGGTGAGAATCTGGACTTGTGCATGGCATCTGAAGTAGGGGGCAGCCTGTGGGACTGAGCCCCTGACCCGTGGCAGCTGGGCTAACTCCAGCCGATAGTGTCAGAATTACTTGGTGTGGAAAACCCACACATTTTATGGTTACCATAAAAGTAATAAATGAAGAGAACAAGGCAATTTTCTTTTAGGGGCTGTTCAGGGCACAGGGGGTGTTGAGGACCTTGGGTCAGGCTGAGAGCTCCCTCGTGGGGTGCAGACAAAGGGCCCCAGGACAGAGCTAGAGGTGGAGCAGGTGAGGAAGGGGCTGCAAAGGAGACACAAAGAATGGCTGTGAGGTAGAAGAAAAAATGGGCTTGTGGGGTCCTGGGAACCAAGAGGAGTGTGTCAAGGAAGGCGGAGGAGTAAATGGGCAAATGCTGATGGAGTGGGCTGAGGCAGAGAGGGAGAGAAGTGGAGAAAAGACACAGACACCACTCAAGGGAGAAAGACCGCTCATGAAGGGAGCAGAGAAAGGAGACAATGGTGGGAGGGA
Organism: Lasiurus cinereus; assembly: GCA_011751065.1. Taxonomy (NCBI): domain Eukaryota; kingdom Metazoa; phylum Chordata; class Mammalia; order Chiroptera; family Vespertilionidae; genus Lasiurus; species Lasiurus cinereus. The sequence continues at coordinate 13,561,519 of JAAGEH010000417.1, read as the reverse complement.
TGGTGGGGCCCCCACGAAAATCCCCCTTGGATTGTAAGAACTCCCATTTATTCAGCCCTTACTGTATCCCAAGTGCTGTGCTAAGCACCTTGTCTGGTTTCACAGAGAAGACTGAGGCTCGGCAAGTTCATCACAAGGCCGCATAGCTGGTGGGAGGCAGAGCCGGAATATGAACTGTACTCCACATACAGGATTCTCCACGGACTCCTCGCTTGCCTGTGGCTGGAGCAGTGGACGCTAATTTGTGTGGGTCAAGTTCTCCAGTCCTCCAGAATCTTTCCTGCCTGTTGAAGTGCTTGAGACTTAACATTGGAAGAGGAGGGCAGAGGACTCTGGAAATACCCCCCTCATGTTGGTGAGCCGAACCTCACACTGAAGGACTCAGAAGCGGCATCTTGTTCCACCTGCTGGTTACTCATGGAAACTACTCTGGACAATGTGGTCAGCCCTCCCCGCCGGCAGGAGGTTCCACCAGATGAGCTCCACATGGCCAGCCAGGTATGAGTCCCCAACCTCTCTCCACAGAGGTGATCAGTGGAAACTGATCTTGGTGATTTCAGCCCTCCCTGTCGTGGTTGTGTTTCAGAAAAGGGCCTGTGACCCAAAGCCTGGCCAGTGAGACCTGAGGGAAGTCTGCAGGGGCCTCTGGGAAGTTTGCTATCCCCAGGAGCGTGGCAGAAGACAGCCTCTCTCCTTCCTCCTGTCAAGGGCTGGACATAGGGCCTGGATGTGCACCTGCTCCTGGCTGAAGGGCAAAGCGAGGGGTGGAAAGCACCTGGGCCCCTGATGTCATTGATTCACTCACCCCAGCAGCCACATGCATGCCTGTTTTTGAGATGACGGGTTTCACTATCATTTGGGTCAGGGTTACTCACTGCCTTCTTCACCCACATTTGGACATTTGTTGGGCGTTGCTGCTGCTCAGAGCCCATTTCACTTTCTCTTGATAATAGCAACAACTTCTGTTTGAGGAATTAACCCTGTTGGGTCTGGTAGAACTGTGCATCAAAGTATCCCCCCTCATTCAGCTGAGAGGTGGGTACATGACTCAAATGAAGCCCTTGGAAGACAGAGAGCAAGCCCATGGCTGGCATCCACTCACATCAGGGTAGGTTCTGGGCTGTTGATGCTCGTCCTGTTTGCTTCAGTCACCTCAACTGGTTTCTATCATTTGCATCCAAGGAACCCAGGCCAGGGAGAGAAGAGGAAGTCCCTGCTGTTTAGGAGCAGGCTCTTCATGCAGGAGGCAGAGTGGTAAACCACGTGCTCAAATATGAGGCAGAATGAAAACACATGGCAATGATCAGGGATAATAGAGGCAGGACAGCCTGCTCCCACCCAGGCTTTCTTGATCTCCTGTGTCCCTCAATGCAACACCAAGAGAGGAAAGCCAGCTAAGACACTCTGAAAGGGGTTACTTGATTAACTTTCTACCTAGAGAGTACTTAGATTGAATTTCTTAGCTAGTTAGATCTTAGACAAGGCATCACAAAGTTTGAGAAGGCTGTAATTGTAGAAGGTTGTACTGACATCTTACTGCTGCTGGTCTACAGACACAGGCCTGAAAGTAGCAGCTAGGATTTTTCTTAGAGAAGTGGTTTCAATCCTTTAGGGTGGTGAGGGTGGGGGCCTGAAGCTGGTGGGGGACAAATAACCCCATCTCTGCTTCTAACAGAGCTGTTCTGATTGTATTCATTTTACATAGGATGCCTTTCACATGATTTTCTTTAAAGGGTTCTACCTGTCAAAAAAAAGTTTGGACAGCATTCTTAGAGGTACCCTGTCTTTCTAGAGATGAGAAGGCAAAGCACCTTTCTCAGCTCTTGGATTATATAAATGCAAAAAGCAGAGGTCGAAGTTTGAATGAAATGATTTTGACCTGAATAAGATCATGGATTTAAAAAATAACCTCATAAAAATGCACCACTTGTACATAAAAATCCACCACACTGGATCCATATGTTTTATTTTAAACATTTATTTCAGAGAGGAAGGAGACGGGGAGAGAGATAGAAACATCAATGATGAGAGAAAATCATTGATTGGCTGTCTTCTGCACATTCCACACTGGGGATTGAGTCCACAATCTGGGCATGTGTCCTTGACCGGAATCCAACCTGGGACCCTTCAGTGTCCATGGGCAGATGCTCTCCATTGAGCCAAACCGGCTAGGGCTGGATCCGTGCATTTTATCATTTACACTGCACAGCCTTCTAACAGGGTTTGGGGGAAATTATTTGAGGGTATGATCTGTCAGTCAACTCCAGCTATCCCTTAATCGAAGGGTTAACACTAAACACGAGAAGATATTGGTGTTTGTAGGAGGGTTATCAAATTTGGAAGAAGTGCTTTTATTTTAGTATAAGGTATAAAATTTGATTCCTCTAGGCTCGTGCAGCTGGTGAATGAGCAAATCTCCAGCAAGTGGCAGATGAACTTCCTTTATCCCACCAGCTCTCTCCTGCCTGCCACACCTACCTAGCTTGCCGGGCTTTTGTAGGAAAGGTCAAGCAAGCAGCTAGTTTGTCCAAGAACATAATGACTAGTTACAGTTCTCTTGTTCGCTAGCCCTGAACAACTGGTGTGTGGGCTGGTCCTTTCTGGGAGACAGGATAGCTGGTACTGCGCTACTATGGTGGCTAGAAGAAAAAAGGAATATGCACTTTTATTTTCCCACCCTTGTATTTTTTAAAATATATTTTTTATTGATTTCAGAGGAGAGGGAGAAATATTGATGAGTCATTGATTGGCTACCTCCTGCACGCCCCCTACTGGGGATTAAGCCTACAATCCCGGCATGTGCCCTGAGGAGGAATCCTGTGACCTGATTCACCTCTGAGCCACACTGGTCGGGCAGAAATATGCATTTTTAAATGGCGCTTCAGATTTTTCCTACAGATGCACCAAATATGCAACTTGGCTGAATGATTATTACAATTCAACATTTAGTCTCAGCCAATATTAGAGAATTGTTTGAGACAAGAATGAACTTGAAATCTATACAGAAAAAAATCTATGTCTTAAAATTTAATTATTACAACTGTTTTGGATTTTCCAATGTTTGACATTGGACAGGAACAATACTTTCTTAGTGCTGCTTCTATGGTATTTGCACATTTGTAATACTAAGTAGATGCTTTTACCTGAGGCTGTAGGAAACAAGTCTTTTGACTGGCCCCACCACCAAATTGAATGTCCTAATCTATAATAAAAGCATAATATGCTAATTAGTCCAGATGGCTGAACAGTGGAATGACCTTCTGGACGATCTTCCGGATGAAGCCAGGTCTCTGAGGGCCGAGCCCCTTGCACAAATTTCATCCACTGGGCCTCTAATAGTAAGATAATGACTATGTCATTCCCAATTTTAAGACTTAAAATCTAGTTGGGCCCAGCCAGTGTGGCTCAGTGCTTGAACATCGACCCATGCACCAAGAGGTTGCAAGCTCCATTCCCAAGTCAGGGTATGAACCACTGATCCTCAATAGAATCGACATCTCTCTCTCCCTTTCTAAAAACAAAACAAAACAAAAATCAAGGTGGCTTTGAGACAGCCTGGAGGGACCTGGAGAGTATAATGGTAAGTAAAATAAGTCAGAGAAAAACAAGTATCACATGATCTCACTCATATGTGGAATCTATCAAAATAAACTGATGAATGGAATGGATTCAGAGATGTGGAAGAATTATTACCTTTATTCAGAGTGTGGAATCTTGGAGGGAAAAGTAATCAACCAAAGACCTTGTATGCATATTTGTATAACCCATGGAACACAGATGGGGTGGTGAGGGCCCGAGGCTGGAAGAGGTAAATGGGGATGCCGGAGATGGTACACATGTAATACTTTTTTAAAAATTTAATGTTTTTATTGTTCAGATTATTACAATTGTTCCTCCCCCCACCCACTCGCCATAGCTCCCCTCCACGAAGTTCCCACCCCACCCTCTGCTGTTACCTCCCCCACTTTGTCATCCATAGATGTACGATTTTTGTCACCTGTCCCCTCACTCTTTTCCCCCCCGAGAATTGTCAGACCACTTCCTTTCTATGCCCCTGATTCTATTATATTCACCACTTTATTCTGTTCATCAGATTTATTCACTTGATTTTTAGATTCACTTGTTGATAAATATTTGTTGTTCATAATTTTTATCTTTACCTTTTTCTTTCTCTTCTTAAAGAGTACCTTTCAGCATCTCATATAATATTAGGTTGGTATTGAGTTAACTCCTTTAGCTTTTTCTTCTCTGTGAAGCTCTTTATCTGCCCTTCAATTCTGAATGATAGCTTTGCTGGGTAGAGTCAACTTGGTCGTAGGTTCTTGCTATTCATCACGTTGAATATTTCTTGCCACTCCCGTCTGGCCTGCATAGTTTGTTGAAAAATCAGCTGACAATCTTATGGGTGCTCCCTTGTAGGTAATTAACTGTTTTCTCTTGCTGCTTTTAATATTCTTTGCCGTTTGCTCTTGGCATTTTAATTATGATGTGTCTTGGTGTGGTCCTCTTTGGGTTCCTTTTGTTTGGGATTCTGTGCACTTCCTGGACTTGTAAGTCTATTTCTTTCACCAGGTGGGGGAACTTTTCAGTCATTATTTCTTCAACTAGGTTTTCAGTATCTTGCTCTCTCTTCTTCTGGCACCCCCAGAATTCTGATGTTGGTATGATTGAAATTGTCCCAGAGGCTCCTTATACTATCAAGTTTTTGGATTTTTTTTTCCAGTTGTTTTCTGCTTCTTTGTATTTCAAATCTTTGACTTGATTCTTGTGTTCCTCTAGTAAGTATGCTGTTAGGTCTCTATGTTTTTATTTCAGTCAGTGTATGTTTAATTTCTAGTTGGTCCTTTTCATTTCCTCTCGAGTCTCGCTAAATGTATCCATCTTTCTAGGAAATTCTTGAAAAACCTTATCTGTGGTCTTGAACTCTATATCCAGTCATTTGTTTTCCTCCATTTCTTTCATTTGTGATCTGTTCCTTTGTCGCTTTTTGCTGCTTCCCCGAGTTGGTAGCTTTGTGTGCTAGGTGTCCTATATGGCCTAGTAGCTCTGCCTCCCCAGTTACCTCAGATGGACTCCTTTGGTGCACCCCTCTGTGGACTGTGTGTACACCTTGTTGTAGTTAAATCTTGATTGTTGATTATCAATGGTGGGAATGGACCTCCAAGACAATTGGTTATGAGGATCAGCTGTATCTAAGCTAGAACTTGTCTGCTGGAGTCAGTCTTATGATACAAAATTTGAAAAATTGCAAATGCCTGTGTTTGGCTTGTATGGGGCAGAATCTCAGCACTGAGCAGACAGCCTTGGCTTCCCATCAGTCCTGCTCTACACAGCCATTGGGTATCCCTCAGTAATCGCTGCAGCCCTTTTTGTGTGCACATGCAGGCCTCCAGACCTCTGTCTTTTGCAGCTCCAGTGTTTCCGTGCACTCCTTTTTTTCTACAATCCAGACTCCCCCCATGAGTCTCACCTGGAACTGGGATTCAGAGCAGTTGGGAGTTTCTGTCTCCCTTTCACTAGAGGAAGCCAGCCAGGCCCTCCCCGACCCGTCCTCTCCACATGCGTGTCTCCATACCTCAGCTTTTTGCAGCTTCTGAGTCTCTGTGAACACCCCCCCCCCCCCCGCTCCGCCCCGCCACTTTCTAGTTGTAGAATTTCCACTCAGCCAGCTTTCCTGTGGTTCTGGATGTCAGTTTTGTCTTTTATCTGTAGTTTTGAAATTACTGTGCAAAGCAGTTTAGGTGTTCACTTATGCCACCATCTTAGTTTTTTCTCTATATGTAATACTTTAATATTTTAAAAACCTTGGAAACCTGGGTGGTAGTGATTTAATTTTACACAGTCCTCCCATCTCAAGCTTGTCCAGTGCTTTGAGATACTTTCCGAATATTTCTGGAAGTTTGTAAGACTTGCCACCTGATTTCCAGTATTTTGTGTACCTTATATTTTAAAATTCTTATAAACTTTTGTTAGCTCAGAGTATAAAGTTCTTTCTGAACTAACCTAGGTAACAATAGATTTTCCTATTGAATTGTTGCTAACTTTTATAGGTTTTCATAATTAACCAAAGTGCTTTATTTAATTCTGTAACATATTTCTACTTCAAATAACTGACAAAATGACATAATTCCCACAACAGAAATGCCTACCTGTGTTGGAATTTATTCAGATACTTGCAACAAATTCAAAAGCCATACTTGTTGCAGCTACTGTGATCAGATGTATTGTCATCTCTGTGTTCACTTAATCATGCACAAATTCCAGGAAAGCCAGGGAATTTTAAGTATTCATTCTGTTTCAGTCTTGGGTTAAAGTTGAAAGCATTAATAGTGCATCTTTATTTTCACTCTTTTTCTGCATTTTACATATATAATTCAGCAAGGATGAATGAAAATTAACTTTTGCCTGGACCAAGTTTTCCTGATGCTGTTTTGCATTGCCATTAATGTAAATATTAAAAATACCCTTTGTATCATAGAGCTGTCTACCAAAAGTGTAAGCCACGTTGTAGGCACCTTTTGTGGTTTAGTCAAAATCCCATCAGGGAGTATCCTAGTTCCCCATTTATAGGAGAAAAAGCCTGGGGCAGAGATCTAGGCTTCTGGTCTAGGCTCAGGTATACATCAGATTTGCATAACTGAAAAAAGTGAAGTCATCCATACAGGTTCAAGCTAGCTGGTCTATAAAGCTGAATGAGCTTTGGGTCTCTTTTCCAAGAGGTGGGAAATGGGTATACAGAACTCAAAAACCTTTTAAATTATTGTAGGAGTTCTCTTTTACTGTCTTCTACACCCCCAAACATGCATAAAACATTTCTTCTTTGTCCTCATGCAGATCTCCAGTTCTACCCAAACTACCACATTCATGCCTTTCCTGGATAGTATGATGCCTTAGTTTACCAGCAGAGTTTCCTTTTAACCTCTCATCATAGAAAACGTAGGTTATTTCCATCAATCTAAATCCTGTACTTCATGGCTCAGCATTCACTTGTTCCTAGTCCCCATGTCTCAAACACACTTATGTGTGTGTTACTTGAGAAGTCTCTAGTTTTAAATCAAGGTGCTTCAAGAACAAGGGTGCTGTGTAACATGTGCTGTTCACTGCAAGCTAGATGTGGATAGGCCTAGTCCATGACTTTAATTCATTTAAAACTACCATTTAAAATATTACATGAATAATTGCAACTTCATGTTTCCTATATATATATATATATTTTTTTTTTTTGCATTGCATCTGCTGAAAATTATCCATAGGTGTTCTGTATGCAGGCAGTGCTCAGAAAGTCTTAGCTATCCACGGCTTAGAATCAGGTCATAACCAGCCCACAAAAGGTAGATAGATGGCTACTTACAATCAACCAATTGAGATATTCAAACACATGAAACAATTGAGATTAATTCTAAGGCACCAAGTAGTAACTATTTACTGAATACTATTCTAAATTAAATACTCTTCTGAACATACAACATTATTTCTTCCAATGATTCACACTGAGGGGCAGATACTGTCCCTTTGTAGCTAGGGACAGTTGTGGCTCAGCATTTAAACTCCTCAAATTACACAAGTAGGAGGCAGGGCTTGAATCAGGTGAAACAACTAGCTTATCAAATAAACGTTAGGATTGGGAGTTACAAGGTAAAGCCTCAAATTCTGTTGTCACATACAAGTTTCAAATTATTCAAAGTTCTTCTAAAACCTCACATCCTGCCCTAGCTGGCTTGGCTCAGTGGATAAAGCGTTGGCCTGTGGACTGAAGAGTCTCATGTTCGATTCCAGCCAAGGGCACATACTGGGTTGTGAGCTCTATCTCCATTAGGGAACATGCAGGAGGCAGCCGATCAATGATTCTCTCTCCTCTCCCTTCCTCTCTGAAATCAATAAATATATTTAAAAAATAAAACCTCACATCTTAAAATCAAAGATTGACTTTGTTCTCTACTTAACCATGCCATGCCTGTTAGTTTTTTGAAGATAATTTTAAGCCAGATTATCTACATTCTAAGAGTGGCCCAATATTACAACTTTATTTTTGAAATCTTAGAAGTGACACAATTGATAAAAGTCCAGAGCATAGATTCAAGACATATGAAAGTGGCTTTTGGCACAATCAATTACTGTTCATTTTCTTCCTATAGTCAAAAAGGTCTGGGAGAATTATAGGAAAAGTGAAATGCAACTGTGGATTTATCACCGGGTGTGGAGCAGGAGGGTACTAATGTTAGGTCATGAAGTCTCCTCACTTCTCTCACTGGCAGAGGAACACCAGGGGGCCAGTGACTCAGCGATGCCTCAGGACCAGAGCCTGTCCGTACAGATGGGAGGCCATCCCAGCATGCCTGCGCTCTTCCCTCCACCGTCAGTTCAAACTGCCCCTCATGAGCAGGACCTCTTCAAACTCCCTTTTGGATAAAAGTGCTTTTAATTTAAAATGACACATGTTACCCACTTTTAATGTACTCTGAGAGATTAATATGTGCATTCAACACATGTGACAAATATAAAGTAGCTCCTGAATTACCGCCAAGTCCAACTGAATCCAGACAAAAAGAAAACTATGAATATAGATGAAATCACAGCTCACCAAGTCCCACACCTCCCCAAATATATTATGGGAGGATAGTTTAATTTCATCACGCCACTTTAGAAACTTAGCTACATCCAGGTTAGAACTCAAAGAACATGAGTATGCATATTATAATCCATCTTGGGAAAATAGACTATTTGAAGGAAGACAAATTCAAATAGAAACTGTGTGGTTTCCAGAGCAATTTATTCATTAACATCTAGTCAATATGCCATCAATAGTTCTCCTGTGTGTATTGTGCTGATAAATTGACACTGAGAGGATTTAACAAGTTCGTCATTTAATAAGTCTGAATTCACTTTCATCACATGGTATTGTACAGGGTCATCTGTTGAAACAGATTTCTTTTGAACAGATCTTGGTTTAAAAAAGTCATAGATAATGTAAGTTCTGTATAAAGTGGTGGATAGGTAAGTTAGTTCTTTTGTTTTGACTTATAAGCCTCAACTTCACCGCAGAATAAAGACCGTAGGCCAAAGAAAGCATAATCGCTCAGTCGTATAGAACAGTATTGTTTCTATAATTTGGAGCTTTCTGAATGGACGGGTTCAGGCCTGATGCAACTGTAAAAAGATCACTTAATGAATAGACTATATGGAAATTGTACAAAATGTTATTAACTTTAATCATTAATAGCTTAAACAGCACTATGTTACTAATTGCTATTCAAACTCAAAAACCTGGTTTTGAATCCTCAAGAAGGTGGCATGGGTACACAAACCATACCTCCTTATACTTGGGGGTGTGTCAATACATATTTCAACAGAAACTTTGGCTTTAGGAAAGAGTCACAAACATTTAAAATAATGGCTTTGTCATTTTAAGTATAAGGTAGAGGAAAGTGTGCTTTAATTAAATATACATTATACCAGTGATGCTGGCAAGATTGAAAGTTACTCCTAATGTTGATAGCTATAAAAACCAGTTTGTACATGACAAGACAATGAGAGAAATAAGCAATCCCTTTGAAACAAATTCCTAAAAAAAAAAAAAAAAAAAAAAAAAAGTTCACAGTGATTTGTATCAACAGTATGTATTTTATGACAATAACATATACAGACTGAGCACCCTAGGGCTCTCTTTATATCCTAAAGAAAACAAGCATTTACATTATCCATGGTTTTACTGAATTGAAAAAAGAAAAGTCAATTGTACATTACCCTTTAGACAGGATAAAGTGTCTGGGGGTGCACAGCTTTAACACCATCATTAAACTTTTTTGCAAAAGGAAGAGAGAACTAAAAAACAAAACATTTTTTCTTGGGAGTGAAGTCTTTCATTTGCTGTTATAACCAGCAAATGCCATTCATTAACTGAAAAAATGAAAGGGAGGGCCCCACAAACACACTATTTGAGCAAGCTGACCAATACACATTACAGTTTTAAAAATGAAGGTTATATACTATATGTTACAAGTCCCAACTAGGCAGTGTCAAAATGATATCTATTTCTTTGCTTGCTTTGTGATCATACCCCTTGGAGGTGTTACCGGTCTTGTGGCACTCGGCTTCTTTTTCTCTGCAGGCTTTAGAATCTGCAAAAATTCAAAAGACAAGCGCATTTTAGGAAATATACTCAACCCCAAATCTTAAGATCTCTTAAATGTCATTCAAATCTTTTATTCAACAATTTTGACTGTAAAACTGCCCCAACAACTGTCCCGGTAGCGTATTAACATGAACCAAGCTGATAAGTAAGCATTTTGGTAATAAATGTTACGATGAATAGATAAGATACATTCTGGACAAATTATTTTGCCTCTGGAAAAAAAATCCGACTATTTTCTCAAGTTACACCTTGCAGAATTGTTAGACTATCCCTTCTGACATAAGGAGAGCAAGGGCTCTGAGGGGATCCTCTCACAATCTCTGGGAGCTGCAAGTTCCCCCTGAAAATTGGTGCAAAAAAATTGTTTTACTCCATTTAACTGCATTATGACTTCAGTGGCTCTATTTATATTTATGACTGGGCTGGCTTGAAGTGGTACAAGTTTGACATAAGTGAAGGAGAAAGAGACGGAAAAGCAGACTTTACTTTGTGTAAATGATGCTTTTGTGCCGAGTGAAAGCCAAATGATGTCATGGTGCATCAATAGAGGTTTAGTAGAAATTATACTAGAGAAATTTACACTAGAGAAAAGTGGTGGGAGAACTGAGTAATTAATCAGCACATCTGGTACATAGAGTTAGCACTATTCTCACATGCAAGTGGTGATTTAATTTAAACTGTACATCATACTGACATTATCGTTAGATTTGTAGTAAAGGAGACATCAGCATAAGGAGCTAATGTATTGGCTTTTGTGCTTTAAAAAGCACAAAACTTACTTACATAATGCAAAAACAGTTAAATTGGACACTAGGGGAAAGGTTCCATGATAAAGTTTTCCTTGAAAGGGGATTTACTTATTACTGAACTAGAATAAACACTGGTTAAAGGAAAATAAAAATTTAGTCTGTTTAACATAAATGAACAGCAGGCAGAAAGCAATTTTTTCCTCTCTCAGACATAAAAGGAAACAAAATTGAAAACATCCTCTACCTGAAAAGAGCACATTAGTGTTTCGTCCACACTCATCATGGCACCTGCATTGTCAAACTCTCCACAATAATTGGGTGCAGAAAACAGAGTGACCAACTGCCTCTTGGCAAAAAATTCATATCCATCTTCAACCACCTTGAAGAGAAAATGTTTTCAGTATAAGTAGGTGCAAATTTTAGGTGAGTAAAACCACTCTTAGTTTCCCGTTGAGCCTGAAATCCTGCAGGTCAACTTCCAGAGACATTTTGTATAAACAAGCAATACCTACCCACCAAAATCAACAAGGAGAATCTTGCTCACACACATGCTCTTAAGTGTACATGTAAAATTCAAAATCAATACCTGATGGGCTCTACATATAAGATCCAAATCATGCTTATGGAGAAATTTTGCAACCACTTCTGCACCAAATGTGAAGGACACTCCTCTGTCATTTTCACCCCAGCCTAAGACATCTTTATCGGGGTCAGACCACAAAAGATCACAAAGAAGACCTTGATCTGGTACATCAGTTGGTCGCATAATTCGCCGAATCTGCTCCATAGATTGAAGATCTGGTGATAAACCTAATAAGAAAAATGTAAAGAAAACCACTTCAGAGAGATTCAATGGCGAAGTCTTAAAATTAAATCTATGAATATATTTTCTTATAAAGCTTTGGGTAAAAAAAAAAAAACACACCCAAAAACTGAATTAGCACTGGTATTTATTTTAAGCACTCATCTGTGAGTCCAGTATATTTAAACAGATATGGGAACAGTTACTTCAACATGTATGAAATTAAAATCCTCTTTTGAAAGGAAAAAACACCGACCTGGGGAAAGTCTTCTGACATTTTCGGTATTCTAGATCTATGGTTCAGAATGTTAACTGCTGTGCATTTTATTATATTTAAAAATATTTAATGTTCTGTTTTCAAATCAAACTGTTACAGAGTCTAGAATTCCCTATAACAAATCAATTGTTTACTTCAGACTTCTATCCAAATAATCCTGGATGTGCCAAAGTGGACCCATGATCAATAAAAGAGTTATCTGACAGAAGTAGTCATACCCATGATAATTAAAAAAATGTCAAAACAAACCCTACAATTCCATTTGGAATTAAAATCAGCCCACATACCTCCATGACAGCAAAATATTTTCTCATCCACGATGGCTGCTATCGGTAAACAGTTAAAGCAGTCTGTGAAAGTTTTCCACAGCTTAATGTTATATCTTCTTTTACCTGTGAAAATGTTAAGATGGTTAAGAGACTGATGCATGGTCAGCATGCTGTAGTTGAGTGTCAACCTATAAATCAGGAGGTCATGGTTTAATTCATGGTCAAAGCACATGCAGATTTTGGGCTTGATTCTGTGGGGCATGCAGGAGGCAGCTGACCAATGATTCTCTCTCATCACTGAAGTTTCTATCTCCCCTGTCCTCTCTAAAAACAATAAAAATGCATTTAAAAAAACAATTCCCTGGCCAAAACCAGTTTGGCTCAGTGGATAGAGCGTCGGTCTGCGGACTGAAGGGTCCCAGGTTTGATTCCGATTAAGGGCATGTACCTTGGTTGTGGGCACATCCCCAGTAGGGGGTGTGCAGGAGGCAGCTCATCGATGTTTCTCTCTCATCGATGTTTCTAACTCTATCCCTCTCCCTTCCTCTCTGCGGAAAATCAATAAAATATATTTAAAAAAAAATTCCCTGGACAGAATTAGGACACCCTCTTTGGATGACCACCCAGAGATCCCTTAGATCTCTCCTTTGCCCATGTGCTGCATGTGCCAGTGCCAACAATCCTCATCCTTCCTTGAAGTCTGCTTTGCTCCTTGACTCCTTAGTCATGCAACACATTCCAGCATCTTCTGCAAGTTTCTTTGCTGTTGTTGGCTTCTCTAACAAATATTAGGATTTTCCCTCCTGTTATCTCTGAGCATCTTAACTAAGTTCTGGGCCCCTGCTTTCTCTTCTATTTTTCCACATCCCCCCATTGCCCAAGGCCACTTCAGACCACTAGGAACGTCTGGATCCAGAAAGGTTTAGCCTGGGTCAGTGGTCAGCAAACCGTGGCTTGCGAGCCACTTGCGGCTCTTTGGCCCATTGAGTGTAGCTCTTCCACAAAAATATGTTTGGGCGTGCACATACAGTGCGAGTGAAACTTCGTGGCCCATGCGCAGAAGTCAGTTTTCATTCTGGGCGAGTGTATTTTGAAGTGGCGTTAGAAGAATTTTAAGTTTAAAAAATTTGGCTCTCAAAAGAAATTTCAATTGTTGTACTGTTGATATTTGAGTTTGCCGACCACTGGCCTGGGTAATTACCAACATTTCTGCAGGCTTTCAAATCCTGGGATTCTGAGCCAGAATCCCTAATGCAGTTTCCTATTATTACATATCAGAAAGTTCAGCCCGACCAGCATGGCTCAGTGGTTGAACATCGACCTATGAACCAGGAGGTCATGGTTTGGTTCTCAGTGAGGGCATATGTCTGGTTTGCGGGCTTGATTCCCAGTGGGGGATGTACAGAAGCAGCCAATCAATGATTCTTATCATTGATGTTTCTCTCTTTCCCTTTCCTTCTGAAACCTATAAAAGGTATCAGAAAAGGATAACACACAATTCACATTTTATCCAACAACCAATACTTTAGCCTTACCATTATTGCAGTCATAAGGTTAGAAAGAAAATAGTACAGAGTGCTGGTTATACTTGGGAAAGAAGTCTATTACTTAAGGTAGCAGTTTTTAAATTGCTCCATGAGAAATCTACATTTGAATAAAACAGTACCTTAATAAAATTTACAATAAAAATTTAATAAAACATCAATAACTGTTTTAAGTCTACAAACCATCAAATGAAAGCCATTTATGCTGACACTTTTATGCCCACAAGACGACTATGTGGCAAAATATCCTGCCTGATGGGATGGGGGTGAAGGCCGCTTAAATACAAGATCAATAATTAAGTCTTAATGACCAAGTCAATGCTGACCTTCTAAATCATTTTTAAAGGCCTTTGCATCAAATAGAAATGGATGTAGCTAATATGCTCATTAGGATATACATCACAACAAAGAGATCATCTGGATTTCAACTTCAATGAAAACTTCAAAGTACTTGCTGAGATAACAGTTGTATAAAAGGAATCATTTTAAAAATATACTTTTATTGATTTCAGAGAAGGGAGAGGGATAGAAACATCAATGATGAGAGAATCACTGATCGGCTGCCTCCTGCACACCCCCTACTGGGGACGGAGCCCACAATCAAAGTATGTGCCCTTGACCAGAATCGAATCTGGGACCCATTCAATCCGCAAGCCAATGCTCTATCCACTGAGCCAAACCCGCAAGGACAGGAATCCTTTCTTAAGCTAGCTGTAAATATCCATCTATTCCTCCCATTGCCAAAAAAAAATACTAAGAAAAAAAAAGTTGATGAAATAGGAAATGAGAGAGAGATGATATCAATAGAACTATGTTAGTTTACGACCAAGTATCCCAATTTAGGTAACCCTTCCTTAGATATAGAAGTACTTACATTCATCATAAAATCCGTAAATTCTATTGATGCTGGCACATTCATGGTTTCCTCTGAGAAGAAAAAAATTCTCGGGATATTTGATTTTGTACGCCAGTAAGAGGCAGATAGTCTCCAGTGACTGCTTTCCCCTGTCCACATAGTCCCCAAGAAACAGGTAGTTGCTTTCTGGCGGGAAACCACCATACTCAAAGAGCCGAAGCAAATCATAGTATTGCCCATGGATATCACCTAGAAGCAAAGGTTTTGTTACACAGTGTCTTAATACTTATAATGCATTAAAAAAGCTTTGAAAAACATTCTTTAAACATTGATCACACAGTGGAAATGCCTCTAATTAGAACAGTTACATTTGAAAGCTAACACTAATTTCCAATTTTCTACCTTACTAGTTCAATTAAGCTTAATAAAAAATTTAAGTGTATGTGCAGGTCCACAACCCCACCTAAAACTCAACTACTAATTTATTTTGTGGAAAGATTACTAATGCATAGGCAGGCCTTCTTGCCAAGTAACATTGTTTTCCTTTCAGGTCCCTGATCAATATCAGATCTCTGACAGCTGAGTCTCCCAGTAAGTACTCTGTCAGCAGAACCACTGCACTTCTACTGAGCACTGGCCCCAGGTGAACAAAGATACACTCACTCTACCCTTCAATGCCTTCAGCTTTCAATTTCTCCCTCAGAGATAATGCTAAAGAGCATTTACTTGTTTATCAATGTAGTTAAATATGCTAGAAGAATATAACATTACTCAGATAAAGTTCAGTTCTCATACAGATTATCTGCTTCTATCCTATAGAAGAAGTAGAATTATAAAGTGACACCAAGGAGGTCTATTTTTAGGCATAACCAATTCTACTTTAAGCTTAAATGTAATTCTTATATATTCATATAGTTCAAAACTTTTCTT
Organism: Lasiurus cinereus; assembly: GCA_011751065.1. Lineage (NCBI taxonomy): Eukaryota > Metazoa > Chordata > Mammalia > Chiroptera > Vespertilionidae > Lasiurus > Lasiurus cinereus. The sequence continues at coordinate 13,545,960 of JAAGEH010000417.1, read as the reverse complement.
AGCTCTCCCTTCTGTTTCATTCCTTTCCTTTTGCAATGTCTCTATTCCTTCAGCAAAATAATTTTTAGTAAACCTGAAGCACATCTAAGTAAACTAAGTATTTATTCTAGAGCTGTAATTATTTAACTTAAAGTAGTTCCAGGTTATTCATAAATAGCAAATGATTATGCTGGCTAATCTAAGGTAATCTATATATTCATTCTTGCTTCAGTTAATCAATCTCAACCACATAACCATGTTAGTGTTCTAAGACTTACCACATATTTTGAGTGGTGCTTCAAGTTCTAGTAGGATAGGCTGACTGAGAAAGATCTCTCGAGATTTTAAGCACAGTCCTCTGATTTCATTCTCCTGTAGCTGGACATTCTTACCAGGCTTGGACCCTCTTACTGTAAGGGAGAAAATACCCAATTAGTCAAATGAAGTCAAATACAATTTAATATAAAAGTTAAAAATATCTCAAAAGATACAAACTTTAGATAAGGAAAGGACAATAGTTTAGCTTTTTGGCTGGCTTTATTTTCAGGATATTTATAAAGAACATGGTTTTAATGCCTAATTAGAATCTTAAATCTCAGCCAGGATTTCAGAGATTATTCAGTTGCCATCTTCCATATCAGTGGTAGCAAACCGCAGCTTGAGAGCCACATGCAGCTCTTTGATCCCTTGAGTGTGGCTTTTCCACAGAATACCACGGCCTGGGCGAGTCTATTTTGAAGAAGTGGTGTTATAAGTTTAAAAAATATGGCTTGCAAAAGAAATTTCAATCATTGTCCTGTTGATATTTGGCTCTGTTGACTAATGTGTTTGCATACTGTTCTATACAAATTTAAGACTTGTTCAGGATACTGTGAGTATGGTTAGAAAGGTCTCTCTTTTACTACGTGCTGAAATCAAATTCCCTGTGGTTTGAGGCCTCAGTTCTGCTTCTAAGCCACACAATCAGCCTTGTTCACCTACAGCCCGCCCACCAGGCCAGCTCTTTTTGCCATCCTGTCTTCTCCAGCTTTATAAATTAATTAGTATTTGCACAGCAGATTTCAGAGATTGTCCAGTTACTGAGATGTTTCTATGAACCACGTTTTAAAATGTGAGATTGGAATTGTTCAGACCCCCATCTCCCTCTAAATCAGTGTTTTTCAGGCATTTCTTCGGCCCCAGATTTATCTATGAAAAGTTTTAAATATTTTTACTTCAATAAAACACATTTGTAGGCTTGTTATACATATTTGGCAGTGCAATTTCTGGGCCTGCATTTTAAAATACAATTATGCCTCCACAGGGCAAAGGATGTCTGCTTGTGCTGTAAGA